>JAAWXA010000016.1:7724129-8299807 GCA_038090715.1 Florisuga fusca | reverse complement strand
TCAGTGGCCTCATCAGAGTCAGGTGAAAAAGCAAGAGTTGGCTCTCTCCTGTTCAAGGGAACACTAAGGAAAAGTATTCACATTTTTTGTGTGAAAAAAATTATTCTGACTCCAGGAAATATACTTTCATCAATATAATTTTCCAGAGGCAGGGAATAAGTAGATATTTCATGAATTCACACACATATCTCTATTCTTTAAGGTCTGCATTTCTCATCCTTTGCTCTGCTAAATTATATTGATGAAAGTATATTTCCNAGTTAGGAATTATAAATTACACTTACACTCTCAAGCATGCTAGCTGGAGAATATATCAGATAGTATGTTATTCTTGGTGTGAGTTCAGGTCTAGATTTTCAAAAATCCTTGGACAGAGATGTGTGATGAATTTCAGTCTCTAGCTTCAGTGGCAGAGTATCACTCACCTGAGAGATTTAGGCAAAGGCCTTGCCACCTGTTTAACATTTTTGAATGAAGTTTACTTCATGTTTCTCCTTGATTCTAGCCTAATGAAAATAGATACCTGCTACAGGTGCAATACAGAGACTATTTGCTGTCTCACACAGTGTAAGCTTTGGTATCTCCTCCTCACAGCTGCTTCAGTCTGAAAGCTTATGTTATCATGCCTGAAAAAAACCCCCACCTTCTAGGGTTAGGACACATTTCTAAAACAGAAAAGTAAAGACTTTATGTCAAAGGTACTGTGGAGAAAATTCAGAAATTGTGTTAATTTTTTCTTGCCCTTCTAGCCAGATACTCAAAAGAATGAATATTTAGATTTTCATGGTGCATAAATTCTCTTCTTTGTGCAAGGTGAAAGGAATTGTTGAATACAATAGCAAATCAGCTTTCTTCTATTTCAGTACATTACAAAATAAAGATTTGAATGAAAACATTAAGGATTATTGATATTGTGTTTGACTACAACACATAGAAACACAGTCTTTTAAAAATTACTCCACAGCAAGCTTTAAGCATTGTATTATAGAAAATAGTATATACCTATATCTCATTTCAGGTTAGCATTTTGGATGTGCAACCACTGGATATGTTTTGGTTTTTTTTAACAACAGTTATTTTTAACTTATTAATAGCTTTCATGTAAATTGAGACTGTTGGAGACTTATGACATCCTCTTTTAAACATCATTTAACTGTGATTAGAATGAAGAAAGCAGAATAGGAAATGAAACTACTTAAGTGCATTAATAAAATACAACTGTTTATCTAAAATTGATCCATCTCATAACTTTAAGAGTAAAATAAACGAGTTGGTTTTCTTTGACTCAATCAGAAATATTGTCCTTTAAATATTTACCTTAATACATTAGGAACTTTGGAATAAAAATTAAATAGCTTTCTCAACATTTTTTGCTGGCAAGGCAAAGGACTATGAGAATTCCAAACTTCTAGCTCACCTTGACTGTATGAAGTTCATGAAGTTCTCATATTCTTACATTTATTAGCAATTGGAATCTACGGTTAATTTATTACTTATTTCTCCATGTTTAGTTTTTAGTGATTGATCTTATATTGTTCTGGAAAAATAAGCATAGGCTATAACATGTTCTGTTCTAAAAGCTATTAAATATTAATATTTTTCTTGGCTCATAAGTCGTAGTCTGTCATTGAATGCCTTGCATAAGATTAATCTATTTCTTTTATTTAGGAAAATAAAAGGCAGATTACGGACTTTCCAACATTATCATTTTAAAATATCAGAATTCGTAAAATTACCTTTGTTGTCTTTTCTCACAAACTATGTACAATGTGCCCATGGTAGCTTTCATGTAATGCTGTGTGTTTCTGTGGGCTGTAAATTTCCCTTTGCTCATGTTCATTGAGGGGTCAAGTTGCCAAAGGAATTGATTCCTCATGAACAATTAGATCAAGGAACTTATTTTCTTGATGATATATTTTCCTTCTGAAATTGCAGTTTTGTGGTGACACAGTGAATAATAATAAATCCATAAGAAAACATTTAAGTAAATGTGAAGACAATGTCCAGCAATTTCTGAGGCATATAGGATATCAAATTAATGCAAAAATGTTTTATATTGTATCATTTTGCTTTTTATTATTCAGTCTGTATGATTTGAATAATTCACAACAGTTTAATGTAAGATATTCTAGAATTTGAAAAAGTCTATTTAAAAACATAAATACAAAATATTTTGAAAAGCAAAACATTTAACAGAAATATTTTAGATTTTAGTAAAATAGACTGAGGGAAATGCTTCAGGAAATAGTTAAATAATGAAAAGTGTATAATGAACATTTTGGCTAATCAGTTTATTTCATAATTTGATTAGACTTGAAGGTGTTTGCTATTTAAAGAGTGTTCAGAAGGTAGTTGATTGTTCTCCCAGTGGTTAAAAGAAACATCTCATGTAGTATGAATAGTAATATATGTTCTGTTTCAATGAATACATAACAATTTTTGTTTTAATTTTTTTCAGACAGGAAGCTTTGCTTGCTGCCATTAGTGAAAAAGATGCAAACATTGCCTTGCTTGAGCTGTCTGCTTCAAAGAAAAAGAAGACTCAAGAGGAAGTAATGGCTCTTAAAAGAGAAAAGGACAGATTAGTACATCAGTTAAAGCAGCAGGTGGGGAGACATGAATTTTCATACTTTCATGGCAATTTTTGTCATTTTTGGTATTGTATTGTAACTTTATTTTAAAAGCCTTCAAGCCATGTCTGATGTGACAGCAGTTACAAGAGGTAGGAGAGATTCAGTGTTTCTGTGTTGCTTTTTTATGAGTAAGTATTTAGCTGCACGTTTGCTTGGCTCATGTTATATTCAGCCAATACACTTTCTGTTATCCTATCTCATGCAGCTCCCAACCTTCTTCATTATTTCAGAGGAGACTAGATGCTGCTTGCCACTAAGCAAGAGCTATCTGTTCTCTTGATTCTTTCTAACCTTCTCCTGTTCAGTTATTTGCTTATATATTGCAAAAGAAATGAGTTTTCAGAAGGTTTCAGGCTTTCTGACAGGTTATCTGGAAATCATGATGAACCTTAAAATCAATTCTCAAATGAAGGAAAATCATCCTGTCTTGAACACTATATGTCATTTGAGGTTTTAACAAGAAACATATAGCTGCAAATTCTAGAACAAGATTTTATTACAAGCAAATTTACATTCTGCTTTATTAATGAGGAAAATAACAGTACTAGACACAGTACACACGTACCAGAAACAGTATGTAGGTCTCTTCTCTGTCTAATTAAAATGTTTAAATATCTACATAATATGCAGCAGTTACTCCCCCTGATTTTTAAAAGGTAGTAGTGGCCATAACCAGAAGAGGTACTCTAGAAAGAGGACAAAGGATGTTCAAATAACCTAGGTATTGAAGACAGGTGCTGTGTATCATGTAGTTAAACACCTTCCCTCTTCCAGAATAGGTAAAAAAGATGAGACAGATGTTTTCAGACCACGTCTGCAGGTTACTCATATTTTCCTTTGTGTGGCATTACTGAATCCCATGATTTTTTGCTGGGGGAGAATACCATCAGCAAAATCATTCTGGTCTTCATAGCCCGGCCAAAGTAACCACTCTGCTGTTACACTAAAGTGTAACAGTGCAGTGTAAAGTGGCACACTGCCACTTTATGAATGAAAATGTCAGGCTGATAGATTTTAGGACAGATTGAACGATCAGTGTTGTGAGTCTTTATTTAGAATCTGCTTTACATACTGTAGAATTCCATGAAATCAGAAACAGAAAGTTAAGGAAAACCTTACTCCTATGCTAAGTTTCCAATAGCTTTGACCCCATGCATCTAATTTTAGCTTTATCCCACAGATCTGTAAAAATAGGAAACAGCACCTGAGCATGAACTTACCATCCACTTGAGGTGCTGCCCTCATTACAGGCATTCCAGCCAAATGCCTGTGTGCTAGCCATGATGCACTCATGTCAGTCAGCTGGCCAGGAGACATTTCACCAAAATTTTATGTGCTAAATAGGCAGATGTGCTTTATGCTTTTTAGTATTTCATCCCACTGTTGTACATCACAGCAGATAATGTTACATCCCAAGTAATTTTAGGAAATTTTGTTCTGATTTTCTTTGGAAAAGAGAAGACCGTTTTTTTCTCTTTTAGCTATCTTCTTTTTTCACCTCTGTTTTTTATTACTGAAGATTAAATGAATATACCACTTTGCCATCTTCCATAGTACCTGTCACAGATATTTTTATGAAATGTTCATTAGAGATGTAGGGTTTTTTAATTATGGTTTTGGTTTTTTGGTGGTTTGTAGGGTTTTTGTTGTTGTTTTCCTTTTTCACTGTCGTTGAAAAGTGTTTAAAACATGCATACCATTTTTCAGAATGAGTGAAGGAACAGCAAAATAGGATTGCTAGAAAGGCATTGGTTTGGATGACTCAGTTAGAAATTTAACCAAATACTTCAAATACCTCCATTATATATAGTGACAAAGATCTGCAGAAAAGCTATTGAACTAGATTAAATTGATGCCAAAATAATCTCTGTGTTATCTCAGACACCACAGAGAAAGACACCAAGAACACGAATGTGGCTTAACTAGGTCACCTCTTTATTACACGTAAGAACTGTCTGATAATAGAGGTTGTAGAGATCATTCTTACTTCTTTAATCTCTTTGGGAGAGCCACTGTTGACCCCAAAGTTTTCACACGTTCACACAACACAAAGCCTTGTTGGTGTTACTCTTCCCTGCTATGCCTGTGCTGGGCAGCAGAGGGGAAGTGACTGATTTCACAGTGTGATATATCCATCCTGTTCCTTAATTTCTTTGAGAGATGCTCTCTCCCAACCTATTTCTGATTCATTAGAACCCAGTGAAAAATCAGATACAGTATCAATTTTTTTTTTCAGATGCCTTTCTTTGTCCCATCCCCATTTTCCCATTTTCACAGCTGCCACACTGCTGTAAGTAAAAAGAAGAAAAAAGCCCAACTTCTCCAACTTAATGGAATCATGAAATGGGAGATATTGATAAGTATTAGAAGATGTCTCACTAGATAAAGCTAAGCGTTAGGCCCCCAAATTCACTTCTGTTCAATATTCTGTAGGAGAAATTTTTGCTTGGACAGGCAAAATAACATGGTGGGCAATGACAAAAATCTCTATTCCCTTCATGTGTATCCACAACACCAAATGGCTTTTGGATGCATCTACTTATCCAATCAAGTAAGAAGCATTCTGTTCATTGCTGCTGGAGGCTGAGAAATTATCAAGGCAGCAGAGCAAAGGATGAGAAATGCAGACCTTAAAGAATAGAGATATGTGTGTGAATTCATGAAATATCTACTTATTCTCTGCCTCTGGAAAATTATATTGATGAAAGTATATTTCCTGGAGTCAAAATTATTTTTTTCACACAAAAAATGTGAATACTTTTCCTTAGTGTTCCCTTGAACAGGAGAGAGCCAACTCTTGCTTTTTCACCTGACTCTGATGAGGCCACTGAGGGTCACCCTTTAAGGGAAGGGCTTATGGAATTTTAATGGATATACTTTGTAACATTTATAGGCAATTACCTAGGTGGAATCATCAAAATGGTTGCGAATTTCTCTGCTTCTGTTCAGAATGCTGTACAAGAGCTTTGGTGGCTCCTGTCATGATAGGTCATTGTGAGCATCAAAAGCTTGCTTTGTATTTTAAGAGATAGGGTACAGCATGTAGATGTCTTAAAGGCTCAGGAGGTCAGTTCTACTGAACTCCGTGGAGTAACCTGAAGTATTGAGGTTATTCATAGAATATTATTGTTATTGGATTAAGGCCAGAATAATAGATTCTATCACTGTGCTGTAATGTATTGCAGACTTGCATTGAAATGGAATTGCCTAAATGCAAATGCAGCTGCTTTTACCACAGACTTACACTGTGAAAAACTTTTCTAATCACTCTGCTGGACTCCTGAAGCATCCTGATTTATTTTGTATTTCAACTGGAAGCTTTTTGGCACCCCATAAACTTCCTCAGGGTTGCTTCAGAAGAATATTAACATGGTGCCACAGGGAATGAGCGTGTAAAATACCATGATCAGAAAGTTAAGATCTTTTCAATATGTAGGAGTAACAGGCTATTATCTAACAGGCGCCATTCTGGCAAAGATTAAACAAATAGGGTATACTGCCTCCTTAGACATAAATAGTGTATCCATATAATAAACTTATTTAATGTCTTTTGTTTTTCATGTGGTTTATCTTACAACAGTGATGTCAGTTATTGTTCTGTTTGGAGGCAAAGTATTCAAAAATGCAGCTTTCCACACCCCCTCCTTCCCAACATCCAAACGACACCTGCATGCTTTTTTTATTCACTATTCAATTATTTTAATAAATGTTTTGCACACTGACAAATGTACTGGTTTCCATGGCTCAACAGTGCCTGCAGACTGACAAAGAATGTCCCAATAGCAATCTAAACTAAAACAGAATAAAATCAGAAAGTTTAAAACAGTTCAATTGCAAATTTCAGAGATTTTCTCTTTTAAAGACTTAATGAATTAAATAATTCTCCTCGTGCCAAGTGTGCAGTTGAATGCCTTTCTCCAGTTTTCCTGTTCTAATTTTTCTGGCCTTTTTGGACATGAAACAGATTATAAACTACCAAAACCATCACAGTTCTTCATTCTGAAAAAGAAGTGTCTTAAAGAAATTAAATACACTGCCTTTGTAAGGCAATGGGAACATATGTGATTTATTTAAAATATGAAGCTACAGCTGTACATTTATTAAGGACCAAAATATTATTTATGTGAATGAGTCAAGCAGTCTTTTTATGGATTGTTACTCTGTGATATTATGTAAAATTCTTGTTATTTCTAAGCTGGAAGAAAAGGGTTGGGTTTATCTCAAGTGCTGGCTTATTTTTACAGTTTTTATCACATGTTTTTATAATCTAGGAAAATTATTTGTATCACAGTGCACCCACCTGTAAAATTAGTAGTAACAATAATGACCTTTGTGTAGCAAACACCTTCCCATAAGGCATGAGCATATTTATTTGTAATGATTTAAATACAATTTAGATGCTGCAATCTGTTGGTTAAATATTTATGGTTTAAATAAATAGGAAGCATAGCAATACACTCCCAGAAAAATAGAACCACTGGAATTGTATTGATTCATACACAAATGCTGTATTTTGAGAGCCATAAAACTTTGTAAAGGGGTTAAAAAACCTTTCAGAAATACACTTTTATCCTCGATCACCACAAGGGCTTTACTAAACGATTACATAATATTTATAGTCACCCTGGCCAAGATTCCTTTTGAGAATTCTGAGACAGCTATTTTTAGAGAAATTTGTATAGTGATGCAATCCATGAAATAATTAGCTTGAAGTCCTTTTTTCAGCACATCTCAAGAGATTCTGGTAAGAGCAGAGGACACTGCTATGTTACTGATTCAGTCTGAACTTGGATACTACTAGAAAATTTCCCAGTTGCCTCTTTACACGCTTGGGATATAGAGCCAAAAATGTAAGTGGAGTTGGCCTAAGTGCAAGGACTCCTAACTCCTTGAGACCATTTTATTTTTCTTCTCAAAACATGAAATTAGAAACCTTTCCAGTGTTTTCAAGACTGCAGGTGTACAGAACACTCTGGCCAGAGGCAAAGCTGGTGTTTGGCAGTCTTCTCTAGTCTATTAGTTCACTACTCCATATTTCATCACATAAACATACTGCTAATGAAACAAAAAGAGTGTGAAGCAATCAAATCTGTGTAACCACAGTTTCTCAGCAAAATAACCATTAGCAGTGTTTTCTACTGCGTGCAATACATAGAAGTACTTTAACTAATTAACATGAAAATATTTCACGACTCTTTCACCAGCAAAGGAATAAAATGGAATTGAAAGCACTGTGTTGCATTAGATATACTGTTCTAGTTAAGTACATCAGAAATATTGCTAATGAGATATTAAGGTGGTGACAGAATAACAAATAGAATATAACAAGAATAACAAAAAGAAAATCAAAATACAAATTCTATTTTCCCTGCTAATTAACTCAGCTGTATTGCATTGTGTATTTTATGATACTGAAAATATTTATATTTACTTCATGAGAAAAAGAATAGGATTAGAAGCTGTGATTGGATTATTCTGGCAGCCCAAAACATTTTTCTGCAGCACTGTGCATTATTGCATTTAAACCCTCTAATGTTTAACAAATTTGGGAACAAAAAAGCCTTGCACTACTTTCTTACTGTGCCTGTAGACTTGTCACTTGTCATCAGTAGCACTGTTCTGGTGCTGTTTTCTTCCTAATCACCAGTGCTTCTGTTTCTAATGTTGCCAGACTATGTTACTGTCTCGTATTTCCTTGAATTTCACAGGTAGCAATATTATAGGAGCATAGAATGCAGTTATTATTTCTAATATTATTAGTAGTAGTACTTAAAAAGGTCTGCACATGGGTACAATGGCCTTAAATTAACTAACTTAAAAAGCCTTGTCTTTTATACATTTCTAACAAGAAGAAAGATCCCAAGGCAATGTTTCTGCATGTCTTAATACTGGGTTTTGTTCTCTTAGTTGTAATCTGAATGTTGAATCTGTATTTTTGAATCTTAATCTGTAATTCTTAATTTTGCCAAGTACAAGAAGTTTAGGTGTAAATTCAGTGCAGACAGATCAATGTAGGGGTGAAACAGCAGAGTGGGAACTTCTCCCTATAGCTTAATGCAGCAGGCTCCATATGGTACAAGGGAAGAAAGAGAAATGTGAGTGTAGATAATAGTCTTTGCCTGATCAAATTAATTAATTCAGAAGAAATGATCTGTCTTGGAAAAATACTGGAAATGTTGGCAGTGCTCACACAATGTTTTTTTATATAGTGTCACTAAGATTTGACAATTTATATTACAAAAGTTGAAGGACCCAAGTCATAGCTGGGTATGACATCCTTCTTATGCTCTCAGGAATCCAGGTTCTTTCAGATGGTATTTTTACAGAAACATTTTCCAATGAGGAGGGAATTTTTTGCTTTGTAGCCTACAGCAGTCAGACACTGAAGGCATCACAGACCTGGTCCATTAGTCCTTACCTGCTTTGTAATTGGTGATCTGCTTTAAAATCTGTTTCTGCTTCTTCCCTGTTCAGAATTTTTTAATTCTTTAATAATTTCTATCATATCTTAAACATGGCCATGTCTGATGTCACCCTTGTTAACAGGATGTCTGATGGCATCCCTTTTCACACTGTGAACTTAGATTAGAACATCTTGATAGATTCAGCTGTTGTAATGCACTTAGTTCAGAAAAACGTTTGAACTCCACTACATCTGGAAAATGAAAAAATAATGCATATGTAAAGTAATGAATATAGTAACACTGGAACTTTTGTAATTTTTGATCTGTCTTTCTCAATAAGTGAAAATGGCTATTAGGTATCTCAGGTAAGAGTAATATCTCCATTAATATAAATAATAATAATTTTTATAACTCTATAAATTAAGTCATTTTTATAAATCTATAATTTATAGATATTAATATAATATCTTGATTGTATAAATGAGTGAACTCCTCCTGAGTCAAAAAGCTGTTTGTTTTTTTTTCTCCATTGGGCATTTTTAAAACAAGTCTAAGTTCTATTACAAAGTATCCTATGATAATAAAGCTAAATATAGTTTATACTTGATCTTAAGTACATTGCTAAGAAGCCAGTTATTTTTTAAAAATTGCAAAATTTTTTGTGTCAAATTTTTCTGCTGTTGTGATAGTCAATAAAAGCATTTCTACAATATAATGCCAAACAAAGAAATATTTATAGGTAAGGTGTTTCAATCAAGCATATCAGGACAGCGTTGTGATGTTCTTTCCCTTTTTGTCCATCTTCTGATGTGCCATCCATGCATTGAAATTACTACATTTCTTTTACTGTATGCATATTAAAAATTGATAAATAAAAATTTAAATCTAGGGTATATTTTGTATATGATACAAATGAGAGATCTAGGCTTGGTAATGAAATTGCAGAAATTACAGCTGAAAGTAACTATTCAGATAGTAAAGGCAATCAGTGAAAGACAATAGATAGACAGAAAGAATAGATAGAAATAGAAAGAAATAGATAGAAAGACAATCAGTGCTACTAATTACAGATTTCTAGTTTCAAATATCTTGTCTAGCTAACCAAAACTTCTCATTCATGTCTGGTTTAAATACTTATTATGGAGAAATATCTTTTTAATGAGTTATTTCCTGTTGTAAGGAAAAAAAAAAAAAAATCAAAAAAGGAGAGCCCAGAAAAGCTTACCTTCTTTCGATGCTTGTCTGCATTTATGAGGACCTGGCCTGAGATGTCCTCAGGCAGCTACTGTTTCAGAGCTTTGATTATGCTTTCAACTCATTTCTTTGTGTCTATGCTCTTACATATTTCTATGTAATTACGAAGTTTTGTAGCAAGACTCAAATAATTTTAGCATGACTTTAGTCTATACGTTACTGAGTACCCTGTATTGTTACAAGATATTTCCTGTGCTTCAAGCCATAGTTTTAATTCACAGAACTTTAAAAAAGACTTCAAACCCACAAACTTTAAATGCAGAAACCACAACTAAAAAGTCAGATAGACCACGTTCAAACTAACATAACTTTGCTCACTCACAAGTGTCAAGGAAGTTGGAATTTGGCCTTAGTACTTCAGATAAGTGTCTATTTGGCACTTGGAAATGCTGCCTGTCTCAGTCTGCCAAGTGTCGAATATCCCAGCTGGTGTGTGTTTAAGACTCTCATCCTTCTGCTCCTAAAGAAGGAGACTTACTATGAGCTCTTACTTTCAGTATAAATCAGTCATACTTTGCGAACTTGCAAAGCAGCAGGTGTACTGGTTGTTAATACCAGCTAAGTAGCATTCAAATTAAGAAAAAGCTGAAGTATTTGAAAAAAATTTCATGCTCATGTTCAACACTATATTATCAGATCCAGGTGTCTGAGAAGATCTACAATGGAAGCTGCTTTTCATTTCTGTGTAGGAGTAGTATCTAATCTGACCAGCAATTGCTTTTGTATTTCACCTGGGAGGAAGGTTGGGTTGCATGGGAACTTGGAAAATACTCAGTACTATCTCTAGTCCCTGTTCTCTGTCTTGTGAGACTGGGGAGGGCAGACAGAGCCCTGAGAACAAGTGTTCTGGTTTACATGCATATTACAAATTCTAAGAACTCTAAGATTTTAATGTAAAACATCACATGAATTAAGACTAATATATAACTAGATATAGATGGGAAAAAGAAAAAATTCTGTGGTTTCTAGCTTAAAACTTTACTGTGTTTTTTACTTCATATACAATAGTTGTATCCTTAATGAGGTACTTATTTTCAAGTAGTGGTATTGTTTTAAATTCCATGCTTTAGTAATTAGACCATAGGGTATCTCCAGGATTGCTTATAGGCCTTATATCTGTCTCCCTCCCATATTACATAGGGAAGAAAAAAATCCCACTCTCTTGAATGTGCAAATTTTCATTTAGTGGACAGAGACTAAGAAAATCCAAAGGAAAGTAATAGCTATTGAATGTTGTTATACTTCTGTCCCAGAGTGACAAATCATACTATTTTTCCTCATTTGAACCTCATTCATGAGAGTTTTGTTGATAACGTGATCCAGATGACAGATCAAAGCATAGTTCCTGACTGCCACCTTGCTAAAATATTTTTTAAAAGACAGTTTTAATATTATAGTTTTACAGTTACAGATTGCTGTTAAGCTATTCAGTCTGTTACCAGTCAATCAAAGACTTTCATTTCACTTCAGTAGATCCTTAGTTAAACTCAGCAGAATCTTAGGAGGACAAGAAATACCTGACAGTTTTCTTACAGTGCTAGATCATAAATTCTTTGTTAAGTGGTTTAAAAATTCAATAACACATACCATTCATGACCTTAACAGCTTAGCAAATAGTGATATTGAATGATCAAAGACAACTGTTTCAGTCCCTAAGGGTTAATATACCTGTGCATGAAGATTTAATCTGCTTTTGATTCTTCTTCCATTCCTTTATTCCATAATGGATGCATTATTTATTGACTGTAGCCAATAATTTAAAGCAAAAAAATCTGAGGAAACAGTTTAACCTAAAACTAAACAGGCTGAACCTGGTCCATAGGAGATGCATTAATTAATAGTAACATTTTACAAGTTAATAGTTGTTTCTTTCCTAATGTAAATCCTAATTAAAAATGTCTCCTTCTTAGATGTGGGCCTGATGTTTGCCAGGCAATTTCAAGAAGAACTGTTGGTATGATAGTTTTGTTGTCCAGGCTGTGGTATGTAAATTTTGAGATACCCTGTTTTCAGGAACACTGTATCAATAATAGTAGCTTTGATTGGAAAATGCAAAAATATTTCAAACTATATAATACAAGTACTTCAGATATGGGATAACTTGTGAAGAGTAAAAGATGATGGAAATCAGATCTAGCACAGCTTCGGTGCATGTAAAACCATCACTCTAGTTTTCATGAATTGGACATTTCAAGACCAAATTTCCCAACCATCCAGAAAAGTAATTGGATAATATATTGTGCTTTCAAAAGTAATATAAAAAAAGGTCTTGAATGCTCTTGAACAGGAAATTTTCAAGTATGCTAAAGATGTTTCAGGAAATGATGGCATTGGCAAGTCAGTAGGTGATATTTTTCCCTTGCAGTCAGTACAGAAGCAGTGTCTAATGTGTTGATATGGGACCCAGAACACAAGGATTTACTGTCTGTCTGCTAAACTAGCATCCTAAATTGTATAGACCTTTCTGTGTGTTTGTGTATGTGTTTGCATGAAGTGTAGCAGTGTGAAACCCTGGGATCCTGAATTAATTCCAATGTGGTTAACTAATTTCTTACTCAAATGAAAATATACCTGACATTTCAAAGCCTAAAAAGAAAGATCAAAAGATAGCAAGGGAAGTAAACAGAAAACAGAAACAGAAACAGAAATAATATCACAGATTTTTGTTTAGAAGGACCTGAAAAGGATGGTATTATTCCTCTGGATGGCTTTACTTTTGTCCCTTCTGCAGAAATCCTCCTGCTCATCCTCTTCAAAGTCTTGCTTATAGAAGTCTGAAATCATACCATGTTTTCTACTTCTTTATACAGAGCTGAGCATTCCTGGAAAATACAGTTCGGTGTGGAAGTATAACACTCAGACGGTTAAGACTCAGACTAGCTAAAGAAAAGGCAAACAGAACCTCAAAAGCATGTCAGTTGTCATTGTGAAGAGCTTACAAATAAAACCAAAAATAATATTTTTCAAAATATTTAGCATCATTTTAAGAAGCTAGTGACAATCACAAGTCATGTAAGAGCACGGATGGTTTGATGGTCACTTGAGTTTAAAAGAAATTCTCATTTCACATTTCTTATGTACTTTGTTACTAGAACACTAAAGGAAGCCTACTACAGCATTAACATTTCTTTGTGCACATTTTACTGCAATCTGGCATCCAAAAGGAAGAAACATTAGAAGTGGTTTATTTATATTGCAGCACCAAATTAGAAAGATGACATCATTCATTTACAGTTCTTACCCCGTGACATGTCTAATCCCCAACACCTCATTACAGGGGTGTAACACTTTTAGGATTGCATATATCATCTTGTTTAACTTTTGCATTCTTTTATGGAATACAGTTGAAAGGTAGGAAATTTAAGGCTGTTCATTGATGAAAAAATAAACTAGTAAAATGTTAGGAGTTTCCCCAAAGAGGCAGGATATAAAATGTTTACAGGTTATTATTTGTCTTTTAATTCTTCATCTTTTCCACTCTTTTGTTCAAAAGGACTTCCTCTTTGAAAAGGAAGATAAATAGACTAACTATGATGATTCAGGTTGAGTTGGTCTTCAGGCAAAACCAGTAAAAGTTCATAGCTGAAATTCATACACCTGTATGCTTCCATCTTATCCAGAAGGGAGAAAATGAAATGGTTTCAGCTGTGCAGAAAATGGTGTTAAAAATACGAAATAATAGCATATGATGCCAGTGCAATTTCTGTTCAAACGAATCGACCACTTGACCTGCGGACATATTGACTTTTATACTGTCACAAAGTGAAAAAATGCTCTTTTAGTGTTACAGTGAGGCATGCTAAGGCATGTGCACATCCTGTCTGTGGTTGTTCCTCTATCTTATTATAGTGGATAACTTAAGGGTTTGGTTTGGTTGATTGTTTTTACTTGAACTGAATGCAAGTTGTCTCCTGGAAAATAGTGTTCTATGATCCTTCTAATGGACATCATAGGAAATGCTTGAGAACCATTTTGAGATTAAAAAAAAAAGAAAACAAAAAGTTAAAAGACACATCAGGATTTCCTGTGATCCTTGTAGTTCATAGCCTTCCTCACATGAGATTTTGTGTTACTTAAGCATTGTGTAATAAGAATATTTAGTTTGCTTTTCTTTCTAATTTCTTTTCTACTTTAGCAAAAACCATTAACATTGGGCAACACTCTCTGAGGTTTTAAATTTTCTATTAAAATGTATTTATCAGTTCAGTTTTCTTAACAAAGATTTTGATATAGGATTGTTCTCATAGGAAAATCCATTTACAATAGTATTTACATGTAAATTTACAAGGTAAATTTACCATGTCCTAGCTATGGGACACTAGCTATCTCATGGGGAGTTTGAATTAGAAGCCCGTTTATAGCCCAAATCACCTGTTAATATAGGAACAGACTCAAACAAATGACTTGTGTTTAAATTCATCTGTTCAAGTTGGTCCTTTAGAACACATTCATTTGAGCAAAGTCCCTGGGTAATGTGTTTCAACAGCATCCTCACTGGAGTTACAGTGCATCTGCTACTTTGGATCATGGATAAAGGAAAACTCTGGCTTTTTGCAATTTATTTCGGTCTCTTATCTTTACTGTTCACCATGTGTCCTCATGGGGAACTGGCAAAAAAGTAGACAATGCTCCTTCAAGAACAACCTTCACTGTGTAGGGTTCAGGAGAGATTTTTGGAGATGACACTGAAGTGTGTTTAGAATGCTATCTTTCCTTCCACCATCTGCATGATGTTAATTTTATGTGTCTCTTGTTGATTCTGTTAATTTTTGGAAAAGCTCCTTGAGAGCTGAAAGAATTTTCTTCTGGGTTTTGTTAGTGCAAAAAAAGTAAAACTTGAGTAGAGTTTAAGAAGTTTTCCTGAGACAACCTTCACCAACAGAAAAGTAAGTGCTGTATCCACTGATATTGGGCAATTGGTATGGAGATATTCTTGGTATTATGAGCAAGGGTTGAATTACTCCAGTTTATTTATTTCATGGTATGGAATAACTGTAATAGTGATAAGAGCATCAATGTATCTTGTTATCTCATGGTGACAGATTTTATTATCTGCACGTGGTAGTAGCTGAATTGTTCATCATTTCTTCAAGATCTGTATCTAAAACTTCCTTTCATTCAGTAATGTGTTAGGTCCCATGATCACATTTCTCTACGTGCCTTTGCCTGTATCAGTTAGTTTCCTAATTCTTTTAACTTATTATTTAGCAGGGTGATTCTGGTGTAGAATTAAAATAATTAAGCCAAACAGAGCTTTTAGCATAGCTATTTGTGATTGTTGTTGACATGTCTATGTAGCTAACTGTAAATATTTGAAGTATACTTATGCCTTTCAGTAACAGTTTACAAGCTAATTGGCAAAACATAAAAACAGATTGGAAAAAACAGTAAACTGATCTAAAACAGTAAATATAGAAAAACTGAATGGCTTTGTTGCCTTCAAACACATCCTTGATCATATAATTTTCTGACTTCTGTGTGTAATTCTACTCTTGAAAACTAACTGAAACAGAAGGCAGCTGACATCATCCTAAACCACCATTAAAATAATATATTCCAGCATGTAACAGAAATTTCTCACTTTGCATCTTAGACACAAAACAGAATGAAACTGATGGCAGATAACTACGATGATGACCATCACCACTACCACCACCATCACCACCACCACCATCATCGATCTCCTGGGAGGCCACAGCACTCCAACCACAGACCCTCTCCAGATCAGGTTAGTCACTTCTTTTTTTCTCACTTTCAGTTTTATAATTTTCCTCTTTTTTATATTTCAAGATTAAATCAATATTCCAAAGAAATAATAAGCAAGTTATGTGTTCTTTGAACTTAAACTAATAGTTCTGGAATTTATTTCCATTCCTGAAATAATTTTAACATTTTGACACTTGTCTGGTGTCATACTTTTTTTCCCTATCACAGAATCTATGATGCTAGATTCTATCATTCATAGGATCTATGATTGTATGATTAGAGGACAAGACAATGTAAGAGAGCTAACATTTAGTGAAGACAATGCTTATCAAGGCACAAAACCAGGTTATTTAGGGAAGACAATGGATAAGAAGCATAATGAAAATTTGCTTCAAAGCATATTCAAGAGCTTAAAAAAATTACGTGAATTATGGAAATGTATGCATGATTTAAAATAGAGCACATAAAATGCTGACTATTTTACTGGTATTTACTGGTACTCATTGGCAGACAGGAGGGACATTCACAGCAGGGTTCTAAAGAGGTCTGTCCCTTATCTGCTTCTGTGGAGTATTGTTTTAGGAAATATTTCTATGGTGAAATAAAAAAAAAACAACAGTATTTTTAAATGAGGAATGAATCTGCAAAAAGCTGCTCAACAAGCCACTTCAGTCTCAACAAGCTGGAGAGAAAGTCTAGAATAAGTAATCTGAAATTCAGTGAAGCCAAGTCTGCTTACAAGGGAGAAGTCACGTGTATTGATGAGGCAAGAAAAGGGGATCAGGATTGTGCATAATATATGACAAAGATGGAATGCCAGTGAAATGAAATTGGATCTAATTCTGGGATGGATGTAATACTGGAAGAGAAACAGGAAGCAATTATTCTGTTGTTTTCCAACACTGGTGAGACTTCACCATGCTCTAAGAAAGATAGACAAATTAAAAAGGGACAAAAGGAGAGTAACAGGAATCATAGGAGTTTCAGAGAACATGACCTATGAGGAAGGCTTAAAGAATTGGGTTTATTTAGTCCAGAAAGTACAGGGGAGACATAAATCTTCTGATACATAACAATGTTGTTGTAAGGAAGATGATGATCAGTTGTGTTTCAGTGCCCACTGGAGAAAGAGTGTGGTAAATTGAATTTATACCAAGAATAACTAGATTAGTTATTAAAAAAATGAGTTTTTCACTATGACTCTAATGAATATGCTAGTAGAAAGCAAATGTGGGAACTCTTTCATATAGATGTAATGGAATCTCCTTTCTTGGAAATTTTAAAGAACTGGTTAGATGAATATCTGGGGCACATGGTAATAGCTTTATTTCATCTTGGGTTGATCCATTGGGCTTTGTGTGGGTATTGTACTGAAATACTGCCATCTCTAAATTTCCACACTGTGAAAAATGGATTAGCTCAGCATATGTGTACTTGTAAAACCAGCAAATAAGAGACCTGTAGCAAAATCATTGCTGAAATAATTTTTGAGAACAGTACAGTCAATGATAATCATCAATGAAGTAGTCATTGCTCTAGCTTACGTTTTTCAGTTGTGGGTTTTATTTTGTTCTTTACTTCTGTTATTTTCTTTTTCTGTTGTTTTCTTTACTTTTTGTTATTTACCATTCTGTACAGAATTTTGTACAGCAGTGTGATTCCCATGTGCCATAAAAACCTGTATTTCCCATTGAATGGTGAAATACCCATAAATTCTAGGTATCTTTGATGACCATCATCCAGCATACTGCTTTGGTTTAAACCACAGAATAAACTGAGAAAATAATAGACTTGCAAATCATTAGAGGGCATTTCTAATTTTTGTAAATTAAAATATAATTTAATTTAAATTTGTAATTTTAAGGAGATTAAGACAGTGATGAATATTGTAATATAAATGCCATTTAATTTAGTGAATGCTAGGGAGGCTTTTTGAAAATTTTCACTTATTCTGGAGAAACAGAGAAAGTTAAATATACAATTTCTTATTTCTATGGATAATACTGGATTTTCTAATTTATATACTACTTTTATGGAGAGAAATATATATATTTTATACATTGATGTAATGTATGTGTATGGGAGTTCATATTTGTAAGGAAGAAGATATTTCTGACTTACTGATGTAAAACATTGTATTTGTGTTACTATTGCACCTACTTTAAAGAGAATGGTGTACAGTTTCTTGAAAAAAAATTACACATCTTTCTTGAAATATGCATAATTTTTATGTGGTGCTGTCTGGTTCAGGTATTGACATTTTGTTTTAATGATCAGGTTTTTGTTATGGATGTTCCTGGATACCAGAATGTGGTATGGGCAGCATGTGGCAGCGTGGTTCTAGACGTAGTAAAGGAAAAGTTCTCTGACTTGCCCTGAAAGAAATGAGTTGGCCACCTTTTTTCAGATATAATGGACATGCTTAGGTCTTCAGGCTACTGCTAGGGAGCAAAGCCAACTTTCCAGCTATTTCTTGCCTTTATCCCCTTTTGTTTAGGGAGAAGTATCAGTTGGCAACCTTTTTGGCTTTTGTGTATCTGGACCTAAACTCTTGAGAAGATGTAAGAAAGCTTCACAAGCAAAAAAATCTCTCTCTTCTGCCCATACACATGGTTACATTGCAGCAAGTTATGATGTGTTCTCAAGCTATCTTGGTGCATCTGATTTTTATGTGATATAAATACATTTCTGGGGACTGAGTCATGCTCTGTCAATAACTTTGCAATATTAACCTTTTTTACTAGTCATAAAAAAACTTGGGAAAAAAGATAATTCTGCAGCTTCACACGAAAAACTTAGCCTTTTCAATTTTGGCTTGAGAGTTGGCAATCTTTCTTAAATCCCACCTGGAAACATTTTGGCAGTAAGTGTGTATCCTGGAGTGCAGGAATAATACTCCTTGAATGAAAATGAGCTTAATAAGCATTCTGTATGAGCTTCAGTTTCCAAGGACTTGTAACATGCAGCTCCTTGTATTACAGTAATCTAATCTGGATCATTGCATCAAAGATCTAACAGGAATAAAAAGAACGCATAAGTACATCAATTTGAACTTTCCAATTTAGAAGCTGTCCTGTCCCATAGTGTGGACTTTCCAGCTCCCTTCCTCTCTTATATATCACCTCTGATTTATACTTACAACTTCTGGTTTTTCTTAAAAACTTTTCTTTTGGCCTTGGTTGCTTGTAGCATCCTTCAGTTTTCTTTCGTGTATTGCAAATACTTTGAGGAGTTCCTGTTTGTGTTACACGTGACTGTGTACTCTTGAAGCAGATTGCTTTTGCTTTTGAAAGTCGGTAGGAATCGCCACATTTGTATTCATGGTGCAACTTTCCTGTTGTACTGCAGTCCTTTTGCCTATTTTTTTTTTCCTTGCCCTTATAGTATCCTAACAGATCTGTAAGTTAATAACCAACAGGGAGTTTTTTCCTCCTAACCACAAGTCTGATCAAATTGAAATATCTCTCAAAAACCTTTCTGCCCCTCAATGTTTGCATTCTGTTCTGAGTTCCAGGCTCTGATCACCCATATTCACAAATAATTTCTGTGGGCATTTTACATTCCTTGCTGATTCTGAAATAGTCCTTAATTTATTGTCACATATGACAGATCTCTAATTCCAGGATGGTCTCCATATAATAAATCGTTGCTTGTTTGTTTTTATTTTGCTGTCACCCAAACTTTCTTTTTGAAGGTCATGAGATCTTTGCTATGTGGTTGGTTGAAAGGTCCTAAATTCAAGTCACTCCTTATGGTCAACAAAATAAAAAAAATGTACTTGAATATTTAAATTGAAAACAGTATATCTATGTAAAATTGGGACTTTTTAAAGAAAAAATTCTGATGTGTATGTCTCTAGAATATACTTAAGGTAGTTTGATGGCATTCTTAACAGGAAGTTTTGCTATTTGAGAGATCATATGGAAGAACTTGAGTCTGCATCCACGCAGTGGAAGACAGAAGGTATAACATCCAAAAAATTTTCTTAGTTATTTACAATCCTGATGATTATAAGAACTATCAAATCGTCTTACTTCCCATAGTACTAGAGGTTTAATTCTCATCTCATAATTTTCCTGAATTACCCAGCTCTAGTTGAGTCAAAGTTGAATGCTTTACTCCATGGTCACCAAGGCTACAAATATATTTTAATTTTGTTTTATGATGAGAGATTATATTCTTACAAAAAAGAATCATGAGATGCTGTATTGAGGACAGAATGTCATGTGGTGTCAGAAGCATGTAGCATGTCCTTTTATATCTTTTAACCCAGTCTGGCTATGCAGAGATTTTGTTCCTATTTAAAACATTTTTGACAGGCCTTCTACAGGGTGGTGTTTAGAAGTAACTTTTTACAAGTTCACCTTCAAGTTTTCTATTACTCTGAAATCTCAAAAAAGAGGTCTCAAAGGTAGTTCTAGGTTTCTGAACTATGCTCTTATCTAAAGGAACAGTCCTCCTTATTAGCACTGTGTATCTCTGAAGCTTTCCATACTGCTGCTCTCCAGTAAGAAAGCCAGCTGATAGCTTTCTGTCAAAAACTGCCTGATAGCTCCCAGTATGGTGCTGAAAGGAGTGAATGCTACTTTGTGTGTTTTGGCAACCTAGGCTGTTAGCACAATGCCTTGTATTCTGTGCCCATACAGGAAAGTTGCCAACTTCAAACTCCTGAATAGGCCTCAGGAATATTGAAACTGGGATTTGTCTTTAAAAAAAACCCCAAAACCCCAAACAACACAACTTAAAAAGAGTGCAAACATAAACCAAAACAGATTATTTTAGCTTATTCATATAACTGTGGTTATTTGAAAAAGCATAAAATTCTTCATATGGTCTACAAGTTGCAAGTTCAATCTGAGTAGAAGTTTAGTATCTGGAAAATTGAAATAAATATTGTATATGGGAATTTTCTGCAACATTAAAACTTTGTCATTTTGTTGTAGAGGAAAGAAGAAACAAAAATAAAAACCCAAAGCACCAGTGACATTTTAGTGTATGAAAGAAGTGGTATGATATAGCTGCCTTAATGTAGCACATTGGAATTATTGGCTCCCTCCCAGTCAGATTTTGTATAATATTTTGTGTTTCTTTATCCAGTATGTTTACACATTGTATTTGGGCAGGTGTGAGCTTGCTCTTGTCTGTTCAATAAATGTATGTGAACTTGCTCTGCTGGTGCCTCAAGCTGCAAGGAAGCACGCAATTGCATTAGTGCAGTGCTGAGCCTGCACTAAGCTCATTGGAGTCACATGGATTTATTTAATTTAGGAATTTGGGTAGGGCAAGGCTTGCTTTTCGGTACGTTCAATATAAACAATCCCAGGCATATCCACTGTAAATAACTAGTATTGTGCTGAATTAATTAGTGTTTTGAGATCTCAGGAGTGCAGTGCAAATTAGTCATATAAATGCTGTCACATTTTAAGTATTTCTTCTAATTTTTCATCTTTGTTACTCATATTCTTCCAATGGAACAAAGACTTTGTGATTCCTATCACGCATTGTTCAGACTTGTTGAACTGAATGCAATAAAATCTTATTTGTAGCATGAACAGCATTCAAAAGTCAATTTCTAGATTAAATTGTATGCAGTTACAGCTATATTGCTTACTATAAATGTGGTACCAAGTGGTGGTACTTCTAAGCATGGACTCATAGAATCATAGAATGTTAGGGGTTAGGAGGGACCTCTAGAGATCATCTTGTCCAACACTCTTGACAAAGCATGGTCACCCAGGGCAGCTCACACAGGAATGCATCCAGGCAGGTTTTGAAAGTCTCCAGAGGAGACTTCACAGCCTCTCTGGGCAGCCTGTTGCAGTGCTCCATTTCTGTCACCCTCAAAGTAAAAAAGTTTCCCCTCACGGTGAGGTGGAACTTCCTATGTTCTAACTTAGACACATTATTCATTGTCCTATTACTGGGCACCACCGAAAAGAGATTGATCCTCTCCTCCTGATACCCACCCCTCAGATATTTATAGACATTAACAAGATCCCATCTCAGCTTTCTTTTCTCAAGGCTAAACATCCCCAGTACTCTCAGTCTTTCTTCATAAAAGAGATGTTCAAGTCCCAGATTTTGAGGATAATGTGATTGGTTTCAAACCTAAATTTACTTGTATATTACTTTGTTGATAAGATGGAAAAAAAAAAGTCTTGAAATTTGGAGTAGTTTACTAAATTTGATTTTTATCATTCAGGGTTAAACACTAATTCTTGGTATGCTACCGTTTTAAAGTTACAAATATTATGATCTACTGAAGGTTTCTCATTTAAGTAAGAGCCAACAGATGTTTATTTATTTATTAATGTTTTTGTTACTACCTCTTTAATTGTAATTATACTGTAGCCAGATAATTTTTCACATAAGTTTTAGTTATATTAAATTTGTAATTGGAGTAAGAGACCAGCTAAACCAGAACTCTACTAGGAGTTATAGAGCAGAGAATAGGTTTTATTGTCTATGATACCTCCAAGAGATAGATTTCATGTATTGAAAAGTTATACCTCTCCTTTGCTTACAGAAATTAATTTATTTTATGTTTTGAGGTTTAATGAATGTGATATAAAATGTATACATACTGCTCAATGTGTATATTTATATATATCTATATTTATATGTTAGCTTTGCAGTCTTTTCCACATATGGAAGAATTTTTTGAGATCATGTTTAACTACAGAAACCTCTCCCCCTCACTTCCCCTGAATGTGTGTGTTAGAATATACAACACTTACATAGGAGGTTTACATTTACCTTGTATTTCTTACTAGAAAAATTAGCTGCCACCATCATTGTCTAAAATAGGTTTTTAGACCAACTGAAAGAGCCAAAAATGCATTTCTGGGAGACAGTAACTTGATAACAAAAGTTGCATATCTGGCGCTGGTTGCTTAAGTGAGATAACATGTCACAGGCTTTCACTACAAAGGGGACCATAAATTTTTGCATTGCAAATCTGATTTCACGGACCACTTCTTGTAAGAAGCATTGGGTTTCCGCTCCGTCTAGTGATAAAGCTTCAGAATGCATGAGCATATCTGGTGAAACATCTTATTCATGTTAATGCTAGTTGGCTGTCGTAAAGTAAGTGGTCAGAGAGAACCTTGAACCTTCTGCTTACCCCCATCACTAGTATTTATGTTTGATTTTAGCCCAACTATATACCAATAAAACAAATGGTGATATGGGTTTTATGGTCATAATTGGATGATGCATAGTTACTTGTGACCCCTTCTGTTATGGATAGGTTTGAAAGCAGACCTATGACATAAATCCATATTGCTGTAACAGTTTTTAAGATTTATTCAACTTCTTGAATATACAAATGAAACATAAAATTAAGACCTTCTAAAACTCTACACAGCAAAGCCATAAGTGAATTCACTGTTAGTCTTTGCCCTTTCCAGTTATAGGCTCAGTTCTTCAAATCATTCGTGCACAAAACTCTTATGCAGTCAATTGTTCTGTGCATGGGGAGTTTGTGAGGGAAGTCCTCAGCTACGCTTGCTCCTAAAAAAAGAAGTAGCAGATAAAAGTCTCTCTAAGCTCTGAAAAAGTCTGATTTTAGGCTAAATACTTGATTTGAAAGAAATGTTATTACTTTACACGTAGATTTTTGTGTCACAAGGATAAATTAATATTTGTTAATGTAATTGTTTGCTGTAAGTAGGACAGTTTCACAGTCCGGAGCCAGTAGTTACATGTTTAATGACCCATTAGTAGCCATAGATAATAAGGAGAGTAGCATAAATCAGTCAGCAGAAAGTTAGCTCAAGAGATGAGCAGGTTATCACTAGATTTATTTAACCCAAGTTAAGACATTAATTCTTAGCATGCCGGCACATGAAAGGGAAATGTGATGAGCCTTGTTAGGAAGGGTCTTCTCATGTGGGAAGAGAGCCAGAAAAGCTTAACTCATCAAGTTTTTAATGTAGCCTGTGTTGCAAAGCTTTTGTCTAAAAGGAGATTAGGATTTTTATTTTTTTTATTTTTATTTGAAGAGTGGTTTTTATAAAAATACTTGGATGCCACAACACTGAGAGGATGTGTGCTGTACTTCAGCTTTGTGGAAGTACTTGCTGTCAGTTTTTTGAGTCAGTTTCACTGTATTCTCTTCAGGTAACCACATTTTATACACCAGCAGGACTCTAATAATAGTGCAGAATTTTGCAGTCCTTTAGTGCTTCTACTTTAGGGTTTTAGTTCTGATCAAGACTAAAGATTTGAGTCAAATCTCCCTATCACTCCCACTTAACATCATTATGGTTCATATCCAGAAGTGGTGTTGAAGTGGGCACACTGAATTCCTTTTTGATTAAATTTAATTGAAAGATATTTTAAATTTAGAATACTTTTATAATGATTAGGCATGAACACTAATTTATCAATTCAAATGTTACTTCCTGATTTTTTTTCCTCTTTGCTTGTCTGCAATTGAGATTTTGTTTTGCAGTTTTTGTCATTGAATTGCTATTCTTGACCCTATAAACCAATGAAAGATCCAAGTTTAAAAAGCAGTTAATGTACACAAACATTAATCAAAAATTACTTGATTATAGTTTATTGTTTGAAAGACCTGTAGATTAATGACTCTCTAGGATACACATTGATATGAAAGAGTAAGCATACTTCTGGAAGCTTCTAATCCAATATTAATAAATGATAAGGAGTAACTGCAGCTTTTGTTCTGCTTCACAGTGTGTGAAGAATGCAAAAAAAGATTATGAGGTCCATTTGTCTCAGAACATCAAAAAAGAATTCTGTATTCTTTTCCAATTACCTGTTTGCATTGAGGTACCAAACCTTAGCTCCTTGTTAGAATAGTTTATTCACAAAACCAGTGAAAACTATAATCCTGATTCTTACGTACTTTTTACCCAATCCTTTTGAGTAGTTGTTGCTGTCTGTACAGAAAAATCTGTAAAGCCTATAACACTGTTAGGATTTGTACCATTAAATGTGCTCTCCTCAAAATACTACAAGCAGCAGAATAACAAGGACAGTTGTCATATCTCCTAACTTTGATCCAATGCATTGAAAGGAGGTAATAAAGGCATGAAAACAACATGCCTGCATAATGGGAATAGTAAGTGATCAATTAGTTGTTTCTATATTCATTTTAGATCTTGCATCCATATGGTCTGACTCCTGTTAAATTGAAAAGTGACAGCATGTATCATGAAATTATGGTTCTTCTGTTTAATCATATTTTATTAATGAAAAAGAGGGTTGACATTCTCATACATCTGAAGGAATTTTACTTTTCTCTACAACTATCGTCAAGCATCACGCATTTTAGGCCAGTGCATTACCTAGCATCAATTTATGACACAATTAACTAAGAAAAGAACATATTAGGTAAGAAAACACATAATTATGAAATTTTGAGCTTTTTTGATAGGGATGCTGCGTGGGTGAGCTGTGCTTAGGTTAGTGCAAGTCTATTTATAATTAATTCTATAAATAATTTGTGTGTGGAAGTATGAAAATGAGAAATTAATAGATATCTGGGGTAGGTATAAATCAAGTCTGAATACTGTCTGGATACAAGATTTTAAAACAAGACAGTGTACTGAGACTGGTTTTGAGGTTGCTCTTAGTATTAAATACTGAAAATCCAGTGAGGGTTTGTATTTTTCTATTCAGTTGTCTGTCAGACAGATCACTGTGTTTAATTATTTTATGATCTTGTTAGGCACTAAAATTGGAAAATGCATTATTAACTCTCTGCGTAGAGAATAAGATTGTGGCACAGACATTCTCACTAAAACAGATGTGAGGAAAAAAGACAGGAAAGGAATTTTATTAATGGTAGATGTTGAAGATGAAGTGGACTAAGATGATAATGGACCTGACCACTCAATTTCTTCATTAAATCTGTGTTTATTTTGAATACAGTCAGACATATCTTTAGGAAGTGTCTAAGTCTTGATATAATATATTGAAGTCATCTGGAACTGATGAGGTATTGAAAACTATGTACCATATTTGCAGTGTAGTTAATTCCAATATATTTCTGTCCAGGTTTTTTCTGCTAGAGAAAAGAGCTGTCACCTTTCCTGTATATGTTAGTTGTATTTTTGTGTTCCCTGATCTGATTAGTTGTTCAGATATTGATAAGAGTATGATAGGAGGGCCAGATGTGTAATTCTGCAAAGATAGAGCAGACATTTTGATTTCTATTTCTGTGCCTGTATTTCTCCTGGCGTATCACATGTTCACTTTCACCATCATCTGTAAAGCCCAGCCTGGTGTCATCCATTTCAGGTGCAGTCCTTGGTCTGCTAAGATTCTCCTCTATGTTTTCAAATGATGGCACTGTATACATGAATATGCGTATGTGGCTAGTAACATTTATTTTTCTGATCCCAAATCCGTTCACTTTTTCAAGCAGTGTTTGTCAGATCATGGGAATACGAAACAAGTTTGGAATGAGAAAAAGTTGTCTGCATGTTCCCTTCCTTGTCCAGCAATGTTCATCCTTTATAAAGCTAATTTTGCTGACACTGTGTCTTGTGGCATGTAGTCAAATGCCTTACAGAAATCTTGGCATATTATTTCAAAGCACTTACCTTATCAAAAAGAGACTCTATGTAATTGAAAAAGATAGAAAGTTATTTTGACAGAACCCATACTAAATAAAGTTATGTTGATTGACATTAACTGAGCTCCTGCTTTTGATTCATTGCTTATTGTATATCAGGATCAGTGTCAAACTATATAGTCTGTAATTTCTGATAATACTATTTAGAAATACTTGACGATATTTGATTCTTCAGCTCTTCTATAATTCTGCCAAAAAGAGATCATACAAATAACTGAAGTAAAAATGAGCATCTGCCTATATGAAGAACTACAATACAATAAACGGTAAAACATCTGTATGTAGTTAGGAGTCATTTAGAAATGTGATGAGTTGCCCATTTTGTTGTTTTTTTGCTGTTTTTAAAGGTATCACCAAAGATTAACCTAATGAATTCTGTTGGTGAAATAGGATCAAACTACTCAGTGGAAAAGTAGCCCTTCAGTCTTTCTTCAACCTTTACTCTGGCAAAACACTTGTCAACTTCAAAGTCAATTCATTGAGAGTTAGTAGTTCTGAAGAAAAGTAGCTCCTATGGAATGCAGGGGGAAGGACTCGTATTTTCAGTGAGGTGAACCCAGCTTGTTGCAGGGTTTGCAGGATATGTCGCTTTGTTTCAAAAATAAATAAGAATATTCAAGCATTACTGTGTCCTTGATTTGTAGTGTAGTTGTGCAGACCTTAAAGTGAAGACGTGTTCCAAGTTAACTGTAAAAAATTTAGCCACATTTCTTCTGTGTTAAATGATAGCTAAGTTTATAGTGGACTGTCAGATTTCTTTACTTATTTCGGCAACATGCAAGACATCTATCTTAACATCTGGTTTTTAATAACAGTTGACATCTGGGAGCTCTTTTTTATTCAAGGAATGGACTAGAACAGTAGTGATTCTGACAGTGTATATTTTCAGGCTAAAATTCCTGTCCATTTCAATAATAATTAATTACTTTTTTTTTTTAATTTTTAGATTTAATTAATTGCCAACAACATGTTACACCATCTGACTTTCAAAGTTTTGAAACTCTAGAATGTAATTTAAAAATGTTTCTGAAATAGTAATGGGTGGTATTAGGTATTTTAAGAATACTGAAATTATAAGATTTTATTTGTTTTTGAAATGCTGACTTAAATGAAAGACATTGTGTTGTGTGCCTCTGTGTTCTCAAAGCTGATCACATCAGAATTTGGTATGTTAGAATTATATATAGATATGATTATGCACATCTGTGTTTGTAGAGATAAAGAGTCTTCACAAAAAATGTAAGGTTTGGTAATGTAATCTTTTTTATACAGGAAAAAAACATTTAACTCTCCTGATTAAATCAATGGTTATTTTGTTTTTTTTAACTTCATGATTCTAATAAATGTGAAGAAATACCTTCTGCTTTCAGCATATCTACAGTAAAATAATCACTTTTAAAAAATTCATGAAATTGTTATGATTGTTTTTGTATCTGCCATTAGTGTTTTCTATCATCAAAACTAAGTCAATTAGTAATCCTAATGATTAAAAGTGGAAAAAAAATAATTTAATAGTATTTGAGAATGTGCAGTGTTTAAGGATTGTTTAAAAGATAGATTTAACTTGATAGCATGTTAGAAAAATGCACTTCATTTAATGATAGGGTTTTTTTATTCTGCAGCATTTTTGTATCTTTTAACCTAACAGAATGTAAGACGATTTGATTACAGTCATTATTTTGCTTACTTATAAGAGGTTTGGTCTGTTTCTTCTATCACTGTTGTTTTGAACTGCATGCAGTTAAAAAATGGGTGATCTTTTAATATTTAATCTTATAAACTACTTCCTACACACTGTTTTAACTGGGTGGAAAAAAAGTTAATGTCACTGGTTTTGATTTTTTTCGTTGCTACAGATGCAGATTCTTGTATATGTAACACAAACTTGTTCAGTTTTTTTCACTGGCTAATATTTAAAAAAATTAATCATGTCAAGAAGATTGTATTTTATATGCACCAAAGTAACTAAATTTTTCTTCTTTCATTCCAATGCTGACATCTTCTTTGTGCATCTCCTAATGTCTGGCACACAGGATGATGAGGAGGGTATATGGGCATAACCGTTCCTATAAACCAAAGTTCCAGTTTTGTTTTGAGAGGTGAGAAACTCTCTTTTCTATCTCTTTCAAGCTGCAGCCTCATATTTGCTGTTTTATTTTTTACTTCATGAAGCTATGTGTTTGTTGACAAGTGTGTTTGTTGACAAGTATGTTTGTGAACCCTCTAAAAATGTTTTATCATATGCAACGAATGTCAGTTTAATGTTCTAATGATTTAAAGTTTTATCATATCCTATTATTGCTAAAGGAATAGGAAGGTACAAAACTTCAAAAGGAGTGTATTTGCATCCTCTTTTCAGTAGATAAAGATTTCTTTAAACTACTATTGATAATCCCTTGAAGAAACCTTGCATAATGAGTATCGAAGTTTGGTACTTACCTTTCCATAGATTAAGCATGCAATTTTCCTAGAATAGAAGTGTAGAGGCAACCAGGTAAAGGCAATCAGGTGTTGCCAGTTAGGAGGAGGAAGGCCTGAGCTCCTGTTAAGCCCACCTGTGCCCAATTAGGGCTGGTCCCAACTGCACATGAGCAGAACTGTGGTACCAATAAAGGGGGAGCTCCTGTCAGTAGAGTGGTAGTGACTCTGACTGCAGATCAGGAGGCTGTGGTTTTGACTCACATTGGGGCACCACCAAAAACGGGAGAAGGTGGGAGCTCGTGGCACAGTATTAGCACATCTGACTGAGAGCTCGTGGCGCAACAGGTAGGGTGTCTGACCCCAGGTCAGAAGGCTGCGTGTTCAAATCACATCAGGGTCACCGAAAAATTGGGAGATTGTTCAGACTCTTCCTTTGGTAGCGCTAGAGAAGCGCTCCCCATGCCCCTGGAAACTCACCCTTTATTGGTCCCCCAGTTCTGCTCAGGTGGAGTTGGGGCCAACCCTAATTGGGCACAGGAGGGCTTAACAGGAGCTCAGGCCTTCCTCCTCCTAACTGGCAACACCTGATTGTCTTTACCTGGTTGCCTCTACATAGAAGGTCTAATATGCATGGGAAAATGAGAATACCTTACCATACTACCATCCATACCATAATTTGGTTATGATATTTAAAGAGCACCAAATGGAGCTTACTTTAAGTTTTTTTTTAATTATGGGTAAATACCGTATTGCCACCGTGTGTCAGTTATTGATCAGTGCATATCCACTTTTTTTGGTGCTTGCCCTTGAAGCTATAGGTAGTTTGTAGATCATTGTCACTGTAGTCTCAGCATTGCTAAGACCATCAGGCCATAGTGGCTCACGTATAGAAACTGTTGCTTATGTCACTGCTTTTTATTGGAACAATTCTATTTACTACAGTGGGACTGTTTAGGGTAGCAAAATGTACTCACATAAGTAAAGATTAATGTGTTATTAAAACTGTCATACTTCGTATCAATTTGGCCCCTGTCATCCCAAGTTGAAGACTGTATGATTTTTTTTGTTTCAAGTTGTGTTTTAAGCCATGTAACAAGGAGATGGAGATTTCATCTCTATGTAGTAAGAAGCTGATTTCACTCATCCTAATGTAAGGAATATTAAGCCAGCCCTTAATTCATGGGGTCATACATGTTTGTACCATTCCGCCTCTCTCATTTTCTCCTGATTCTCATAACATGCAGTATGGCTGAGGGAAATCAAATCTCTCAGTCAGCTGAGTGTAAATTAAAGCACAGGCAATGCAACTAACTTGGGTGGATATCTTGTTCCAAAGTTTTTCTGTCTTTTCTTTACTGCAGACTTCTTTCACAAGCTAATCATGAACATAAGAAAACATAGAGACAATGAGAATGAACTTGAGGGACGTATTTTATGTTGAAGATAAGTTATCATTTTAGCAATGATTTAATTTTTAAAGTGTTTGAACCGCAGAAATGTAGATTTCTAGAAAAAAATCCTTCATTTTACTTTTATAGTTCATATATTTGCCATCATTTTTAGTTATGCAGTTTAAATTATGTAAACTATGGGTGCAGCATTTCTATTGCAGCACAACTTTGTTTATCAACCAAAGCCTGGTAACGTCCATTTACAGTCTCAAAGACACATTTGTTTTGGTTTAAAAAACTTGTATGCAAAGTCTACAGCAGTTTTGAAAACTGACTATCAAGAGCGCAGGGGAATCTTAATTTTTTTTTTTTGGTTGCAGAATTGAAAAAATAGATTACACGCTTTTGAAATGGAGTTTATTTCTCTTTAGAAGGTATTTTTTTCTGCAAACCAAAAAGTACCTGAGATTCCGAAATGTTTAGCTCCTGAACTTATTTTTTTTTCCAAGTCTAATTTTATCCTGATTATATAGACTTACTAATATTGCTTTAGGCATTATGCAGATTATCTCATGCAATCAAAAATTTTTCTGAGGCCATGAAGTAATAATCTGCCTAAATAAGGATAGTGCAGGCTGGTTCTCTCATTACTTTTTTAAAAGTATTAAGTTAAGAATCAGTGAAGTCCTTTTAAATTTATCACTTCAGTACTCACATACTACAGAAGAGTGGCATGAAATGATGGTAGAAATGTAGAGTGGCAGGACAAGAATGTGCTGTAAGGTTATGTAGAGCTCCTTACTGATTGTGGAACAGCTGAGGTGCTCAGGGATATCTCAAATTTGGTGGCACGTGTAACTGCACTGGCTGGGGCTTGTTAGAAACAGGATCTCTTCCCCTCTCCTCACCCTTACAAAGGGGAAAAAAAAAAGTGAAAATCAAGAGGTGATGATAAGTTTCAAGAATTAAGCTTTATAGCAGTCTGTCATGGGTGACTGAAGCCATGTGGCTCTCAGAAAATACGATTGGTAGCACGGCTGAGGTGTGCACATAGAATATAAGTCCTAATTTTCTCCTTTTCAATTCCTACCACTGAAGTGCACCAGGCAGTGGAAAAACAGTTAGGGCTTTGCCACAAGTTGTCCATGTGTCTGTAATAGAAATCAACAAAAAACCTGTTTGTTTAGTATTTTGTTTGTACAGTAATATAGACTTTATTCTTTCTCACTTGTGAAGTAAATCGGGTACTTTAAAAGATGTTTAGGAAGGTTTGGACAAGTTTATTGTCTGTATATCCTTAGAACTGGATTACTTGCACACCTGAAATAAAGAGGGTGTGTCTGAGGTTTGTGCTCTCCCCAAAATTATGTCCACTGTTTTTGAAATTAATATTGTAAATCAACGCTGCTAAATTTTGATGTAGGAGCTGACCATAAAGCCTGCTATTTTTAAGTTTTGCCTTAGTAGTCACTGTGGAGGCATCCTATGTCATCAGTGTCATTCTTCAAAACAATGCATTAAAGCAAAAATTGTCTATGGAATGGGCAAAGGGATAAAAATTATTGCTCAGACAAAAATTCACAGTTCCCTTCTAACTATTAGATGTTTCTCTGCATGTGTTTTCAGGGAGGAGGAGGCTGCTTTAAAACAAATATGGTACCCAGCTTTGTCTGTATTCAGATGTGGTGTGCTTTTTTCTTTCAAATTGTCCTTATTAATAACAGTACAAAACATAAGAAACTTTGGTCATGTTACTATATACGGACATGTTTAAAGACATTCAATATTAGCTATTGTTCTTTTTGCTTTCATTATTTTGAGTCAATAGTTTTGTAAATAATTTTTGTGTGTGTGTGTTTGGTTATTCTGTTTAGCCTGTTTTGGAAAAAACATGTTAACTTTGAAATAAGTCTCAGTAGCATGCAAAGCAATGGAAAAATAAGGAGCATGACTCTTTGCAGTGTTCATTTTAATTCTCTCCTAGAGTGTGTGAATACTAGCTCTATGCTTAATTAGCTAAATGGATGCTGCTACATGGTCAGTGCCCAAGGGCATTTTGGATTTGTGAATTTTTAGACATGACTATTGTTTTACTGCAACTTGGTTTTTACTAAACAAAAGGAGGAACCTCCCAAACATTTGCCTAGAAATGTTTGGCAAACTGGGGCCAGATTTGTGACTAGATTTCATTCCTGTTAAAATTCTTTTATTCATAATGCAAGGTGCTTATAGTTTTTATTTTAATTGAGAAATTTTATATTAGTTAAAAACTTACCTTTCCTTTTTGTCTTAAAGCTACCATTACAGCTGCCAATAATTTGGGTTATTAACTGCCCAGTTGAAGACAGGATTTTTGTTAACAGTACACAGAAATTTGTTTAGCTGTATGTATTTTTTTTTAAATTGATTATGCACTGGAAATATGCTGACTGCTTGAAAAATGTGAAACTTTTTCTGTTTCCTATGGAATGGAAGATCACCATTGCTCTGCTGAAAAAAAAAAATCTTAACTTTCTGTTACAATGATTCTTTGGCCAAATACATTAGAGCTAAAGTCAGAAGTTGAAAACCTGGGCCCATTCAAGTCAGTGAGATTCTTATTTATTTCGGTGCTTTTAAGTTTTCACTCAGAGCAGTTTCAGTCTTTTGATTTGTTCATAGTCTGAGTAGAAAAAAATCTATGCATCTATGTATTCTCAAAGAGATATGTACAATTTAGATGTCTCTTACTTTACTCCAACAGCCATTTATCTTATCTTATCCTATCCTTGGTATTTATGAGACACCAATCACCCTCATGTCTAGCTATAGAACTTTATGGTATAAATACAATAGTTTTGTCTGTCACTTGTGGTTCTAGCTGGGTGATTCAAGCCATTCTGCCTGGACTTTGCTCTCAGCTTCTTCACTACAGGTGCAGAAGGTGTGCAAACAATCTGAAAATGTAGCTGATGACCTGAACTTCAAAGCTTTTGATGTCAGCATAAAGACAACATTTACAATCATCAGTCATGCTCTTTTATAATCTTCCATAGTAAAAGTAAATAACACACTAGAGCAGTATTTAACACTGTAGAAAATGAGAAAAGGCAGCATATATTTGCCCACCTCAACTTTGTTTTGAGTTGTTATAGTTGCTGGAAAGAGAAGTAGATAATCACTGACTTCACACTGGAAGAATTAATCACATAGTCTAGATATAGTTTAATATCTGAAGCTAAGCTGACATCTTAAAAAAAGTAGCAAAATCTGCCTTGAAGAGACTAATGCAATTCTGAATTGCATTGTGTTGGATTGCACTTCTGCAAATATTGCTGTGAATGTGTGAAATTACTATACTTGTCTTGAAAACAGTTTCAATCAGATTTTTTGTGACTATTAGAGTATGTGAATATGGGACTAGCAGCACAGTATTGCTCTTTGTTTGGAAGCAGAAGTACTATCTGACTTAAAGACTGAATAAAAGGTGGTATGACCTAAAGTTTGGAATGTAAGATTTTACCACTGAATACTAAAATATGAAAAAAAACCAGTTAGTTTTGAATAAACATGAAATTTATACAATTGCTCTGGGAATTTTGTATTATTTAATACAAGAGAAAGTGTTCAGCAGAAAACAGAAAATAATAACTAATAAATTTATCTAGTGTTTATTTTTAATAATTATTCTCAGGTAGTTGCAATGCTATGATACTGCTTTAAAAAAAACAAACCAAAACAAACCAAAAAGCCCACCTCCCTCTGCTGACCTGCTTAACATAAATGAAATACCAGTTGTCATTGTTGTCTCTTCATTTCCTCAAAGAAATGCTTTGATAGGGCGTGACTGCTATCTTAGATATCAAGTCCTACCAGCCACAAGGCCTGGAGCCAATTTTGAGACACATCCCTGTCCTGTCTCTTATGTTTCATCTTACTCTGGCAGTGGTTTCTAATGCAGGTTTTCAGATCACACACATGCAATGATAGAAGCACTTTTTGGGGGTGTGGTGGCCAGAGCCTCAGACTGAGCCAAGCTACATGGTGAATAAAGACATGAATAAAAGAAGGCATTTGGCTGTTTCAGCAGGTGTATACCAGTTACATAGCCACTCTCTTTTTCTGCCAAATAAAAGGCATTGGGAAGAGTGGGATTATTTTTAGCTAGCCAGGCTAGCTAAATGGTTCATGTACTAGTTTTATTTTAAAATGTATCTCTTGACAACAGCGAGCAAGCTACTCACTCAAAAAGCTTTTGTCTAAGAAGGGAGAGGGACAAACAGCTGGAATGTCTTTCAACAGCATATCTGATTGTAAATGAGGAGAGCTGTCCACAGCCTTAGGCAATGGGCAGAGCATTACACAAAGTGCTGTGCCAGTTGATGATAATATTACCACCCACCCTGATGTGTTTATTACTATTTTTCTGTTCGTTACCCTCCCAGATCTCTCAACAGAGGAAATCACTCCCATCAATCCCATATCATGTTCAATAAGAATGAGCCAGAGTAGCTAAAATAGTGATGAGTATCCATTCATCAGGCAAGCCTGTTCATTGTTGCCTGGTGTGGATGAGAGAACACCCTAACATTTCTGACTGTAACTGTTGTAACATCCGACTGGTGTTTCAAGCAGAGCAGCTACTGTTGGTAACATCTTCAAGAGGAAAAGCTCAATCTGGAAGAGAGTTATGTCCATAAGTTAAAACCAAAAAGACCCTTACTGAAATTACTCTGTCTGCAAAGGTTCTTGCACCAATTTAGGTAATCAGGTTATTAAAATGATGATAAATTAAACCAGTGCACTTTTCTTGTTCAACTAATCAGAATCAAAACCTCTTTGTTCATTTGGCAAATGACATATTTTTACCAGATGCAAGCACGGAGATGAGTAATAATGTGTTCTATTTTATATAGGATCTATAATTTTGGATATTAAATCTGTGATAAATTCTAGAAAAAAAAATTGTTCTTAAAAAGAGCAGCAACAAAAACCACCACCATAAGCAAAAACCACTTTGGAAAAATCTTGGAGTAAGTCTTTTCTAGGTTTAGTATGTTAATAATATGTAAATATCTGTGCTGTCAGTTATTATTTAAATCTGTGGTTAGATTTAATGAAAATGTAACTCCTTATCCACCCAATTTACCTTACCCTCACCCATACTCTGTACAAGGGTGACCAAATTTTTGAGAAATTTACATAGATGCTGCAGCACTCGTTTGTAAAATATTTATGAATGATAGGTCATCCTTTTAAAAACATCTAAACCAGCGTGAAATCTCTGCTGTTTTTTTCCAGATTCCTTTACCAAACCAGATTCAGTTTTCCTCCCATCTTTTACACAATTGTAATCATGTGTCTTCTAGATCTTTTTCTTAATATGTAAATTCACTTAATTTCTAAATTCAGTGGCAGTAATTTTGGTAAGAAACTGTTAACTATTTTATAATTCAATGAAAAATGTTACAATTACAGTGTTCCAGTGTTACCTTGAGGCTTGTAATGTGTTTCCAGTATGTAATTAATACTTGGAAAAATATTTAGAACATGAATTGCCATTAACTTAAAGAAAAATGATAAATGCTGAAAAAGTCTTTTGTAGTAGTAATTGTTTTAGAATTGAACATGTCAACCAAAACCAGCATGCAATTAATTGCAGGAGAGAGAATGGCTCCTTCTCAGGGGTCTAATTTTTTTCTTTTTTTTGGGGGGGGGTGTGTGTCTACATCTCCTTTACTTGTTGTAAGTGAACCCTCCACAAATAGTCTTATCGCTTGAAGAAAGTTTGGGACATTTTTATCTGGAGATAGCCCTTCAGTATAAAAATCAGGAGAAATATATCTTTACTTTTTCAAAGCACTGTAGATTATAAGCATGTATTTTAAGACAAGCTGAAAACTCTGACTTAGTTACAGAAAAAAAGATATTCTACAAAGAACATGATCTCTCTAGCTATATTTTTGCTGCTGTTAGTACCAAAACAAAATGAGAACTGTCAGCTACTTTTACTAATGTACTCTGTTTCCTAAATTCTGTCCTTGACTCTGTCTGGTAAACTTTGATCTGATGCTGAAGTGTTCAAAAGCTGCATGTGTTAGAGGATTTCAGCAAACCTGATCTTACAAGTTTAACTTAAATATTGTTTCCATTTTGAAGTCTGTCAGATGGGTGTACCACAAAGAGTGTTTGGTTTTAGCCCTGCTGTCTTGGGTGGTGGTATGCAGCAAGTAACAGTATACTGGGAATAAAGAAAAATTCTGAAATGAATCCCTCCAGCTATGGGCCAGTTGAGAGCTAGAGAGACAGGATGTAAAGTAAAACCAGTATGTCACCCTTTGATCAAAGGATAGATTCCCCACCACCACCCAGCAGGTGATTAACACATAAGTACATTCTCCTCTAAATGGTCTGATTGGACAAAACTATCTGCTTGGCACCCACAAAGAAAACTTCACTTAGTAAACTGGTGTCAGAAATATTTCATATGCTGTGTTTGTGCATTCAGACTCATGAAGTTACACCTACATTGCTACTAAATTGTCTTAAAATATGAACTTCTCTAAAGAGAGAATTACTAAGCACCTTTATGAGACTGCTTTTTTCTTTTCAGAAAACAATCCCTCTCCACTAGCAAATTGTTGCATATTTTTCAGTTGTCTGTGCTTTCTGTATTTAGGGAAATTTGTTGATAGCCAACTGCACTATAAAGATTGAGTTTGGTGAAACACGAGTGTAGGGTGTGGTTGTGCATGCTTCTATGTGTAAAAGCTGCTCAGAAACAGATTTCATCATCTGGAAGATCTGTAAGCCACAGACTATTATTACTTCACAAGTAATGACAGAGGTGTTTTGCTTTGTTTCTAGAAGTATAATGCTGGGTTTAGAAGTCTTTGTTTTGTCCTGGTTTCATCTAATTTTGTTAATTTCCTGCCAAATGTATGTTTGTTGAAGAGGAAGGACGTAGCACATGAAGCCACCTCTGGCCTGAAGAATTTACAGAGCAGTAGCACACTAATGTCAGTAAGCTCTGTTGTTTCAATAACTTTTTTGAAGACAATATTTCAAACAAGAACTTTAAAAATTGAGATTATGTCAGCTAACCTGCTCTCATTTTCGTAATTATTAATTGCTTTCCAGTACAAATCATAATGTAATGACTGAAATCTAAATCTAAACCATCTTTCCTATATTTTTCTGTCAGCATGATAAAAAAAGCTCTTCAATGAATGTCTTTTTAATAAGTAGCCACACTTCTGTTGCCTGATAGAACACAATCTTAAGAAAATTTTTATTCAAAATTATTTGTAACACAAATATTTTTATATGAAAAATAATCAAGCCATCTCTCTTACCAAGCAGGATCTGTCAGGTATCATTAGTCAGAACAATGTATTTCAGAATGTGGAAAGCAAATGAGATGACTATTAAGCAGACTGGGGTTTTCATAATTTTGTTATGTGTCATCAATTGTATGCATATATATGTCATATATGGGTTTTGCTAGAATTCTGCTAACAGTAATTAACTGGATTAAGTATTTCTCCAGTTACCCAAGAATTCTATATTCTTACTATCTTGATTGAATTTTTGAAACAGACAAGACACATTGCCAGATTTTAAACCAACGTGACATAAATAGATCTTTACCCAAAGAGATGCCAACATTCCAGAAATAAAGTGTGCATGTGGTGTTCTAGAAAGTGTGGGCCCATGCACATGCCTGATCTAGAAAAGCTGTACTGATATTGTCTTTGCACTTGTCCATTCACAGGACTGCACTGTGGTTGCTGCAGATTGTTTGCTTTGGTATTAGTATTAAAATGCAATTTTAGCAGCCTCTGTTTAAGAAAAGTATTGTTTATCAAGCAGTAAGTTTTCCTTAGATGAAAAAGCAGTAGTTGGAATATAAAACCTCCAAATCTACTGGAGAGGTGTTTGGCAAATGAATGTTAGTTAATAAGATGGAATAGCCCTGTTTTAAAATGTTATTTCCTTCTTGTTTTACTGCATTCTTCCAAAAAATGGAGGGTAGAGTGTGCAGCGTTTTCAAGAATCCAATATTCTCTTGGCAAATGTTTCAAAGATTACTGATCAGGTAGTTCCAACACTGGAGTTTTTAAATGATGACAGATGAATAATGGCTTTGTAGCAAGGAAAAAACAGGTGCTGAGATGGAGAACAATTAATTTTGTGCATTTTGGGATTTTTTAGTAGCAGAAAAGCTACTTCCTTCTTCAGTGACTAGTTTTGTGTTCTGTGAGCATCACCAAGTATCCTCACAGGCAGTCCAGACTGCCTGTCACTTGGTACCTAAGCAGAGAGGCACTATCCTGAATGTCCTCGGGGTGAATTCTTGTTTGCATTTCCTTTACAGAAAGCCTGTGGTTGTTATTACACCTGCTGGTGTTCAGTGTCACTGACCTCTCACCTAATGTACAATCAGGTGCTCTTTTTTAACAGCAGTCTGGCATTTAGCCCACTTAAATTAGGTTCATTTGTCATGTAGTTCTATCTGCCAGCAAAGCAAACCGAGGAAAAAAAGGTCAAAGTAGGATTTTTCAAATCTAAATGTTTCCTGGAAGCTGCTGTTGAAATTTAGACATGTCTTTCAAAATGCATGTTACTGCCTGCCTTCTTTTGCAAGTGTCTGCCTTTCAGATTGTCTTTGCAACAATTCTGCTTGAAGTTGTTGGATGCACATTTTTATTGCCAAATACTGTTGCAAGCAATGAATATATCACTGGGCTATATTAAAAACATATTTTGCCCAGTTGCTGTTTTGAAATACTGGATTAAAAGAGAAAAAAAAAAACTTTAGAGGAAATGGATCATGCAAAAGGCAGGTTTGGTTTCCAAGTATCATGTTGTAGGCAGCACTTCTGTATGTGGGATGTGTACAAATGTTTATTATTATATGATATTAAACCTGCCTTTGAAAAATTATTTCATTTTGTCCCCCTTCATTAGTATTTTTCTGGCTAATTTAATCACATGGGCAAACCTGACTAACATGGTGAGATGTAGGTTTTGGTAATAGGTGATGTTACTTCTTTTAACACTTAGTGATGACTAACTTCATGAATAGCTTTGTGGTGTGATTTCTGTCAAATTACTAATTGTTTCAGTGCCTGTGAGAACATTGTGACTCGTGTAAGGTAGCAATCCTTGAACAACGATTATCATACCAAGATGCAGCTAGCCCCAGTAAAAGAGATGGAATATGATGAGGTGGGGGAAAATCCTTTTTTTTGCTTCTAGTTTTGCCAAATATCAGTCAATCAAATAACTATACCAGTGCGCTTGGATTAAAAGGTAATAATGGTGGCTAAATAATGTGATGTCTTTTGCTTCTGCTTTGAAGCATTTACTCTGTCAATAAGGAGGGAACAAAGTTTCAGGTTGGTGACAAGAGAGTAGAAGGAAGAGGGTGGCTGTGAAACTGGGAATGGGCTTTCTGAGACAGCAAGTTGACAAGATACTTCTTCAGATCCCATGAATGTTGTATGTGATTGAGGAGACAGACTTGCTGACCAGTGTGAATGTTTTCATGCAGGTGGCAGTAGAAAGAAGCAGAAGAACCTGCCTAGCTTTAGCAGCATGATGGGATGTAGTTTGTTTTGGCAAGAATGTTAAAGCCCCCTTAGGAAATTTGCTACCGGCTTCCAGAATAGAATACAATTGTTTTATTCATTGCTGAAGGTGATAAACAACACATGTAAATTATATTTGCTTCTCTAGATGAGTCACTGCACGTCAGTTTTAACACAACATAAACTGACTGGAATTTAGTATGGATGGAGATGTAGTTTACACATCATCTTGTGAGCCCACAGAAGGATCTTCTGATGGGGTCTTGCCAGTGAGTTAGACTATGTGTATTAGTCATCTTGCTGTAACAAAGCAAAACCAAAACTATTTCACTAGAAAGAAATAGTTATAATGGGCACAGTGAGTTACATTATCTTCAGTCATATGCAGATGAGAGTAGAGACAAAAGGAATGATGTAGGTATATCAGATGTCAAGTGGGCAGATTAAAGAAAACCCACTCCTAAGTGTACAGAGATATTACCTTGGTGCTAAAAAGATTAGTTTAACAATTTGGGTCTTTAAATAACATCTTTCAAGGTGGGCATGGTCACTTCCTTTCTCCTGCTTGTCACACCATTCCTGATGCAGGCCAGGATGCTCTTGGCCTTCTTGGCCACCTAGGTACACTGCTGGCTAGTATTTAGTCAGGAGTTCAACAGAGTTTAGATCTAAATTCCTTTGGCCAATTTGCTTGAATTTCCTGCCAGGGTCAGGGGATTGAGTAGTTGTGCCAAAGTTTTTTATTCCCTATTTTTATGTCCCTATTTACACAGAGTGACTGAGAGCTTTCAGAGTCACTCACTCCAGTCACTCATACCTGAACTGAACCCACATGAATGTAAATCCATTTGGCATTTATTTTATGAGACTGGGGTGTCCAGTAGCAACCTCTATGAGTCAGTGAAAGAAAGGAAGAGGTATAAAGGACCATTTCCTGAGTAATGCCTCAGTTTGCTGTTCACCTACAGTTTAAGCAGGACACGTGTGCTGGTGTGTTTGTTACAGACTGTCTTTAACTAGCTGTGTGGTGAGAAGGCCAACCTGAGGAGGTAGAGCATGCCAGTTTTCCTTCCCAAAGGATCTAATTGTTGATATTTGGCAGGAAGTTTTACTTACCAAAGTGGTGAGCAACTGGCAAAGTAAGCACATGAAGGTCTGAGGTATTCTTCACACACATTTCTTCCTGGGAATTTCATGTGTTTTAACAAAGTTACATTATGAAGTCTACTTAATATTCTGTTTTATTGATCAGGGCAAAGAAACAACTGTATGAGTAAGGTCAATATACAGTAAAAGTTATTTTAGGTTAAAGGTCACTGTGTTGGTCCTTGTGGTTTGTTGTTCAAATCTTTAGAGATTTTATATATTAGTAGCTATTTCCTGAAAGAAATAGGAGTGATGTGAATCCTAGAAGGATTTTCACTTTTCATTTTCTCTGTCCACCTTTTAGAGACCTCATCCTCCTAAAATTAGTTAATTTCTTAGTTTTAAATTTATGTAAATTTTGAAGACTTTTATGTTTTGCATGTATTCAGTTGAATAAATTAATATGTGTTTTAAAAGTACGTAGATATCATTCATGTGATAACTGAATAAAATTAGTTCAATTGAAATGTTATGTTTACATAACTTTTACTCTTTTCTCATCTGCTCCAAATATAAAGCTACAAAAGATCAAGGAAGTTCTCTCCTGTGTCTCATGGATGCGATGTCTTAATGTACTGTCCTGTAGTTGAGCCTTTTCGTTACTGCATTTGATTTAGAACATTATTTTACTTGGAAGTTCGATGTTTTAAATCATTTTCCTAAAGGAACATATTCCTCCAAATAATTCATTGCACGATAAAATGAATTTTAACTTACATTAAAAAAAATCAAACAACAAAATTGTCGTAATAAAAAAAAAACAACCCCAAAACAAAAGCAACCAAAACAAAACCCATGCACCAAATACCAGTTTAAAGGTAGCTGAAATAGTTTATTTTTAAAAATCACTTTTGTAAACATTTTTGTCAATGTTAAGACACACCACACTTTGTCTTAAGATTTCGTAGCGTTGTATTTAGTAATTTGTGATGGTTATGACAGCCTGGCCATTGAAAGAACATCTCTGTGGTTATCGAGATAGCTGTGGGTATCGAGATCACTGTGCATCACCTGTAAAACAAGACATTGTTTTGGCTTACAGCTTCCTGGTGGAAGGGGAGCACCAGGCTTTCAAAGAATGTTACTGCTAAAGCAATCCTTTCACCTCAGTTTACAAGCTTTCCTGTATGTGAAGTTGAACTGCAGATGAGTTCTTTCCAAAATAAAGCTCCTGTTAGCAGTTTTAAAGGCTTGCTATGTGTTCTGCTATCACTTTTTTCTCAGTTGGATGACGCCAGCTGTTCTTGGATTGAAATGAAGAAAGATGTGTTGAAGTCAGATAAGCATCACTTCTAAAGCAGCTTTACCTCCCAGTGTGCTAGCCTTTGTAATATGGCTAGTAATAAGTAATACTGAGACTGAGCTTTGTACTTCAGTTAAATTATAATTGTACAAGATATGTGTAAATCTACCTAAAGAAATTTCCTTCTTATATCTCTGCAATTTGAGACAAAATGCAGTCATATAATTGTAGACTACAAGGTACTGAATAAGAGGACATTACTGACCTTTGGGAGTAGTTCAGAAAGATATATTTTCTTGTCATTACTTATGATTATGCTTTGCCTTTTTGATGACTTATCAGTGTTTAGAGTTTTTTTGTTTTGGTTTATTTGTGGGTTTGTGATTGTTTGTTTTTTTCATCTGAAGTGATTTGTGGTTGGACAGCAGTAGTTTCTTTTATCTTTGTTTCCAAAGCTGCACTTGTAAGAGCGCATTCAGCAGCAGATTAATTCTCAAATACCTTGGTTTGGTTTTCACAGTTGCTGCCAAATAGGTCTTCTTTCACACACCATTTTATACTTTGTGGTACATGTAATGAACAATTACTTACAGCAATTCTGCGTCTGTATTCTGCACAATTAAAAGTAAGCCTGATACCAAGCAGTAATGAGGATAAGCAATGTAAAAATTTACATGAAACATTTTATTCCTTCTTTTTTTAAATACTGTGAAGTATTGTGGGCAAATAATCTGTTGGTGAATTGATCCCAAGTGCTCTGGCAGATACGGAAGATTTTCAGAATTTGCTTTACAAAAAGATATGGACATTCTGGAGAAGGTCCAGAGAGGAGTCACGAGGATGATCAGAGAACTAGAGCATTGGCCACATGGGGAGAGGCTGAAGTAACTGAGTTTGTTCAGCCTTGAGAAGAGAAGGCTGAGGGGAGACCTTATTACAGCGTTCCAGTACTTAAAGGGCAGCTACAAACAAGATGGAGGCTCCCTTTTTACGAGGAATAACTTCATTTACAAGGAATAATGCTTACATAAGTAAGACAAGGGGTAATGGACACAGGTTGCCCCAGGAGAGATTCCGATTGAACACAAAAGGAAAATTTTTGGCTATGAGGACAGTCAGAAATCGGAATGGTCTCCCAGGGGAAGTGGAAGATTCTGCCACTTTGGCAAGTTTTATGTCTCAGCTTGACAGGGTGCTGAAACATCTCACATAAACTATAGTATTAGAGAAACATTGGACCAGATGATCCGTGAGGTCCCTTCCAATCTGACGTTCTTTAATTCTGTGAATTGCTCAGATTTGGTTTCATCTGACCTCATTTGATTTTTGTTTATGGACAGAGATGAATGGCATTCTTGAAAAATGCAGTAGTAGCTCTGGTGTCTGCTTAAATCCACTGGATGCCATTTAAATTGCATTTGGAATAAACAGGTCTGGTAAGATGTATTTCCAAACAATGTATGAGATGAGAAACTAATCTCCCAGCTTCTTAGTAACTTTAAGAAGTTAAAATAAAACTTATTTTTCAGTAGGGTTTAGTTTTTCTCCTTTTCTCTATTTCTAATCTTTCTATTGTATTTAAAATTATTAATATATTACTTTGGTATTTTAAGCTTACAATACACTCAAATCAGCATTTTCCCACATTTGCAGAAGCTTTTTTTAAAATCTTTGTGGACTGTCGAGTGTCTGTTGCCTATTGGTGTATGTATAGATACCTTTGACCATTACCCCAAAGATATTTTTAGCCCTTGGAATCATAAGTTTATACATTTTCTGTAGTCTGGGATAAATTATTTTCTGGACAAGCTTTGAACATGACACATTTCTTCTCAAGATGATAATAACCCAAATCAAACCATATCTTACATGAGGCTTTTCTTAGAGAACAGTATTTGTACAAACTTTCTATGTTACATAATACTGAATGCAAATTTGTCTTCTTAAAAGCATGCTCATTTTATGCATTAGAAATCATTTAAGCAACAGGAATTCAAATAGGGACTTCTTCATGGGCTTTGATCCAAATGGTTATTAAATAATGTATTTTGAAATTCTTTCCTAATGACAAACAGGACTGAATTCAATTAAAGTTTACTCAAACATAAGAGGACTGTGTTTAACTGCTGGTACTATTTTTATGAAACAAATACTAATGCTGAGAGTTTTTAGAAAATATACGTGGGTCTGCTTGTGTGAAGGTACCGATTAACCACACAATAGGAAGAAAATACTGCACAGGAAACTAAACTGAAAAGTTCACCTTCCAGAAAATACTGATAAACAGAAGATTCCTTTCCTCTTTTCCTTCTATCTCTGCCAGTGCCATTTGGAAGAGAACTGTTGTGGTGTTTTGCACGATGCAGATACAATGACTCATGGTAACAATAGCAATAATTGTAATATTGCTACTACTTATAACATCTTAGTTACGGTAGGAGCTTCTCTTCTCTGAAGATGCTAATTTCTACTTATGTTCTCAGCAAAGAGAGCGTTAGAGAACTTTGTTTGGAGAATGTACTCATTGTAACACTTTAAAAGAACATGCATATTGTAACAACGTGCAAGCTGCTATGTGACTGACTGCCAGGGCAGCAGCTGATGAATCTGAAGAAAGTGCTCTCATCTAGGTTCTTCGTTTTGTTCCTCTCAGGGTCTCAGACTGTATTGCCTTTAAAGAACTTAACAGTATGCAGAGGCTCTACAAGAATCGAAAAGTTGGAGTGAATTAGAGCCCCCTTAGTGGGAAAATCTTGAGAAAAGCCTGGTGAAATGCAGTGAGATTGTTCTAGGAAAGCGAAGAATTTAAAGTAAATTTAGTGCTCATAAAGAAACCAAACCTTATTTAAAGTCTTTCAAAGTTTTAAGAAAGTTAGTTTCTGAAAAGGCCCAGTGTCAGTTCCACCCAATTAGCCCAATAAAAAACAATTAGAACATCCATGTTTGTAAAAAGAATTTTTTTGGCATTGTTTTTAAGCAGGCTAAAGTATTATAGCATAGCTATAGTCACTGTATCCATTATCACTCTTTCTTTTTTCTTGCATATTAGTGAATGTAAACCAAGACATTTTTAGCTTCCCTGGTTTTCATTCAGTTTTTCAAACAAAGTGGTAGTGACTAAAACAACTCTATCAGCCTCTCAAGGAGACCAATTTAAACTTTGGCAACTTGCCACGAACATAAAAATCTTATTTATTTATTTATTGAAGGGAAATAAGATAGGACAAATGCCCCCTCCTTCCCCACCACCCATTTTTTTTTATTTAAACAAAACAAAGCAAAACAAAAAAATCAATAGCTTGAATGTTCTTCAATGATAAATCTTTTTTTCCCAAATTTTTAACATCATCATATAATGATCATAATAGATAATATTGAAAACCTTTGTGTTTTGTTTGTATATTTTAGTCTAAAAACCAATTTACATAGCTATTGATTGTTAACATTCAGATCCTGTTTTAAGAGGATGTCCAAAAGAGAGCCACTGTTAGAACTTAGACTTGAAATTCCATTTTGAAATTTTGTGTGTTTAAACTTTGATTCTATTACCCAGTTTAGATCTCTGCTCCTGCTTTGTTCCTTGGTGTGATGCAAATATTTAAAAGGCTTATTTTCAAGTCCTGTTTGTGTTTGTAGCTGGGTGGCGTTTTCTGGGGAGACTTCAGTTCATGGAATGCAGTCTGTCTTGATTTCTGAAAATAACTTGCAAAATGCCCACCTGATTTATGAATGCAGCCCATCACCTGCCTGTTTGGATTGAATCTTTTTAATCACTGTGCCCTACTGTGAATTCTGAAAGACTGACACCTAAGTTAGTCTCTGGCTTTGAATTTATGTGCTGTAAATAATAATGGTGTTTTTAAAAAGGAAGATTCTCTGTAGCACTGAGAATTTCCTTTATTTACTTTATCCCTACTTGCTTTTTCCCCAGTCAAAAATATTTGTCTTAAGCTATGAAACTAAAAGTCAATGGAATCAAAAAGGCATATGTTCAAGTGAGTAGGATCATCTATGGCATTCATCTTTTAGCATAACTTTTAAGCAGTAGAGTGCTTCCTTTGAAATACAAATCAGGGATTTTTGATGATTTAACAAAGTGCATAGCACAGAGGACTGACTGATAAAAGACTTGGAAGCAGATGTGAGTCAGAATACACAAAACCTTATGTATCATGGATAAGTTATTACAGGGATCTTTTGAGGAAGGTGATACACTGTTGATTTTAAAGGTTAGAAATAGCATCCTGTTGTATTTTATACTTTTAGGAATTCATATAGCAGCACTGACCGTGCAGACTGTGAACTACTCCCTTTTCTTATGGCTTAAGTAACACCTCTTTAAGTATTACATGGATCCCCCTTTTCCAGGTGGCCTGTGCAATTGGTAACTGAACTGTTCTGCTCGGATCAATATTTTTGGAACAGAGCTCAGGATATTTCTTGGAGCAAGGGGATGACCTTACTGTATGTTTTTTTCATTCTGTCTGAAACAATGACCACAGAAAATTCATCCTCAATGAAATGAAGAATAGCAGTTCTTTCTTTCAGCACATTAATAATTTCTAGCTTCTTATTGGAACAGGAATTTTCAATATTAATACTCACAAATTGTGATTCTATAATGCAGATAATGCTTGACTGTTCATCATCTTTCTCTGCAACCACTTATTCTGTCATACTACTTTTTGTTCTCGATGTATGGCATGGATTTAGATAACTTTCTTGCAAGATCCAAAGAAAAAAAAATGACAGAACTATTCAGAATTTAATGCAGAATTTCTTAACTTAGGGAGATGAAAATTTGTGACACTGCAGAAACAAGTTGTCCTGGGACACTCAGCACATTGAAAACCTGTGCTGCTTCTGGTGGTGGTGGGGAAACTTTCAGCTGTAGCTTAATATTGCTGCAAGCTCTTGCACTGTTACTTGCTTTTGGCCCAGAGCTGAAGCTGGGATTAGCATTTTGAGCTAGAATTAGGCATAGTGTCTGGGAGGATGGATCTCCATGCTTAAAGCAGCTCAGTCTGAGACAGGAAATAAGTGTACTATTTCCAAATTCCTTCCAGGTTACAGCAGTCCAGTCTGGAGGACACACTGCCTGCATTGTGGTGGCTACAAGAGTCATAGATAAGGAGACAGCTTTACTTACCATTTCCTAGCCAGTTAAGAGTAGCTGCTTATATAGGATAAGTGTTGGTAAAATGACACTGAGGTTGCACACTGCTCTAAAGGACACACGAGTAAGCATTTAACAGGCATGAGCTGAGGGAGACATCCTGGTTACTGCTGTCATGGTCTTACCTGTGAAGAATTCAAGCCAGCTTCTTTTTATTCCGATGTATTGCTTTATCTATTGTGAAATCACTATGATAACACTGCTTCTGACAAAAAAAGTTATGTTGCTTGCTGTCATATTAGTGGTCATCATAATTTATGTATTGTCTTTAGAACTCTGGTTTTATATCAGACTTGGGTATTCAGTCTCACTTCGAAGCCTCCATTGTATTTTCTGATGGAGTCAGTATGTTTCATTTTTTTTCTTTCCAGTCACACTGCTACTTCTGTTTAACTGTTGATTTTGCTCAAAATGAGATGTGGATTGAAGTATCTATCCACCCTTTAAGTGGGTGGATAGATACCCTTTCTAGATGACACAATTAAACAGGAATTTGTGGGAAGAATTAGATTTTTAAACTTTTAAAAATGTATTTTGTTGCTGGAGTTTCCATGCAAAAATATTAAAATGTAAAAGAAAGTTTTTAATTGGGAGTCTAAAAGAAGTTTGCAAAATTGAATGAATTAGTCTTCCTTCTGATTACAGATGATGAAGATGATTTAATCTTACAGTTTGAGTATTCGACTGACAGGTTCTCATGTGAAGAGATTAAACATCCATCTGAGACGTCTTTATCATATTGATTCATTCCCCTGGAAGAATGCAGGCTCTTACTTACTTTAGAGATTATTCCAAGTGGCTTGTTGAGATTACATCTTGCATGTGAATTTTAGCTGGGATTATATTACATGGGAGTAACAACTTTTAAAAGGCATGGTTCGTGTGGTACTGCAGAAAATTAGTAGCTCAACCTAATGGAAAAATCTAATGTATATGTATGTATAGCAAGCAGCTCTAGGGGAAATCTGTACATAATGTACTTGAATAGTGCATGTGTACACAAAAAGCAATATTGAAAAAATACTGCTGGTTTATGTTCTTAGAGAACAGGCAGTTTTATATAAACCATCCTCATGTCTGGAGCACTTCAGAACCAAGTGTCAGCTCAGATAATTTTTAAAAGCATATTTACTGATGGAAAAGAGTGAATAAATGCTTTCTGAACCTTCAATCAAACTTGACTGATGCTCAGTACTGCTAAAACACTCAGCCTGACAGGTTTCAGGCTTAAATCAAACTATTGCGTAAGATGAGAAATTAATATTTTATTTAAATTTTCTAATATGCTGTATCAGGAGTAGATTTTTACTTAAGAGGACATTCCTGCTTGAAGAAGTGCTAACTTTGAAGCTAGAGCAGGTTGCTCAGACTATTGTTTTTGGTTTAGTTTTTTCTTTCACCAAGTCCTCAGGGTATATGATCAGTGAAATACCCAGAAACATAAAACAGGTAGTGCAGAAGTAAGAATAATTTATGTACCTGTCTGTCTGCTTTCGTGCAAGCAATGATCAAACAAGGATGTTGTAGAAATTGTGATAAACTACCAGATAGAAACAAAAGGTCTTTGCTTGCATCACAAGTTCTCTGTAAATGATCCTCCTCAGCAGGAGGACTTGGGACTTGTATGAAGGAGACTTTAATTCAGCAGTAGGCAGGAACAGAGAAGCTGAGAATCAAGCTTACCTGCATATCTGGAGATCATTAAATGCCCTTTTTCTGTAGGAGATTGAACTGCTGTGAAAGGAACAAAGCAAATACCTTCCTGGTATATCTGCCAATACTATTTGGTATGTGAATTTTTTAGAGTAGTCAGGAGAGCCTTATGAATGGACCTCTTCTCTATATTTGGAAATCTTGAATCTTGTCTTCCTTACCTTTTTTTCTTCCTTTAGATTATTAGTAACACAGTACTGGCCAACTGTACAGTACTTTCAGTCGTCTAGTAAGAATACATATGGAAGTAAGTAATTTAAGTTAGCCAGCTGTAAGGCTATATAATTGTAGTAATTTTGCAGTAAGTATTAACGTGAATTTGTTGCCTAAATGAGAACTTTTACTTCCTTTATCAATAGCCTGGCGTGTCCATTTTCCTAGCTTCATAAATCAAATAAGCTTGCAAAACTGCTCAATTTTTAAGATACTTCATAGAAGAGCAAGGCTTTCTAACTAATCTTACTTTATTGTTTTATAGCCATACAATAAAAACAACTAACAAACTCAATCTCAGAAGACAGCAATGATGCATTGAAAAGGCAGAAATCGAACAGTGTATATGGAGAGTGAAAAATATCCAACAGGTTTTTTTATATTGTCCACCAAAGCTGATCTATGTATATTAGTGCTGCTCAAAAAAAAGATGCTCCTGCCCTTTCCTTGACTCCTGGCTGCATGGTCTTTTTGCCTTTATTAATAATCATGCTCAGATTGCAGATCTGGCTGAACACTAACCCTGACCAAAACAAAATAATAATGATTGCTTTGTTGAATCAGTGAGCTTATCTAGCTTACCAGTTAGGCACATAACAGTGATCCTAAAAAAGGCCAACAATGAGGACTGCATGGCTGGGACAGGGAGGTGGAAGGAGCAGGGTGGGAGGGGACATACCAAGGCAGGATGTTCCCTTCTACCAGGAGAGAGGCAAAATTGAAGAGAATTGTAAAGTGATCCCTTGGTGTCAATTGCAATATTCATAGCTGCTGCATGTTTGGGGTTTTTTTAGGAATATACTGCTAAAACAAACAAGATAAATAATCCAAGGAGTAATATTTGTAATATTTGTTCTGCCAATATGTTTTTTTCTTTCCTATAAACACTTCACTTACATGAAGTCTTTGCATTTTACCTACATTCCAGTTCTTTAAAGGTCAAATACAAATTCACCCTGTAATATCTTTACTGATTCAGCATAACGAAATTGGAGTTTTCCCATCATTGCAGGCTATAAATCATACAGACTATTCTTTCTCTGGATAGATTTCAGTTGTCATTTCTTATATATAGCACTTGAAAAATTATTTCTAACCAGAAGTTGAACTTCTGTAACAAAGTACTTATTCATTAGAAAAGATATTTCCTGGATATCAGAGGGATATCTGCATTAGCTTTTTATCAAAGAAAAGATAAGGTTCCTCCTTTCCTTGTGACTGAGCCAACCTCAGCAAGGAGCAAATAGGAGTTTTGTGTCCTGTTGCAGGTAGCTAACTTGATTGTTTTTCATTTGGCATTAATAAAGCATTCTGCTAAGTTGCGGATTAATCCCTAGCAACAAATGTCTTTACCCAGAAATACATGAAATGTTTTATATTTAATTTATTAAATTCAATTAGTATTATTTGAAATGCATAGAAAGTGGAAAAGCTGATTTTTTTCCCAACTAGACAATCCTTAATTTGCACGGCCTGTTCAGGGAATACTGAACGATGGAATGAGGAAAGTCAAAGTTGATGGAAATATAATTAGTTCTACATAACAGGCCATGCCAATTGTAGAAAAAAAAATTGAAACTCAAACAAACCAAAAATATATAAATAAATGACAGACATTCTGCTGTAATTTACATTCCAAAAGGTGACCTACACTTTAAGGTCTTGTTCCTCCGGTGCTCAATAAAAACAATAGAAGTTACAGCAAACTCTCTGGCTTGCCATGACAATCCCCTAAAAAGAAGAGAAAAGGCTTCTGAGATGATTCAAATTGACACTATATTTTATAGCTCTTCTATAGAACTAAAATGCATTTTTCACAAATTTCCCTTATATTGAACATATTTCCCCTAATATGACAAAATAAAATCTAGTCAGATTTTAAAAGCTTATAAATGGTATTGAAAATTATTTAAATTGCTTTGCTTAGATGTGCAGAAGAGTGAACCCTACACCCAAATCATGGTATTTGGCAAGTTTGCAGGCATTGATTTTACAACTGTAAACATTCTGTGTATTCTTTCAAGATGAGGGACAAAAGTCGAGGCATTTTTTAGTGGTTTGAATTAGGCATTTTTTGGTTATTAATTGGTTATTAGTCATTCTTTACCCAATGGCTGTATTCAGATAATACATGTATGTTGCATGTAGAAATAACTGTTTTTAATGTGGGGTGTCTGAGAATGGTGAGACAGAGACTAAATTTTTTGGGGGGGAAGGGAGGAATCAAAATAGAAAAGATCAGCAGAAGCAGTGGGATTTACAGTGGTGCCAGCAGCATGAGAAATCAGGTTCTGTTAGCCTGGTGTCAGCTGCCAGCAAGAAAAGCTGAGGACTGATCACATGATTATTTATTGTAAGGAATACTGTGGGCTGTAGTGTGTGCACAACCATGTCAAATGCACTCACAGTGCCCAGAGCATGTCCTGTGTCTTGTATCACACCACATACTTTCCGGTTCTTCCTTTGCTGCCTGTTCACTGTTGCCTTCAAGCTATTTAAGGATTCAGGAATATTTGCAGGATAAAAATCAATCTATACCAACCTTGCAAATACCTCTTTGAATGGCTGTAGTCAGGTCTGCATAGAGTCTTATCTGGGTTACCTTAAATCTTGTTTTTACCCTTAAGAAGATCCTTATACCACTTTATACTTCTAGATGCATCTACTTTCACCTCCACTTGGTGTGTAAATAACACTCTTCATGGCCTCTGAATGTAGCAACAGTGCAAAGATGTCTTAAGTAGCGTAAGTGGCTTTAATCATAATATTGAGGAAAAGAGGAGGAAACACTCTTAGGATCACGTGTCAGAATGTGGGCAAAGAGAGGGTGTTCACTTGCCTTTTCTTTCGTGTGTTTAGTTGCAAGGTGCTGTCAGCACAGATTCTACTTCAAGTAATTCTACATTGGGTGGTAAAAATAAAATGCCTCTTCCTTTTTCCTGTGCATTTTCCACCGTCTCTTCTCAAATCTGATATTCAACCCTCCTGCAATCGCACTGAAGTTAATTTGATACAGTGTTTTAATATCGGATGCATTAGAAGAACTGCACATTTCAGTTGGTCTGTTACAGGTTCCTTTATCACAGAATCATAGAACGGGTTGGGTTGGAAGGGACCTTCAGAATTCTTCCTGTCATTGTCCCCCTGCCATAGACAGTAACACTACCTCCCTTCCACCAATATCTCTCTCTTCAGTGACAGTGTGCTCATTTTATAAGCCCCATTTTGCACACCTGCATGTGTTCCTTCCACAGTACCATATTTAATCTATATTCACCCCGAGAGCTTCCTTAAGTGTAGCATTATTTGACCTCAGATGTTTTCAGTTGCAACCTCTGCACAATTATGGTAAATGTTTGTGCTAAGTCTTGCCATCCAGTTTTATAGTCAGTTACTGCCAGAACACCAAACAAATCTGCAGATACCTTGACACTTGGGTTTTCTTAGAGCATTCTTCCTTCAGACACAGGGAGCCATAATAATTTAGGCATCTGTGTTGTGCTGACCCTAACTCAAGTAGGCTATCAATAGTACCTAACTAAAATGTCTTAGACCTGGAAGCTGACCCCTAAAGTCAAGACTAGTGTATGTCAAAACTGGAAGGAATCTCTTGCTTCCAGCAGGGTGCTGTTGAGATAGGTTGTGGATATACATGCAGTATAGATGTGTTTTCTCTTCCATGTGTACAGCAGGAATATTCTTCCTGATACCTCCATGGAAGGAATTAAACTTACAGCTTTCAGAACATTCTCTTGATTGGATAACTTTATTTTGGAAATTACTTGGACATTGCAGTGAACAAATAAGCTTGGACAGTATTTCGTGTTACTATGTTATTGTTAATTCTTACATATTATTTCATATTCCCTCTATACTAATGTTATTATTTTGGTATTAATGTCACTTGTCTTTCATTAATTTAATTTTAACACTTTCAAGCTGGTTAGAACAATAAATAAGTGGAAAGAAGGATCACTATCAGGACAGGTCAAATTTTAGGCCTTCCAGTCTTGATCTGTCACTTTAAAAAAACCCAGAAAACTGCCACCCTATAATTCTGTGAAGACATTACAGTCTATGAAGTTAACAGTGTAAATGTTTGTTTAAAGAATAGTTTTTTTTAAAAAAAACTCGTCACTGACTCACTGTGATAAATAATCAAGGCTGTATTAATTTAAAAACTATCCAGCCATGAAGCCATAGGTCATAAGAAGTTTATGTGAAGAATGCAGAGCTGTAGTCTCAGACACTTGCACTGTGGAGCTTACTAGCTGCAGGATCTAACTCCGATGAAGTTTTGGCTGGATTTTGTCATATACACAAATGAGGAGTGCTTTGAAAGCATTAATGTTAGTGCTTCAGTTGGCATTAAGTGTTGCATGTGCCAAACTGCCTTCCTGTTTTCACCATTTTTCCTAACTTAATTTGTCAGCAAAAGGACTTACAGGGCATGTTGTATAACTGTTGCTAACCATGATGGAATTAGGAGAAAAGAGTGTCTAGCCTTACTTCAATGCTTGCATTGTAGCTGAGGTGATTAGATTAAGTATAAGGCTACTGATACTAAAACAAGGATTTGCTCTGATGAGCAAGGGTTTGTCTGACTTGGTGTCTGCTGGGGACATAACCAGTAAAGTGCCTGGAAGGGAATGGAATTAAATATTCTCTTTTTCCTGGAGGGCTGCTGAGATGTACCTTCTCGTAGAGCAGTTGGACCAATACCGTTCCTCAGCTTTAGAAAACTCGGCTGCATTTGGTCTTTAAGAAGAAGGTGCATTGGTTTTGTATATGTCAATCCAAGTTTGACAAGCACAGAAGGTCTACTAAAAAGTGCAGTATCCTGTCCTGCCACGTGTAACTTCAACAATCTCAGTCCTAACTGTGGTTATTTACACAGTTCTGTGTATCTAATAGAGACACAGTTACGTTCTATGGAGAAGTAGGATGATGCGTGATTTTCAGTGGTTGAGGAGTACAAGCGTAAGTAGTATTTCAGCTCCTAAAGGGAATGTAAACTTTTTTTTCTGTAGCAATAATTGTCTGCTAAGTTCTTATGTTTTTTTGTTGGTTTTTTTTGTCATAGTCATATTTGATGGGGAATTAGGAAGAGTGGGTGCTTGGAATATGAATTCTTTTACATCCTCTCTTAAAAATTAAATTGAAGACAACTATCTACCCCTTTTCTCTCTGTCCACAGTGAGTGATTTATTTATGAGAAAACAAACATGTCAGTGTTCCACTGTGGACTGTATCACCACTTGATGTTTTATGTGCCTCGATTGTTGTGTTTTCAGATTGTAAGCCACAAGGGGCAGGGACCATGTCTTCTTTTGTTTGTACAGCACTGAGCCTACTGTCAGCACTCTATAAATAAGAAGCAATTATAGTGTTATGCACCCATGTATTCTGAAAGCTTGGGTCTGCTTCTGTTGAAATCCAAGGAATTTTTTCCCTCTGACTTCAGGGACAAAGGATAACATACTGTATTAGCTGGCTGAATTTGTTTTACGATGGCGGTGTATTTATGTGAGGAAAATAGACTAGAAACTATAATGCATCCTTTTCAACCAAGGTGCTTTATTATATGAATCTGTATTTTGATTACATTAAGTTAATATATAAGAGGTGTTGTGAATTACAAATACTGTTTCAAAAGATGATAACCAGTTTTCCAAAGTTAACAACTTAGCTTATTAATGCAATAGTAAAATAAAAAATGAAACTGCTACCAACCATGGAAAATTGTAATTAGAATGGAAAATTCCATCATTCTGCAAAGTAGACACAAAGGTTTTTCTGAGTGCAAGGAGTACAGAGAATACTAGAATAAGAATGGGAAACCTGTTTTGAGCTACCATGTAATCTGAAAGGCACACCATTTTTTTTAATATATGTGAAACATACTTGAATGCTGAGACCTTGTGTGCTGAGGTTCTGCCTGAAGTGAAGTTTTACGGCCAATTTATAAAGTCTTGCAAACAGGAGTTTACAGTGGAAACAGTGAGTCTTACCTTAATTGTAGAAATGTCAATAGCATTGCTGTAATGAGCATCTGGCTACATTCCATCTGTTGACCACACCAACAGGTTTTGTGCATCATAAAAGACGTATTTCCCCTCTATATTTGATTTTCCACATGTCAATCCCTCCTATGCACTCCAGCCTTTTCAGTTTATTGGAATCCCAACGTGTGAGCTGTGTAAGTGATGGAGATGGGTGTTTGATCACATGATAGAGACTGCCCAGCCCATGCAGGCCCTGTAGCACACTTTTTCAGCTGCATGACTTGCCCTTCTCACTTCCCCACTGCCATTAAGTCACGCTAGATACACACGGTTGATTCGCCTCTCAGTTGCATATTAGGTTATGGATTTGGAGAGAAGAAGCAGCACCATGCTGTAAATGCATGAGGTCTTGCAGCAGGAGAGAATGAGACAAGGCCAAAAGAATGAATTTTATGTTTAGCACATGACTCTTGGCAGAAATATTTATTAGCATGTGTTTGGGGAAGCTTATATTTGCATTTGTACAAAGGAAAGTTAGGCAAAAACAAACTGCATAGGTTTAAATGAATGCTGAGCAATTTCAGTTCTAAGTAACTTTATTTTTTTTAATTAAAACAAGGATTGAATAAATGCATCTTTTAAAGTAGGTAAAGAATTTGTAATAAAATATATTCTGTTTAAAATAAAAATAATTTTATATGAAGAAAGTTGCTCAGATGGGCAAGTAAGTTTTCACAGCAGTACATACATCTGCTCTTGTTCTATTCGAGTCTATTACTAAAACTTTTAATGAGTGATCTAATCTCTTCTTATATCTGTGTCTCTTCCATCTCCACTAAGGGTGAGATGCTCTGAGTAACCGAGCTGTACAGTGCAACAATGAACTTGTCAGTGTTTAAGGCCCAGTGCACTTGCTCCGGAAACAGAGAAAAGTGATGAACTGTATGTTGTAGATCTATATATCTGTGTTCTAATTTATGCAGCTTAATTATTCCTGAACATGGAAGAAATAAAGTAGAAGTGTGATGCTTATGTGATGTTCTCTCCTGGTTTTGGAAGCATTCAGGCCAACCAGCTGTCCAGGTTGCAGTATCAGAGTTTCTCTAGTTGTGCTTTAACTTCTCCTTCATGTCAGTCTTTTTGCTGCTCCCCTGTCATGTATGTGGAGTCAAACACCAGTCACTGAAACATCTCTCTTTTTTTTCAATATACACCTTTGGGGTTTTTGCATATTTTGGAGATTGTACCTAAGTTTTCCTATGCACACCATCTAAAATGTAAAACAATGTTAGCTTTGGTAATATGTTGCCAAGCGCCTTCTATAAACTTGTGTGGCAGGTTTTCATGGGAAGCTCTTGAACACTTTAGAAAACTTAATGCTGACATGACTGAAGATATGCATTACAGTTTTTTCTGTATGTAGTAGTTGCTATTTTTATACTACAAGCCTGTCAGTTTTGGCCCCGAGTCTCTGCTAAAGTTAGTACCAAATGTGTAATGAATATCTTTTATCAACACATTAAACTTAATTGGATTTCTAAATTATAGTCTTTAAGTCTTTAGGAATACATCATGCATCAAAATATTGCTATATTTGTGTTCTTATGCAGCATCTCAGAAAGACAGTTTCTTTGCTTTTCTTGTTCACAATGAGAAGTTTGTAGTTTGTAGGTACATTAAATGTTTGTTCCTAACAGAATATAAGACAGTCTTTATCTTATAAAACTTAGGAGGAGTACTAATTTTTGGAATGTCAGATGTAATTTATAATCACAGCTGTAATTGATACAAATAGCAGTAAATAATTCCTCTCAGTGAGGGCAGCATAACAAGACTCTGAGTCTCAGACTGGACTCAGTTGAGATCCACATCTTAACTTGCATTCTTTGGCTTTGTTGGTTGCATGCACTGCAACTACATACTGTCCAGTTTCAGCAGAGCTATTACTGTGTAGTTCATGTTACTGAGAATGTTATTGAGTCCTGTATAATTTTGTGCCACCTCTAGTGATGTCTCCCACGAAGTATTTGATGTGGGAAAAGCTTTCAGAATTTAGGAGTGGAAAAGATTTTTTTTGGTTCAGTTTTTCACTTTGCCTGCCTCATAACATCATTATTGATGATAATGGCTCTGAGAATATGGGGAGTTAACGAAGCATGGAAGGAGTGCAAGTGATTGAGAAGATTAGTGTCTGGAAGTGTTCCACAGATCTTACCTGATCATTTGTTTTGTAAACCAGTCTGTGATTGTTGCTTTTCTTTTCAACTTACACTTAAAGAGAAAAATTATTCCAAACTAATGCTAAAAAAAAACCCCAACCAACCAACCAACAAACAAAAAGATGAAGCCATACATCTGGTGTGAATATATTGATTTATAAGAGGTTTCATATATTTTTAGAGTGTGCATTAGCTCTCATTTTCCTTGTTTTAAGCACATGGCATGGTGCTGTATATATGATGTTTGGATCCTTATCATAACCAGCTCAGTGAAGTATTTTTGTTTGCTACTTAAATGCCTTAGTAATAGCAGTTCAAAGTTGGCTTGCTTAGTTATTTATTTGCTTGTTTTCCTTGATGTACTCAGAGAAGATAAGTATTCAGGAAATCAAAGGCTTAAAAGATTCTTGTTCTCATAGCCAAAGGTTTTAGAGTCTTTGAGGACAGGGTTGATATATCTGCTGGAACAACAATAAACAAGCTTTATTTTATTAGAGCCTAAATATTTTTCAAATGTTGGCAATTAGAGTGAGTCCATAAAGAAGCTAGGATGGAGTATCAGGAGTGGATATTTCAATATTATGAGATGATGCTTTGCAAGATTGATATTTAGGAATCTTATTCAAAACTAAGTGGCTTTAACCCATACACTGTTGGAATTCAGATCATAAGCAATACATTACTAGGGAGTAAGTCTTTTGTCCCACATCTGCGTATGGATACATTTCTTAAAAATAAATTTTTTTTCTATCTTGAGAAAACTTGAGAAACAGAAAAAAAAGCTGGTATATTTATTTGGTATGTGTCATGGCTAGTAGAAATAAATTTAACAAAGTAAGCCTATTAAGAATGGTGGAAAAAAATTGTAGCTATTTCAGATATCAAGCTTTTTCCAGTGATATTTTGCAAAGTGAGAGCAGAAACATAAAAAGTGGAAATTATAACTATGACACATGCAGGAGGAGTCTGATGAGTGAAGATTATAAAGCAGAAAAAACTAACCTTCATGTCTGAAGAGGAAAGCAGGGGATGAAGTGCTCAGAAGCCACTGTCATGACATTCAGGGATTGAAAATTGCAAATAGCCACTTAGGGTGAGTGGAAACTTGTGATGGAACTAAATATACCATGTATTTCACACCAAAAAAATTCACAGGTCAGATGAGAGGGAAATTTGTATCAGGGAAGACAATTAAACATTAAAAAAATGTGGTGGATTCTGTAATTCTGAAAACTTCTTTTAAGAAGCACTCTTCCAGCTAAACAAAAAATCCAGAATTTGTTGAAGGAATCGCTTGAAGATACATCATGCACAATGTCATGGGAGGACTTCAGCTTTTTATCAGTTGTTTTCTTGTGGCATAAGGGAAGCTGTACAAACCAAAGGATCTGGGGAAGTGTTAGCAATGTCATTATATATTAAGGAAGATTTAACTTGCTCACCACCTGCACACTTCTGCCTTCTGAGATCTTTTTCAAGAGTTTCCTCTTGAAAGCTCATGCACAAATGCATTCTCAACATTTATTTTTTACATACCTTTTCATATTATATTAATAGGAAATATAAGGGAGTTGTGACTAATTCTACAATTATGGATAGTTCTGATTTGATTTAGCATTTGCAGGTGATCTGAAAAGATTAGGAACACTATGTATAAACGATTGCTGCAGTCCCTTATTTGCCTTTGAAGGTTTAAGCCTAAGAGGAAAACAGACTCTGTGTGTGGCAGATGAGAAGAAAACAGTTGCACAGTTTGCAACTGTGTCGTGGGAGGTAAATAAAGCAGTGTCTGATGTGCTGTCTTCCACAAGTAGAAGGAACAGTTAAAGCCCAACAACCACATTTGATCTGATCTCAGATAGTTGGCATGTAGGAGAAGGTATCTGCACAGGCATGACAGTGCAAAGTGATTGAAGTGCAGCCTTATTTTCTTCAGGTAGGCCTCTGTAAAAACTGTGTGGCATAATTTCTGTCGCAGAATTCCAAAACAGTTGAACATATTCTTAATCAGTAGGAGCTCTGTTTGTCTCATGAGAGAGCTTTCATGCTGTAATACTTCAGTTGGTCTCTACTAGTGCTAAAGAGGTGATTATCACTCTGTTTTTCCAAGGTGACAACCAGGGGGATCAAATACTTTTTCTGTCTGGTAATGTCCTTAACTAGGTTTCAGTGAAGTTGCATATCATGGTTCGTTGCCCCTTGAATTTTTTCAGGCCCTAAAGAGGCAGGCTTAGTGACTAGGAGTAATGTATCTGTGCAGATCAGCAGCAGATAATTCAGTCTGATCTTGTTTGATTTTATGGGTCTCCTAAATTGTTTCCACATACCTAGCAGCTTAACTGACAGACATATGATTTCAAGCTGCTGAACTTCAAGGACTGTTGTAGAAGGGGCAAGAATGCATGGTGGAGGAAAGAAGGGTGGAATTAATGCTGAGAAAGAATTTGACTCTGGCTTATACTCTGTTGCCTTTCATTTTTGGACATGTCTACACTGAATGTTATACATTTCTGCATCTGTTTGTGGTACAAAAAACCCCAGAAATGAGTTGACTAAATTTTAACAAATTAAATGCTTTCAGATGTATATAGTTTGTCATGTTCTAAGAGGATAAGAGGGTGTTTTGATAATTCTGAATATAACTTAAGATCTATAGCTGAGGGATTCTTGAAGTTGTTAGTTAAAAATAATCTTTGTAGAAATAAAATTGCACCTTTCAAATATTTGATTAATATGGAATTTCAGTGAAACAATATATCCAGGACTTAGTTCATGTGTCAGACTGTGTTGATCTTAAGGTGTAAATGAATGGATTAAAATGTGGTTTGGTCTCTTTGCCTTTGGAATGAAGAAAACTCAAGGGTTTTATCATTTCACTTCATACATAGATTAAAAAAAAACAAAACAAAACAAAAAGCCAATATCTTTAGTGTATGCTAGCTACAAAAGTGGTATTCTGATGTAGAAATTAATAGGCTAAAAGTTAAGAGAAACACAGTATTCTAACAAAGTTATCCTCCATACACCATCATCCGTGGGAAGCAACAGTTTTGAATTTTATGTGAGGCTGAATTTCAGAGAATTCCCATAGAATAAAATATTCAGTGTCTTAGCAAAAGAACAGTCATTCCCAAGAGCCCAAGGAAGATAACATGTTTGTATTCTTAAGAATGGTAATTGCCTTAAAAAATAAGGCAGTATACTTGCTGAATGCAAGACTGTGAAGACAACCTTTTTTTTTTTTTTCTCTCAGCAAATACACCTGATTTTAAAATCTTATATTTTAATTTTGTAACTATATTTTTAAAACTTTAAAATATATTTCAAACAGCTATGATTTCTGTTATTTCTTCTACTTAGCTGTCTTTTTTCCTTTTACAGTAAGCATTCACATTCAATAAAATAATAAGTAATAGTGGGTGACAATTATTTTAATTTTCAAGAGGATTAATTTAAATGAAATGTAATGGTGGGAGGCATGTAGAAGAGGCCAAAATACTCTAATGGAGATCTCTTTGGTATTAACCAGGGATTGCAAGGTCTCACTTTTATGTTCCTAAGAGCTCAAGGTATTTATGGCATACAGGATAGTGGATAGTTTCTTTTTAGCTATTTGTACAATTAGACAAGTTATTACTGGTATGAGCAGGTATTTCCTATATGCTGAATAGGCAATACTGCTAATACACTTAATAACACAGCTAACAGAATTCTAAAAATTATTAAAAGGAAATACTTTAAGGGCCCTTATGGTACACTGTAGTATTAAACACATGGCAGCCCATGGACTCAAATCTTACAATTTCAGTGTGATGTATTTTACTGTGGTAGCATTACTGGTAGGGATATCACACCAGTATTCATCCAGCTAGATTTGATGGTGGGATCTACAATCCATCAATGTCAGTTGAAAGTCAGCCAAGTAACACGTACCTTTTACACCAAACTATAAAAGTGAGTTTTACCTTAGCTGCTGAAGCATAGGGGTGTTGTTCAAGCAGCCCCTTCACAGAATAGTGTATAACTAGGGACTATTATATTTTTGTATTTATCTATTTGTATTGACCTTGATTGTGAGAAATTGTACCCCAACTTCATTTTGAACAGTAATATTTTACAAAATCTGAAAAGCAAAAAATTATTCTCTATTTATTGAGAGAACTTTAAACATATTTAATTGGCTCTAAGTAGCAATATTTCTATTTATACTCTTTTCATTCTATTGAATGTTTAGGTATCCAACAAGTCTTTACTCCTGTCACATTGGACTTTTGTTTCTTTTTCCTTGGCAAGTAGGAATACATATGAATATTTATGTCAATAAGTGAATACATATCAATGGAAAATATGTAAATACCATTATACAATATACATTTTTTCCAGCTGCTTAAAAAAATAATTATCAACAATTTTTTTTCTGAATGTTTTTGGTTTATAATTACAACACTTGAAAATTAACTTTCTGGTTCTGACAGCAAAAAAACTTGGTTTATTTTATTCCCAGTTTACAAACCTGCCTAGTATCCTTTCTTCTTTCCCGTAAAGAAACCCTTTTAGCTGATAGTTCTGTCAAGTTACTTGGGACATTTGCAACATGAGGAATATGTCTCAAGAGTTTGTATTCTGCACAAGTGGTTGCATGTGCTTAGATGAAAAGGCTTAGCCATTCCCTCGATAGAGGATATCAGTAAAAAACCCCAACAAACTAGTAAACAATACAAGTGGAGACTCCTTTGGAAAAGTCTATTGCTTCCATTGCTTCAAAGTGGTGTACTGAGTTTTAGCAGTTGGATAGTATTAATTTACTGTATGTACTTTCTGTTGTCCAAGTAAATACTTGTTAATTTTTTTAATTTATTGGTTCTTAGAATAATCCCTCTCTGTATGACAGTGTTAGGTTTTAGCAACTAGGATTCTGTCTTCATGATCGGCTTTGGGGCTGAGGAAGATTTCCCTTATTTTCAGCTTGAGATGGTGTCGGTTGTGCCAGGTCCAGACCTGAAGCTGAGAGATTGTCCTGTATCTTCCGTCTCACCTGCCAATCCATAGCTGGGATATTTCTCAACAAGTTCATTTGAAGTGGGAGGATGAGATCCAGAGGTGTCTGAGATGGACAAAGAACCTTGATGTAGGAGGGAAAAGAATTTGGGAATACATTTCACTAGAAAAGAAAGTGAATTAGCTGCAGGGGTAAGGTAGAGCTGATGTAGCTGTGCCAAAAGGTGAGAATAATAGTTGGATGTTAGAAGAAAATTAGGACAGCTTAACTCTGAGGGAGGGGATTGTGAGATGGGGACTGAAGGACGTGGTGGGGGTCAGAGTATGCAAACAGAAATGATTAAATAAGGAAATTGGATGGGGAACTGGAAATGGCTGAGAAAAGTTCTTGATGGTGGTAATAGAAGAGAGCTGTAGTTATCTAGAAACATGAGGATAACTGTAAATTGACTGACTACTGGATGCTGATACTCAAGTAAATGAATGCAATAATGTCATAAGAAATAATGTTCTAAAAAGCCTTAATGAAATTAAAAGCTTTGTTTTGACAGCAGTGTTTGAATAACATTCAACTAAGCAAACTTGAAAATAAGATGTATCAAAAATGTTACCTAGTTGGTCGTGGGTGAGTGTTTGACATCCATTCCGTGTACTGATTGAGGCAGGAGTCCTGGGGAAAATCGTAACATGCAGAATTAATCACTGTATCATAACTAATATACAATAAGGTGCAAAATTCAATCTGATTGATAAGTTTAATTTTGGAACTTTTTCCATCTTGCTGGTCTGATTTTTTAAGCTGATAATGTTACAGAAGTTTTTTCTGCATATGTAGTACACATTAGGTGGATTGTATTGAAGGTAGACAGACTTCTAGAAAGTCATTGTGTAATTCTAAAAAAAATGGTGTGTGTCTAGGCTTTTGTCACATTATGTGGTTAACATTAAACTAGGTGATAGAAAGATAGAACATCTCAATATCTTTTTAGTCAGTAAAATATTTTCATTTTCATCACGAGACTGAATATACAGCAAGAGATTTACTTTCAGTGTTTTATCTTCAGTATGTATACTTGTACGAGTCATCTTGTAATATTTTAAAAGTTATTTTGAATTCAATTCCATAATTCTAATAAAATGGTTTCCTTGAGGGAGCTGCATAGACTGACTGCTTTTACTACAAGGCCTAAAGATGTCAAGATTGACAGGTAGTTCAGTCTTTTTTCTTTTTCTTTGTTTCTAATCTACAAGATAAAATCTTGAACTCAGAAAAGCAAAGTACATAAAATAAATAGACTTAAAGAAACAGCTGTTTGCTTTTATGAAAAAAGAGAGTAACAAAAGATACATCAAAAAGCCAGGGGTGATGTGTTTCAAATGAACCTTGGCACATATGACAGTTCTCTGTTTAGGATTTTCTCATAAACGTTCAATGTAGAATTACTTAAAGGTGAAACAGAGTACGGCCAGAATATTTGACTAGTCCTGTAAGCAACTGTTTGAGGTATTGCAAGTATTAAGTTCACCTCAATATGTAGAATTTATTGTCCAAGAAGGTAAGTTCCATGAATCAACAGTGTTTACAAAATAATAGCTGTCAGAATCCATGACGGGGTTTTTATTTGACAGGACCTGGTCAGTTAGAGAAAACATGAAATAAAATAAAGTTCAATACAACTATTTTGTGAGACTGGTGCAGTGGTCTGCAGTAACCATGAGCTATAGTGTGTGTTGCTAGAAACTTGGAGGTTGCCTGGTTATTCTGAAAACAGAGGCTGATATGCTTACCTTTGATTTGGGGAGCTTTCTGGGAAGTAATTTTTTTCATGTCTTCAATGCAGCATTTTGTAATAAAAAATTAATTTCATAATCATCAATTACTTTTCAAGCAAGCTATTTCATAACAAATTTTGAATCTTTGCACAGTCATGTTCTCTAGGCAGAGCCTTCCCTTTAGCTGGGTTATTAATAAAAGTCCCCTTCCTAAGTCTATCATACCAACAATTACTTTTTTTTTTTCCGAATAAGGAGATAAGCATTCAGCCTAGTATAAAAAACAAGTGTTTATCTTAATGACCAAGTTATTAAGTTATAATGGAGCAAATGTGTCTGTCTTGATTTCAGCAGAGGCTGAGAAAATCTTAGTGATTTGCTCTTCAAATTACTATTGACACAGTCTTGTGGAACACTTATTATTAAGATGAGGCTATGTAAATCTGTCTAAATCTTACATTGTTAAAGACTGCTGTTGTTCTTGTCATTAAATCTTTTTGCAAAGTTCCATGTACGGATTAGATCCTGCTTAAGCAATATCTGACAGTTCACTGTGTGCACTACCACCTGGAAATATTGTTAAGAACATTTAATGTGTGGGAAAAAAATCAGTGGTGCTGAGTTTGGATTCTGTAGGAAGAATTAAGTGATGATTTTTAAAATGTATTTCTTACAATGTGTATTCTCAAGATTTTTTTCACTTAATATTTAAAGTTTCCTTAAAATTTTAAACCTTAAGATCCATTTAAATAAAGTGGAATTTTAATGGAAGGAAAAAAAATATCTAATTCCATCTAAAATACTTCAAAGTCTGTCTGCCAGGCTCTTTCTGGCAGTGCAGTTCTTGCATTATCTTTTTAATGATGAAATCAGTTCAAGTTAGTGACATTTCTTTAATGAACTTTAGGGTGCATCTTCAAAGAAGCCTGCAATTGAACCTGAGGAAAGGCCAATGCCTTTGAACTGTGGAAAAGAAGTTTATCCTAGATTAGCTTGATCTTTCAGTTTACTCTGCCTTCTAATCTAGTAACAAAGATCTAAACTTTAAGAATACCCCTGAACTTCATGACAACCTAAAATTAGTGTATTGTTATGGTTAAATTCATGACTTCCCTTAGGTATTGGCATTTTAAATTTGGAAGTATTGCAAAGCTATTTTATTTGGTACTGTGAAGATGGACATTTTGGATCTCCCTGAGCACTATTTTTTTTTTTTTAGTTTTGTTACTAGTTTATAAATTGAAAATTTAACTTAATTTTTGTTTGAATTCTCTCTATAACATCTCACTGTACTTCCATCCGGTTCTGCCTTTCAGCACCCATATATGGAACAATGTGCCTTCAAATGTGAAAGAAATAACAAAACCTGGAACAAATTACAAACTGATGGTAAAGGGAAATACAGAACTGAATGGAAATAAGTGCATTAATGCATATGGAAATAAGTACATTAATGCATTAATGCATAGGCTCAGATGCATGTAAGTCTGTTTTAAGGGTCACTTGATTTTTAGTTTTAAATTCTGCTTTTAAATTTTAATGCAATATGATATAAGACTAGCTTCTGTGAGTATTTGAGGAACTTTCAGTGTTAGCAGTATTTTTGGATTTCAGATTTTGCACTTTTTCCAGGTTACAATAAGAAAAATGTGAAAAAGATTTTTTACAGAAAACAAGAGCTGATAATCACAATGGCTTTGCTGCTGCTTTATTTTGTTAAGTGGAACAGGTCAATTGAGTATCAGAGCTGGTTATGTTCCTTCTCTGGTCAAAGTGAAAGGTCTAGTAAAAAATTCAGTGACCACTAGCTTCTTCCTTTCAATAATTCTGTGAAATATCTTCTAATGAACATCTCATTTTGTGTAAACAAGTAAGACAAGAATGGTATCACTGAACTGGCAAAGGAAAATATGCCTTTGTTTATAAATACTGACTTCCATAACATATTATTTTATTCCAACTTTTAATTATGGGTTAATAAGAATTAATGTGAAAAAAAAAGTGCAGAAAACTAGAGGTAACTAGCAAATCTCATTCACAATCAGATGAAAAAAAAATATTTATAAAACTGGATTTTTCAACAGGTAAGCAAAAAAGAGAAAAATATAAATTGTTGTTGATGAAACAGTAATTGGAAATTGAAGTTATATAGTTATCTAACATTTAAAATGAAATGATCCTGTATTTTCCTGTTTTTTATTTCATTTTAGAGATTAAATCCTTACCCTATTAAAGTCAATGGGGATCTCACCACTTGGTGGACTCTATTTCACCCTTCATCTGTGTGAAGCAGTTTCTGGTTTTTATTACTATTATTATTTCAAATTACTATCCTTCCTTCTCTTCTCTCACTCCAGTTTTCGAAGGATTTATAATCTTTTTCATCAAAAGGAGAATTTTCTTGGTCTATACTGTATAGTTGAAATCAAGTACCATGCAAAAAGCTCCTTGACCTAATGGGCTGATTCCAGCAGAGCAGACGTTTTGAATCTGGACTTACTTGGTTATTGAGAGTATAGGATTTTGAATGCTTTTATCCTTTTATTGGTGAATGCACTAAAGTGCATGCAGACAGAGAATGTTAAAGTGGCAGTCAGATAAACTTGTTAAAGCAGTGGGAGTTTTTCCTTTCTTTCTACACGACTTTATCATCACAGTGGAGTTAAAAGGCAATTAGCCCTTCAGCTCTCTTCTGGGCAGTTTATTGGCATTTTACACACAACTGTTGAATAGACAGTGCCATATTAAAAATTCCAATGAAGCTGGCCTGGGGATAACAGACTCTAAATTTCAGGTTAATGTAAGTTTCCTTTAGAGTAACTATTGCCAAAAAGCTCAAGTAAAATTATCTAACTACAGTACCTATGCTGCATGTACTCATAGTTGATGGAAAATTGTAGTAGTCTTGCTACATGCTGTGTTACATTTCCAGGGAAATATTTTTATAAAGCGTGTTTGATGAAAAAGTTTATTCCTTTAGTAATAACAGGCTGCCCACTGTGTTACTTAAGGCAACAGAGTGAGTAGAACTAGACATTTTCATCATAATAACAACAATTATACTTGCTTTACATTTCTGTAATTTTCATCTAAGGTCATTAAAACACTTTACAAACATGGATTATTTCTTTCTTTCAGCATATGAAAAGGTGGAGGAGAGGTTATTGTGCAAAAGTTTTGACCAAACATGTTCCAAAATCTGTATTTTTAAATTTTTTTTATTTTTATAATTGTAAAGAAAATACTGTGGGTTTTTTTCTCATTTCAGTGTCAATAGAAAATCATGGTTTTTGCAGTTATTGCACCCCAAATGGTAAAACTCCAGAATTCGTTATAACAATTTTCAATGACTGAGGAGAATGAAATACAGAAAAAATCACATAAGCTCACTACTACATGGAGAGAAATACTGTTTTCATAATATTTCAGTTTTAATATGCACTTGCCAAGAAAATGGAAGGTTTTTGATAGACTTGACTGAGATTATTATTTGGTTTTAATGATGCATTCATTGCTTCTCTGAAGAAATTTGTGTAGTTAAATTTTGGAGCTGATTCTAATTTTCTGATGTTAGAACAGATAATGAGAAATCCATTGAGGTCTGTGTGATTGAAAACCAGGTGGTAAAAACAAAGAGTACCTTTCAGGTTTTAACCTGACCATATGCTTTGTTCAAACACCTGAGTTGTATGTCACCTTACTGTGAAATCAATAAAATGGCTCCTTGTAACTCCAGCCAATATTTGCATCAGATTCATTTCAAAATAGGGAGGAAAATCAAGCTGGTTCTTTAAAAGAATCAAAAGCCCTGTTTTCACTATTTTATAGTGTGTGTGGCCACTCTAGGGAAAGCACTCAGATGTTGTTCAGAGTGATGAATTTTTCTGTGCTTTCTGTCTATTATACTTAACACATTCTTGATTTGCATGTTGAATTGGACAGAGACAGTGAGTGAGAAAAACAGGAATCTCATTGGTCTCCTTAGCCCAGTCCGTTCTCCTGCTACAGATTTCTTACAGGCTAACAGCTTGTATAGACCAAAACGGAGGTGTTGTGTGAACTTCTATTTGTTAAAGTCCTGACCCGGTCCAGATGTGTAGAGCATTCACAGTTCCTCAGAGCAATGAGAACACTGCTATTATGGTAGCAAAACTATCTGGTCATCAGGAGCAGAATCAGTACTGAAGCATCAGGTGTGGTTCTAAGTTTTAGGCCATTTCTAACAGATCTCTGGGCTGTCTGGTTTTTTTTTTCCACCTACAAAATGCATTTTTATTTTATAGAGATGTATCTAATATAACATGTTTAAGTCTATGCAACTGTTTCAAAAGTCTAAAGGACCATAAGAGCTGAAGAACTTTAAACCAGTCAGAGTAATGCATTAGGGCAAGTCACCAACTCATCTGCAAGAAAGACTTTTGAAACTGTGCCCAGTGTCTGTGCACTGTTTTCCCCTCACAGATAATAGTGCTCTTTACATATCACAAAGACGATGGAGAAACCAGTTAGTTAGTGTTCTAGATATATACAGTTACAGTGAAGGGCAGCACAGAGAAGCCCAGGAAGCAAATATTAATATAGTAATATAAGCAATGTAGTTTCAGGGAGGTGCTTAGCAAAGGCAGCATTTTAAAAACTTCAGTAGTATTGAAAGGCAACTTTACTCTGTAAGAAAATTTTAGCCTGTGGACAGAATGATACTGAGCTCCTAGACTGAGAAATGTGTGAGCATTAATTAGAAATAAGCATAATTTATAGACAGGGGGCAGAATTAAGGCTGCAAGGGCAGCTATAAACCTGGCATTTCCACCCGACTAAGAGTCTATTTATGTTCAAACACTTTTAAATTTAAACATTTGAATGGTGTAGAATTTGTTGCAAATAATTTTCTAAGTCTGCAGAAACAAAAACATTGAAATACACTTGGAAGACAATTGTGATCGCTCATATATTAACAATGTGAATTTAAGTAAGGGGTAATTTTAATTTGTTTCAACTAATATCCAGCCTATTTGTGCATAAATTAGCTCAGCTTTCTAAAGGAAAAACATCAAACAAATCCTTCCTTGCAAGTTAAGCTTTTTTCTTACTTTCTGAACTGCAGAAAAGACTGCAGATAACTTCAGCTTTTTATATCCAACCTGACCTTCCACATTCTGAAACTAATTTGCCATACTGCTTCTCAAAGTCTGCTCAAGGACTTCCTTTAGCAGAATAATGTGGTTCTTATTAAGTACATCCTATAAGACCCAGGAGGATTGCATGCAAAGGAAATAAGATGGAGACACAAATGAATTTCCATCCTCCAGTCAGATATATGATATTGATGATCAGGATGTGTATGAAGGATATTGTAAAGAAGACAAAGAAAAAGAATTAAAGCAAATGTCTGACAAATTGGCTGTCTTCATACACAAAGATGACAAGTGGTCTATACAACTAAGTAGATGAGATGTAGGCATCAAGCCAAATAGTTATATAGTCAACAAGTCTCTTTGAATCACATGGTTATATGTAACCTCTCTTTTAAATAAGGCCTCACTTTAAATTACATCATCATGAAAGACTTAAAAGCCATGAAGTTTTACATGAAAGCTGAGTTTCTCTTAACTCCGAGTCTTGCTTTTCAGTGGTATAATTTTTATGTGTTCACCAGAATACTGAGATATTCTGTTAAAATGGAACTCACTTAGGAGATTACTTTCCTAGTTTTATATTAAATGCACAAACCAGAAGTAATTGTGAAAATAGCAGCTTTCATTTCAAAGTCTGTTTCTTCCTTTAGTTAAAGTTTTTCTATAAGTTCACAAAACAGTTTCGTGCTAGACTAATTTAATGGAAAAATGCATTGAAATAGTTTGAATGTACTGTGCTTTCTATAAGTCCTGATGTTCTGGTTATGGTGTATCTTGCCTAATATAGCTAAATATAGATTTCAAAGGCTTTATAAGGCACTTGGTTGATGAGGAAGATTTATACCCTGTATGTGACTCGGTGTGGGTGTAAATAAAGGAATAGACTCTGGAACTATCATTATTTTAAATTTCATTCTTCAGCCACATGCAGAATTGTGATAATCAGGATTCTAATATGATTTTCATATTAATCTGTTTTAAACTATGAAATCTGATATTTTCACCATGACTAATCCATGAAATTTGTCAACTTTGTCTGTGATTTACACAAGCTCTATTTATAAAGAGTACTTGTTGGAGTCCTAAGGCACGGAATATTATTTCCCAGCATGCTTTTAGTGTATTTTCATTTAAAAGTATAAACAAAATGTGCTCATTGATTATATTATTATTTCAAGATCAGGAGGTAAAACATGAGGAATGAACAAGAGTGTATTCCCCATAGCAGTATATATGAGTCTTAAGCCATTAAGATGAAAATAACCTATTGTATTGTAGTAGGTAAGAATGGTTGTGATCATAAAGTTTACCTAAAATAATGGGATAACTTGCTTGTAGATTAAAAACATATGTGATACTCTTATGTCTTTATGCTCTAGACTTTAGGATTAATTGCTGTCAGCATAAAGCAGACCAAACAAAAATAGATTTGCATCAGTTCTTTGTAATGGAGAAAAAAAGCTTGAATGACAGTGAGGATAATTCTAGTTTGTATTTGGGGGAAATTGGCTATACAACATTCACATAATGGGGAGCAGGTTACTATATATGGAAAAGGATAAAGGTCTTTTATGTAAATGTAATAACATGCAAGTAATACCTTCAAAAGAAAAAAAAAAAAATACAAAACCCACAACTGTCTCTTGTGTATGGAAAGTTAGTGTACTCCAGCTGTCCTCTCTCACTTTGTGGGGAAAAGACATTTGGGGAAAGGCCAAAACGCAGATATTCACAAAGCATCCAATTCTAAGCATAATGTCTTAATCAGCTTTTACAGAACTGCTCTGCTCTGTACCAAACATGCTATAAATGTGCAATACATCCCTACATGTAAATAAGTTACACTCCCTGTGGTGATAAGAACAAGATGACTGCATGTTTCAGTAACTGCAGCAGGTAATAGAAAACCAGCAGCATCTAGTTGTTATTCAGCTGAGCAGGGTGCTAGAGCTAGACCTGCTGAATCCTATGGCTGTCTCTGTGTCATTGCAAGTTCCTGGCCATATAGGTGTATAAAAGATCTCCAGAAATCATACACAATAATGTCAGAGATGGCCAGCTTCTGAAAAGACCCACAGACTGAAGCCAGCTAGAAAAAACTTCACCTGATCTATCACCTGGTCTTTTACCAGAAGAAATGACCATAAATCTATTTCCATGTCTATGAAATAATCAAAATGAAGACATCATCTGTGATGTTCCCTCACTTGGTCATGCCACGTGAAGTGCCTGTTTTGTTATCAGGTAATGGCTGAACTTCTGGTTACGTGCTGAGGAAAAGGCTCGACAAATACAGTCTTTGGGTGTCTTACACAAATCTCATGATGTTCTTACGTGGTTGCCCAAGCTGTGGCAGGGGAACTCTGTGCCCTTGTACTTCTGGTTGGCCTGCCTCCTTAAAAGGAGGAGTAGGGTAAAATAAAATCCATCAGAGGTTATTAAATGCTGAGAGACTGTTTGCAATGCATAAAATCTGTGAAGGTTGCTTAAGCTGGGAGGCTATACCAGGAGCCTCCACAGGAGAAAAGGTGCTGTGTTGGATGGACCTGTGGTGTGCTCCAATGTTCTCTAGCTCTCTGCCAGGCCTCCTGTTACCCCACCACTTAGAAATTCTTGTCTCTCAGTATTCTGAGTCGGGGTAAGTATGGCCTCTTCTCCAAACTGAAACCTGTTCGTCACCTAAGAACTGTAATTTATTGTATTTAGTACACAAGTCTGTTTTGTGGAGGACAGGGAAGAATACTGGGAAGAGAGGAATATTTTACACATAATATTTTGCACTTCTCTAGACAAAAAGCAATTGAGTAAGTTTTTTGCTGGTGACACATAGCATAAGATGAAAAGTCAGTGAATACTTTTAAATAGTATTCTAAACCTAGTGTCAGTGAAAAATAGATATTTATCATGGAGGTGTGATTTTATAAAATCCCAGCAAATTTTGAAATAAAAATGACCTACTGATCCTTTTTTTACTTATGTGTATCTGATTTTGTTATCTCAATATCTCTTTACAAATAAGGTAATCTTAAAACTTCTTTTATACGACCACTGTAATATGGAATTTCTGAATAATCAATAGGCTTAAATAGCTTTTGTTACTTATTATAGATATCCTAGATATTTGGAGCTAATATTTTATGTATATCTAAACTAAAATTATATTATATCAGATATAATAAATGTATACATATAAATATTTATGTATATTTATATTTTAAGTAAATTTATTAAATATATATAAACTAGAATTGCTTAAGACAGAATTGAAGCTGTGTCAAACTCAAAAGCTTTTGAGTTTATCCATTCACTAAACTGTTAAGCAAATACTCTTGTGTTTTCTGCATTTTGACCCTTAAAAATTATTATCTTGATGTTATAAAGGATTCCGTTTGACATGATTAGCATGACATGTTCGTGTAAAACAAAATGTTCTCCAGTGTAAATTAGGTCTCCAGAATTTACCTAAAAATTTGTGGGGTACAAAAGTTCTACAGCAAGGCCTTTTCCTAATGCATACATTTATCAGCAAAAATCTTGATTGTTTTGCCTGTATTATGTCACTCATGTCTGGAAAGAACAGCATCCTGCTGTTTGTGAAGCTGAACTCCTGCTGCTATTTAGCCACTTGTCGGATTCTGTCCCAGTTCCTCTAATCCATTCTGTTTGAATAACACCATATTTGGACTCCTTCATACATTCTTTTGCTGCTCTGTTTGGGATGCTCTATGAGCTGAATTAGAATGTTAATGTTCTGTTCAAAACAGGAGGAACCTTTTTGGTAAATCAGAGTATAAGGAATAATCTCCTTCACTCCCTTGGATAGAACTTGTACACGTGCACTCTATTATTTCCCTTCTAACTATTGCCCAGAAGTTTGGGGCACTATTTCAATATATTGGTTTACTTTACAGAAATCAGATCCAACTAGAGCTTTAATGTTGCAATAAGGCCTCCTTCCATCTTAAATTATTTCATTCCTGTTGTAACTCCTCTTTCAGAGTTCAGTACTTAGTGTTCCTGTTATGTCAAAGGTTTACTGATATCTTCTTGAACTGCTTGTGCAAGTCAGGACTAATTAAAGCAGAGAACCAAAAAACCTCAAAAAGTGGTGTTAGAAATGACACCAAAACACAAATTGTGCTGTAGATGTTTTTGTCTTACTTTCAAGAAGTTAGCACAGGTTTGTGAATGTAGTTAGCCAGCAGCTATTTCCTGATCCCCACACAGAACAAGGTTTAGAGAAAACAGCTTATATAGTGACTGGTATACCTGGATATACTTTGTTTGTCACTTCACAGCTAAGCCTTTTAACTTAGGTGGGACTATTTGTGGCTAAGACTGCAAATGAAAGAACAGGATAGCAGAATGTGATCCTTTTTAATTTCAAGCTCCTAGGCTTGTACTTGCTGTAAGAATTGTTCTTTAGTGAATGAGATTTAGTTTACTGGAAAACAAAAATGTGCTTGAATTATGATGATAATTCTCTGTGGAAAGAAAGACATTCCTTGCACAAAGTGTAATAGTGCATTTCTCTTCTGCACAATTTTAAAATATTCAGTGTAGTATGTGTAGATTACCTACGTGTATGAAGAGAATATAGACATTTTTCAGGTGAAACATATTTCAATTATTTCATAAAGTGTCTGTCACTTATACCACACTCTCCACACTGAAAAATGTAGAATTTTTTTAGAGCATGTAGAAGGTTTCTTTTATCTGTAGCTTAACATCCAAAGTTCCCTCAGTTTGCTGGGATTATCATCATCAGAAGCCAGGATCTGAAGACAAGCACCATCCCATAAATGGGGTTAGAGATACAAGTGGGAAGTGGAAAAGATGATGGCTAGAGCAAATACTTTGTAATATTTAAATCTCTTCATGTTATGCAGTTAGCAATGGAACAGAAAAGGTAATGAAGTAAAAAGGGGAAAGAAAAAGACAAAGTGAAGGTGAAACAGGGAGAGAGGCAGAGAAATCTAGGAAGAAGCAAAGTAAACCATACTGGAGAAAACAAGTGGGGCAAAGAGAAATATTATAGCATTTGGCATGTAATTTGTATACGATTTGTTCACAAATGTGATAACATACCTAATGGTAGAAACATATAAGAAAGAAAGACATTTTGAGGTTTTTATCAAGGGATTTACTTTATTTAATACAAAATAAAGAGATTTGTTGGTGATCCATCCCTTCAGTGTTAGCTTGAAGACTTTTGTTTCTACTGCTTCGTCTCTGTACTTTAAAATTAATTGAAAGCCTCATTGTTTTGTTTAAACTGTGAAAGCTTCCAAGGTCAATGAGTGAGGTAATTGACCTGCCTGTTGTAGGACAAAAATATGTATGTTAAATTGCATAATTAGTTTTAATTGCATAATTATGGTGTTTAATGTGTGGAGGTCAAAGGTTACTATTACATTTAGAAGTCATGGCAAGAAACACAAAAATAAGCAACACAGTTTAATTCTGTATTTCTTTGGGTTTTTAAAAAGGGGTCCACTGTGATCTATCCATGACCTTGGACATGTGAGGATTATAGCAAATAATATGTTGCTGTTATACTTTTTGGAATCATAGAGACACCTTTGTAAATGACTAAATGACTTTACCAAAGACTTCATTTAGGTTTAGAGTACACGAAAGTTAATCAACAGTGGGAACTCAACTGACAGCAATTTAATCTGATTGGGTAAGGTAATTACATGATTACCCAGAGTGTTTATGTATGGACAAGGATATTTTTATTGGAAAAAAACCTAATTGCTTTCTTACTCAGAAGAGAAAAAAACAAACAAATTTGTTGTCACAGGTTAAGAGGACATCCTTCGTTCCTTGAAATAGCTTCTTTTCATTTTTTAGTGACAAAATGAACTCATAATTCTTTGCAAATGTGCGCTGGGATTATGCTATGGGTTCCTCTGTTTCTAAACTGGAAATAATGCCCTCATTAACTTGTTTTGCTGAAGAAACTCCTTGCTTACACATTAAATATGTAAACACAGGTTGATTTCACCAAACTTGAATCTGAAGGTCCATTATACTAATGGATATTTCTGGGAAGGAAGGCATTATTTGTTTTTCTATGATGGTAAAATAACCCCACTATGTACAAGATAAGGAGATAATAGATGATGTTCCTAAATTCTAGAAGAAACAGTCTCACTTTAGGTGCTCTGAATGGTCCTTTAGAAAATGCTCTTTCAGTCTATTTACAATGCAGGGAGTGCTGGGAGATGAATTTTCATTAACAAACTTTAGCCTCTGTAAATACCTCCATGAAGTCCACTACAGAGTAGAATTCCATTTGGCTAATATATAGTGGCTTACTACAAAACCTGTTTAAATAATGGGCCAGGCATGGCCTTGACTCTTTGTATGGTTTTCTTGGACACCAAAAAAATAAATTGTATCTCACCAGTAATGTTGATCATATTTTGCCAATTGAAATGGGATATAGTCCTCTAAAGGCTGACTCTAAGGAATTAAAGAGTTCATGAAGTGTTAAATAAGAAATAAACGAATTTTTTTAATGCTGTATATAGTGATAAGTTCTGTGATACATTCCATATTGTAAAAATAATTTGGTTTTCCTTTTGCTCTTTTCCCCTAAAGAAGTTATTCAGAAAATATTACAGTTTTGAATTGTTTTTCTAAACCAGATGATCCAGTCACTGTTGGAGGCACATAGCCACGGCAAAATCTCCTGCTGTACATTGATCACCTGTCCAACCTTTGCCTAGAGTGTGATCCCCAGTTCCTTCAAGAGATCCATCTTTACCTGTCCATAAAGAAGAGGAGGAGGGAGTCATCTGGGATATTCAAGTATCAAAGTTTAACACCAGAGCAGGTTGAATCTCCATTTATATTATTCTCCATATATGTTGGTAGCATTAACTTGGATATTTAGTTGAAGATCTTTTTCAGTACTTGTATAGTAAGCTCTAAAGTTTTATCAGTGTGAAACCAGTTTTGCTTAGACTCCTTGCTTACCAAAACTACATCTGCATTTTTCATAGTTCCATGGTGTGAAACAGAACCCAGAATGATTCCACCATTATGGAAGTTAGCTAATATTGAGAAAGCCTGGCTGTCTGTTCCTGTCTCTTGAACATACCCTTATTATAAAGACCAAAATGGCTTGTTTAAAACTGTTCAGTTTATTGTAGTTGTACCATTCCAAATTTAGCACACCCAACTTGCCAGGTCCCTGACAAGTATGCTCATTTTCTTTCACTGGCTTCAGGGAAGTTAAACTTGCTTCCTACTCTTCTTCTTCCAATTTCCAGAGGATGTTGATATCAACAAAGCAGACAAGGTTTCACTCACTGTCCTAAGGACTGCCCCTTTTGGAGTCTAGCACGGCCCACACACAATCCTGGAATATGTCCAACTTGTTCTTTGAGCAGAATGTGAACCTTTGACCTTCTGGGCCTCCGGCAAGAGTGCTGCCTACTGAGCCACCAATACCCAGGCCATCAATAAGTTTTAAATGCCAGTTGCAGACTTCACAGAGATAATGACTTCAGTGTGTAAAGGTTTTGTTGTGGAGGCTGCAGTCTCACATATGGCGTGACAGAGTAAATATGTTAAAACCATAGAGAGCTGTTGCATAACTTGCCTTGATATAACAGTTTTTGTAATATGTTTCAAGGCATGGAATATTATTTAAAAGGACCCTGTTGTATAAGCTTAGGCTCAAAATGAAGCTATTATAAAAAGAATGTTTAGCAAAACCAGAAATATGTCCATGAAATTTTTGGAGTGGGAATTTCCCAAGTGGAGGGATAAACTTGCTTGCATTTAAACAGTCGCATGCATGGCATTGCTCTGTTGTACTAGGAATGAGAAGCAGCAAATGAAAATACTACTGAGAATCAGAAACTGAAACAGCAGAATTAAGAGATGTCTATTAATGTTGTTATAACTTCTTAAAAAATCTTACCACATCGTGTGTTTTTTTTCTTTGCATTTTAGTAGTATTTTTAACCTGCTCTCAACTAAGTTCTTGTATTTAAATACATATAAAGAAAAATTAATATGAAATTAGCTTCAGAGTTTTGGCACATTTCCATTTTATTGATGTTCTCTCTTTACAATTTAGCATTAAAAGCATCTGAAAGACATGTTGATGTCTGTGAAATTCAAATTGATAAATGCAGTTACACAATATGTTTCTTATAAACGTGATCAAGAAGGAAAACATAGCCAGATTCAAGCTAGACCTTAAATTATGGAAAGGCTGTTAGACAAATTGCATGAACCTTCCATGGAGTTAAGACCAGGAACCCAGAACTGCTTTTCTCAGCTGAGTGTCCAAATCAGTAGGCTACAGACTCTTGCTCCCTCTTGTGTTCTTTCTCTGGCCCATTGAATCTTGAATTATTTTCTGTAGAATGATACAGCTTCAAAAGGAGAGCTTTAATATATCCATGTCCTTATCCCAGCATTTAATGCAGGCTGTAGCCTATTGAATAAACCATTCTGCTAAAAGACTTTGCCTTGAGTCCTAGATTGAAGAAGGAACTGGACCTGGGAATTTTACTTCTGGAATCAGTGGTAGGCTAGGAATGTTCATTGTTCATGTACCCTTTCAGAAATAAATAGCACCTGAAGGATTTGCCAGGAAACCCACCTAGTTGGTATTTATTAGGGCTGGCTTTGAGAACACCTGTTGGTGAGATCATCTGTGCAGGCTAGATCATCTATGCATAGTCCTAGGCTATTTTTTTCTCCCCAATATATGTGTTTTTATTAAGTTCTGCAGTGCAGGTCCTTATTAATTCAAATGCGTGTATCTGCCTCCATGGAATTATTCAGGTAAGTCAATATCTAAGATCAACTAGGATGAGTCTGTTTGATTTATTTTATTTTTAAGAGAAATACTAATTTTGGAAATAGCATATGTGAATTATTTTGTCTGCAGAGCTATAGACAGGACAAATTCAGAGCTTCTTTTATTATTTTATAAAATTATTTATTAGTATTTATTGTTTTAGTTCTTTTATTATTGTTTCTACCTGTTTAAAACACTGGAAGAATAATGTGATTCATCAGACATTAATTTTCTTGCAGTAGATGTATCACATTACATTGTAAACTATTGCTGCTTTGTAATAATGTGAACTGTGAGTGGTCATGGTGGGAATAGAAAGTTACATTCATGAGAGGCTGTTGGTTTTGAAGACAAGTCTTTTTCTGTCTTGCTAGTATCTATTTTAATTGCAGTGGGGCTTTTCATAAAGCAGGACAGCACTCAGTGTGAGTAGGAAGGGCACAGTCCTTATCCTGGTCATTGACCCAGGACATTTATGTGAAGTTCAGTTTGCAGCATTTATGTTTCCCCACATAGAACTTTCACTGTTTCATAACTGGTCTTTAGAAGGGGTACTGTTTCCATGATTTGACACTATCTCTCATGATGAACAGAAGATAAGTTGATAAAGTTAGGAAGTTAACATTATGTTAATGATATTGGGTACATGGGGACTGACCAGGGTAGGGAACTGCTTAGCAGTGTTGACATAATTGCTCCAGAGAAGTGGGTGTTTGTAAGGATGTAACAGGGGGAAACCAATGGTTGCTCAGGTACCTGTGTTACAAATTTGAGATAGATCACTAAAAAAACACTATAACACACATAATGACAGAAAAGGATAGAGGGAACTGAAAGAAAAATGGAATTGGAAAATTAAGTAGGAGAGTGGAGAAAACATTTCTACAGAAATGAGAAATTTTTTAAACTGTAACTTGATAGATTGGTAAAATGTGAAGGTAAGCAGAGGTCTTCAAGAATGAAGAATTTTTGTTTAGCTTTGGATAAACTGTATTACCTGATTCTAATTTATTTGCCTCAGTGTGCTTTGGGAACCCCTGCATAAAGCAGTTATAATAATTAAAATTGTGGTCAATAAGTGTCTTGATTGAGTCAGGTAATAGTCAAATAGAAGACAATTTTCATATGATTTTAACTATATGTCTGCATTTCATTTCTAAATCTTAATATTTTATTAGAGAATAGTGTATTTTCAAAATTACAGATGGGAAGAATAAAAAGAAATCACAGTGATCATGACTCGTGTTATTTAAAGCTCAGATTAAAGGCCTTATAATTCCAGATAATAAAAACTGTCAACTGCTTTTTTGCCTAGCAAAAAACATGTTATATGAATGCTGCTGTGTTTTCCTCTGGTCATTTTTAAATGAGAAACGTTTTTGTTTTATTGTGTATTTTGTTATTTTAAATTTAGATGGGAGGTTTGATGGTGGAAGATTAGTAGCAATGGTTCCTCAGCCTTAAATAACTTGATATCTTGAATAGCAAAAGTTTGCATAGTCTGGGCTCACTGTCCTGTCTTTAGTATTGCTGCAAAGAAAAACCAGACTATTCACAAATGTCTGAAACTTATTTGCATTTGCTCTTGGAAATATAGAAGCTACTACAGGATTTTTCAAGTTAACAGAGTTTTTGATAGAAATTGTTGATTTATCAAACCAAACACCTCTCTCATATCAAGGATCGTTTCATGAAAGTTCCTTCAGGAAGCTTTGATTTCAAACAACAAATAACTAATTTATTGAAAATGGAACTACTCGACAAGAGACCTTGAGAGAAATCTGCATTACAATACCCAGAGTCTAATCGTTGGGGCATTATCCCTTAAGACATGCAACTTTGGTGCAATTTCCTTTTCTGAATCCAATTGAATAGAGACTTAAACCCAGTTGAATGTCTAATGCATCCAAGGCAACTGTCATTACCACTGGACTATTGTCTGTAATAGGTTGGGTATCTCTGCTTTTGTGGAAATTGTGAAAGGATTTGTCCTAATAGTAACAAGACCTTTCTGAAATCTCCAGAATTCTTATAGGCTAGAAAAGAACCTTTGTGCCTGGCTTTATTCATAACCCCCAGGCTCTGAAGAAATGTCTGTAATAATCATTATTTCGTGTATTCAACATTTATTAATCTGGACTCTAAACTAAATCTCAATCTCAGACTTCATATAGAGCTGTCTTTTCCATGCCTCTGGTTATTCCTGTCAGCTATCTCAGCTTATTCTGTTTTTCCTATAACCATACTTTTAACAATTCAACCAAATCTGCCTAGCAGTAGTACTTAGGTTAGAACAGTGATTAATTTAATGACATTTTCCAATATAATTTTTAATCTCTGTTTTTGCACCTTGCACTTTATTATGGCAAGGTGAACTCACTGGTGATCACAGTTGAGGATACTGCTAGTTGAAATATGCACCTACTGGGGAAATAAAATCAAAAACCTGTCATAAGTAATTTGATTGTGGTTGGGACATTGTTTTGGAATTTGCAGCCAGTGGTGGATTCCATGAAGCTACAGAAATCAAGACTGTTTTGTGCCCTGTCAGGGTGTAGGTATTCTTCTGAGATTACCAAAAGGGATCAGTTACCTTGGTAATGTGTCCACCAATATTTATTGTGTCTAATTCTTTACACAGGCTAACAAACATTCATCATGTGGGAATGCTGTTCATGATCAGCTTGAGCTGAATTTGAATTGATGACCTAAAGGTTAAAGTCTCTGTATCCCATTACCTCTCTCTTGAGCTGTCCAGTCCCCATACAACTAGATTTAACACCGTTTTTAGTTTATCAGTGTCTTTGGAGGAAAAGCAGTCTTTAGAAGTGCTGATCTGACACCACCATCAATATCCTGTTTTTAAAAAATCCACCATATTTAAATATGCCTTTTGCAGCTTGTCAGTACTCAGTGAAGAAAGTTCTGAAGAAATATTCAGATGCTGGACTAATAACGTAACCAGCCTGTTAGGTAGCTTTAATCCAGTCATATGGGAACATAATGCAGTGTAGCAGCCCAGTGAAACATGAAACTAGGAGAACAGCTGAATAAATTTAAACACGTTTTTGAAAATTCTAACCTTTGTCATAAAAATATGATAATAGAGAAGAAAAACTAATAACACTTTCTTTTGGGTTTGATATTCTGTACAGTAGTTGAGAAGACTTAACATTTCTTGTGGTTGCTGACTTTAAAGAAGTAGTGACAATTTTTAACACTACTTTTTGCCGCATATGAAGTCTATTCTTTCTCACTCATTAAGGAATGAATCTGGTTTCTGTTTTATTCAATATTGTATATACATCTCACCCATAAATATTTAAACTAAGTAAATATAGAATCTTAAACATAGAATATGCTTTCATTCTAAACTGGTGGCAGTGGGGGGAGGTAAAAATATTTTATTCAAAGATCACTGGTCCCTTTGGAAAAAAAAAAAGTGTTTTGCCTAAAAATTGGATGGACTGGTGCTTACTGTAGGGCAGAAAACTTTTTCTCAGATTAGACCTATATTGTTATATTTATATGTATAAATTTCAGACTATAAAGTATCTATAGGAAAGGGCTTGCAGACAGTCACTTCAAAAACACATGGCTAGTATTCAGCTCCTGTATCTGGGGCTAATTTAATTCTTCTCCATTCAGAGTGCCTCACTTTTGCCTACAAATGCAGAACAGATTCCCTGGTAATTTTCTTTCTTGGAAGTACCGTCATTTTATTCCTAGCTGGGAATAGCATGAAGTGGAAATACATTTATGACTCTGCTTAAAAACAAACACCAAACAAAATAAAAGCAAGGATAATCTGAAAGACAGTTCCTTAACAAATTGATGCAGAAAAAAAGTATATTGAGAAGTACTTAAGTGGCATTTTCTCCAGCATGATTTCCTTCAGCAAAGGAAAAGTGGCATACCTACAGTTCTTAATTATTTTTTGCTTATTGCCAGTCAAAACTGGTGATGCAAATTAATTTTTTTAATTTGATCCATGTAAGTAATATTCAATACATGTGCATGTATGCAACAGGCCTCGAACCTATTCTTCAGATACAATTAAGAGAGTTGTAAAAATAAAGTTTTAGTCATCTGATAATGGATCATTTGTGCTTTACGATGGTATGACTGTGTGATTCTCCTGTGTATATTCCTCTTTCTCCTTCCATATATATTGCGCAGCCTGAAAAGCTGAGGGATACTGAAGGTTACATCCTGAGACAAAGTTCTGCTGAGGCTTTCTTGAAAACATCAATCCTTTTGTTATGGTTTGGAGTCTGTGGTTCAAACTGTAGCTTCGTGTAGGTAGCTAATGGGTTAGACAAGCCCCTTCAGTAAAGTCTGGATCCTTTTATGGTTGTATATATGGTAATATATGGTTGAAACATAAAATAAGCTTTGATTATACGTTGTGTCTTTTATAAACAAATCCCATTACAAATACAGCACTTTGCGTTTACCAGGCAAGATCAGACCAGACCTTGAAAGAGAAATGGAAAGTAGATAATTATTTTATTATGCATTACAGAGATGCAATTAACTGATCAATATGAATCTCATTTGTTGAATGTGATAAGGTTGCAGGATTCATTTCAAAGGGAAGACAAAAATTCAGTCTTTTTATTTATTTTAATCGATCTTTGTTTGTGGACCAAGTGCCTGAACTGGCCCAGTGGAAAGGAATGCTTTAGCAAAGTTTGGAATTGCTTCTCATTTCTATTTTGTCTTTCTATCAATTAAAAAAAGATCTGAGAGAACATAAAATGGTGTTATCTCCATACTTGAGGGGAAGAGCAGGGCAGAACTGTATTTTCAACAAGATTTAGTGGTCGCTGTTGACTTTTTAATGTTAAAACTGTGTTCGTGGAAATCAGTGGCAAAAGCTTTACTGATTTATAAAAGAAAAACTTGCACATGTTAGTTTTGCCCTCTGTATTTATACATAATGAGGAGTTTTTTGGTGTAGCTTTTCTTAAATGGCTTGGTAGAGCTACCTTTTCAGGTTCTGTAGGTTGAAGTGCTACAATAATTAATCCTAAATTCAGAAATCTGACTTCAGAGTGTGACTTTGAACTCCAGTGCACACTGACAGATACAGGGAGAACAAAACTTTCGTTTGATGTTAGATCAGTACTGTGATGATAATGCAAATGATTGTGTATGTTACCACAGCTCCCAGAGAAGCACCATTCACACAGTTTTTTTCTCCCCACTGGTTATCTGTACTGGGCTACAAATTCATCCTGTTCTGGCACAAAGCCCTCAACACGGAAAATCGAGACAGAAGGAAAATGTCCTGTCATGTCTCCCTGAGTTTTTATTTCCCATGTCTCTGAACTGTTCTCCTCCTGAAATTTTCCACTGCAGCTACAGGGTTACACTAAGTACTTCCTTTTGCTAAATTTAAGTTAATCTAGACCTCTGAGCTGCAAGCACCATTTTCATATGAACATATGCTTTTGGTCTCTTCGTGGGCATCTTAACTCTGCTGTGCAGAATGAAGCACAGTCCCTTTGTCTGCAGTTGTAACATACTTCATTAGTTCCCAAAAGACAATAACTTGCTTTATTCCCATTTTAGAAGGATTAATTATATTCAGAAAAAGCACTCAAATAGCAAGCAGAAAAGGAAACCAGATGTTGCAGGGTTATTTAACCAGTGTTATTTGCGGACAAATATTTAAGCTATGTGATTTAATTTTTTTTTTTTTTTTTTTTTTTGTGGAACCTTTGGAAGCTGGCTACTGAGTGAAAAAAACATCCAAAGTATATATGAAAATAGGTTTTACCTGACAGGATTGTTCCTTTGCCTAACTACTGCAGGTAAATATTTTATCAGTTTCTGGCCAACAAATTTGCAAAAGTATTTTATTAGAACAGGAACAATCCTCAAGGCATATTGTGTATAGAGTCATAGTTCATAAATAGGCTTTTGTTGCATAAGGCACAGTTGCTTATTTCCAACAGTTTCAGTTTTCTGAGTGCTAATGAAATGGTGTAGTGATAAACCTTTGTGCAAATTTGTTTTTCTTATGGATACAGAATCTAAAATAAAGAATGTTTAGAACAAGTAAATGAATTCATTGTTTGAACACAAATATTTAAATGTGTTTCAATGAAGGCAAGCTTCACTTCTGGCAGTGGTGTTTGGCAAAACAGACATGTTTAATTTCTATTACAACAGTGGTTTGAATAATCAGTTAAAGGCATATTTAAAAGTTAGCATGTATTCCAAAATTGGTTTCGACCTGTTTGAAATATTTTTCATGTCGTTTAGTACCTGCAAGATTCGTAAGCTGTATTTGTAACACATAGAAGCTTTCTGTTCTAGGCATTATAGGAAAAACAAAAATATATTTGTGTTGTCCCTTCCATACTTTCTACAGTCTTGGTATCTCAAAAGTCCTGAACTATAGTATCTCCCCAGTTTTGTCCCCTATCTGTCTTCTTGAGCACCTAGAGCTCCACCAACCATTCCATTCAATTTGCCTCATGTCATTAGTAGAAATTATCTAAATGAAAAATGTTGCAATATTGCAGTTATTAATATCTCAGCACTTGTATGGATATGCCTTATATTCAGCTTTGGCTTCATAATCTGAGAAATCACTGTATCCTTATTTTGTCAATTTGTTCTTTTACCATTTTTCATCCAGCATTTCCATGTCTATTCTCTCGTAGCCTTCAGGGGCAGGTATTTCTGCTGTGATCTTCTTTCCCTCTACAGCCTTTTCCAGCTGCAGTATTACTTCCAGGTTTTCAGTTTAATTTAATTAATTTTTAAGCCTATATCCATCCTCTTTCCCCTTCTTTCCTCTCCTTCCTCTTGCCTCTTCAAACTCTCTTCTTCCACTTTCCCAGATTGTATCATCTATCTTCTGCCTCTTCAGCTTTTTCCTAGTGCTCTCCAGTGCCACAGAAGTTTTGTAACAGTTGTGTTACACTAATTTTCATTGCTCTGTTTTGACCTTGCAGTTTCCTGTTGGTTTGTGCAAGTGCTCAAACCTGATGGACTTCACACTGAGCACATTCAGAGAAAAAGAAAGTGTGTAAATCTGTTCCTCTTTTTCTTATATCGTTTCCTATTTATGGGAACCCATTATTGCTGACAGTTTATTGCAAAGAGGCATCATCCTTAAATGTAAAGCTTAAGAAGTTTGTGCATTTGTTTTTTTTTACTATACGCAAGAGTTGTTTGCTTTGTGTAACTGTTTCCCTTATCTAAATATAACTTGCAGAAAGCAATGATAAATGTTAAATGGTTCTTGTAAAACTGTTAAATTGTCAGTTTGGGAACTTAGTGAAGTGTTGATGTTTTCATTAGATCCCAGCACTGAGAAATGTCCAGCTTTCATCAGAACAGAACTGTTTAGTTCCATGTAAGTCTGAATATTCTGCCCTTGGGAGATAACTTACCATCACCTGCTCCTAAATTGAAAGTTATTTATTCAGCCAGAGGTGGGTTTTGGTTATTTTTGGTTGGTTTTTTTGTTTTGTTTTGGTTTTTTTGTTTTATTGTTTTGGGGATTTTTTTTAGAAAGGAGTCACTTTTTTTAATCTCTTTAACAGACATCTTTGATGTGGGACAGAATCACTTCAATGTAAAATCAATCAAAGCCTGAGATGGTATTAAACAACATTTTAGTTTAAATATACCCAGTTAGATAACAATAAATTCCTCGCTGCTCCTGTTCTTTCTTTCTCTATTAAACAGAACTGTAGATTTGGACAAACAGTTCTGTTGATTACATCATGACCTTATGATCACTGGCATTTTATTAGTGAATAAAAATGTGATAGGTAAACACATTCTTAGTAAAAATATCTTAAGAATATTTTTTTAAATACCAAGAGTCCAGCAATCAAAACCAGTAAGTTAGTGTCATTCGGCATAAAATAGAGTAAAAAAAGCTGTTTCTCATCTCACCTAAACAACATCAATTTAACTTAAAATGTCAGAACACTCTTAAAACTGTATAGAGCAAATACAGCTTTGATTTAATTGCGTGTAAATAAGAACTGTCATCACATCTACTAAGCTGCATTTGGCTTATGCCTAAACAAAAACTTTTTAAAAATATAATAATAATGCTGTTTATCTGTAAGAGTCATACAGATGTAGGGCCAAATCAGATTTTGCTTGAAAGGAATGAAGGAATGCATAAATAAATGCATTAGTACCTAGTTGAAGCATATTATTTTGAATTCTATAGGTCTTTTTAAAAGTAATGATCAAGAATGTGAGCAAGTAAGTTCTTTCAGTAGATTTGATTCTTCAGGATGAAAAAGCAGCACAACACAAATATTACAGGACTAGAAAAAAAACGTTGAAAAAAACCAGATACAGAAAGGAGGAAACAGATCTTAAGGTGTTTTACGTTTATTTTCCTAGACCTTGTAGAACCAAGAAACCCCAAAACAAAAACCCTACAGAAAGCTCATGGAAGTCTGAGGTGTATTACATCTCTGAAAACCTTACAGTATACAGCTCAAAACAGAAAAATACTGTGTGCAGGTATTTTTTAGTATCTGGGAATTTTCTATCCAGAAACTATGGAAGAACAAGAGTTGGCATGTCACCTGAATGATTCTTGGCAGCTGATGGGGAGGTACTACACACCACTATACATTCATGTTCTCCTCATCTCCATTGAAATAAAAAGCTTCCAGGCCCTATCTAGTAAAGCTGGCCTCTTGAATACATTTCTGGTATGTCATACATGACATTACATCTAGCTTTGAATCTCCTTGGTATCTTCTGCATTTATGCATTGTGGCTCCAGATCTGCTCCCTTGTGGCAGGCTAGTTAAGAATGCCACATGTGTGATGTGACTATTATAATCCTAGCCTCACAGATTGCACAGGGGAATTTCCTAAATGTGCCCTTTACTTATAAAATACATGTGAAAATTACAGAGAGATGGAGAAAAATGTTTCTGTGCTGTTCTGTTCTTTGCTTTCATCAACATGTTTCAGAGCCATTTGGTCCCAAAGTTTTTCCAATGGTACCGTTCTCTTTTATTCTTCTGTCTTCCTATTCTGATTGTGCCATATCCACTTAGATAGGGAACATTTATAGTTTTAGAAACATCCTGTAATGCTTTTTCTGTTTCTCTTCTTCTTTTCTGAAGTTTTTCCATCTCTGACATTGTAAGTTCTTCGTTACTCAGTCTTTGTTTTTAAAACAAGAAATAATTTGATTGACAGCCCACGCTGTCCTACTGGAATGGGGCTGTGCCTTTATCAGTGGCCCTTTGATGCAGCATCAGACACCTAGGCCTTAGGTATCTCTTCCTGACATGAGAAAAATGCCAATTAAAGAGGTGATTACTGAGGAAGACCTAAGAGAGGTCTCAGCATGGAACTAAGATTTATTATAGATTTATCTTTCTGCCTCCCCTCCTGTTCAGATTGCAAAGATAAACAAATTGTCACAAGATGCAAAGTGATCTGCAGAGCAAGTTGTGTGTCTAGGCTAAGAATGTCTGTGAATTTGACAGCCATAGCATAACACTGTATTCTGTCATTCTGGGCAGAGCTGAAGAGCAGTCTTACTTGTCTTGTTAACAGAGCTGGTGTAAAACCACATCTTTTAATATGAAATGTAGGGAAAAATCCTACTTAATTCCATAGACTTGGTCAGTTATTTACTACAGTGCCAAAAAGATGAGAAAGTAGTAAAAAAAAAAAAAAGTTATCTAATTTATCCCAAGTTCAAAATACTGATAACATAATTAACAAATAAGTGCAACTTGTGGCTTTTTTCTTTGTATACAATGAATTTATAAAATGAAGGAGAAGGGGGGTAGGGGTGGAAATTGACAATGCTAAAATGTGCATGGCATCTATTCCTGAAAGTGCAGTGTACTCACTTACAAAAATAGCAGATCTGATGATTGTGTTCTAGGCTGCTTTTTATGAAAAGTCACTCATGGACCAGGAGGTCATTGCATTATATACTATATGCGTGTGTTTATTTATAATCCTGATAGTGTAAAAGCATCAGTTGAAATATGTAAATAAGATCTGTATGTTAGTATGTGTACTAGACAAGGATATGTATTTGTGTGTGTGTATGTAGTCACACATGTTCATTTGCTGTGTACGTGCCTTTAAAGCAAGCTTAGACAACACTTTGCAAAAAGCTGTCTAAACTTGTTTCTAGGTTCCAATCCTGTTTACACCCTCTGGGTATTTTTAAAATAAAAATAATAAATATGGGAAAAAAATTGTCCCTAGAATTACTTATTTAGCAGCATTTTTCACAAGGATTTTTTTAATCTAGTAAATTTATTTCTATAATGGACAGCACCAGACAGGAAATAGCTGTCATGTCTGCTGCTGAGGTGACAGCTGTTGATTTATTGAATCATGGTTTCTAGAAGCCTAATCCAAAGCTGTCCCTATATTGGTTTATGTGGGATATTCATATTTCCTGGTATTTAATTTCTTTTTTTTTTTCCTAGCTGGTGTTGATTGTATTTATTTACTTTTTAAAAAATTCATCTCTCTGTTCCTATGCATGCTTTCTCTTTTTTATGCAAGTCAGAACTTCATCACCTCCCCATGTCCTTGTATTCCTGTACAGACCTTAAGGAGTCCATTTTCTATAATGTACACCCACATAGGAATTTCTCTGATCACTGAAGGTTTGCATCTTCTACACAATAGTTCAGTTCTCATGACATGTCTATAAAATCAGGGTTTAAGTGGTGGCTTCAATTTGCATTTGGTAATATTGTCTAAGTAATATGAAAAGATGTATCAGTGACTGATATCATATAAATGTATATGAACAGCCATGCAGCCCAGGACACTCATATTCTTTAACCACAAAGTCATGGAGCCATTTTCTGTATACCACTGTTATACTTCTAATAATTTCAGGTTTTGATGGACCTAGAGAAGGCTGACATAAAGGTAAGTAGACTGGTCATATTGCTAGTAGAAGTTATGTACACTGAATGTTTACATATGCTTTAGGTCTGCCAGTTTGTAAGAATAGAAAAGTTTCTTCTTTTTCAATAATTGTTTTATATTGTGTCATTTTTAACACGGAAATTGGTATTTATTCACAGAACTGTTTTGTCTGTCATCTCTAAGCCTCCTAACTTGCATATCTTAAATAGAAGTAGGTAATAAAAACAAAAAAAGAATTCTGATGATACTCAAATGAGGGTCTATTGTATGGTTTTATCCTCCATTTTATGTAAGGTTTTACATGAGCCTGTAGCAAGGATCCAGGGATTCCATATTTTATAATAATATATTAATGGAATTTTACAGGGCTCTTCAGAGTGACTGTTTCATCAGTCAATGAGACCCTACCTGCAATGAAAAACTTGATGTACTGAATGTTTGTAAATGTAGTTGATACAGAATAGCCATGCTTTGAATTTGTGTCTAATGTTAAGTTAATATTTAGCCTATATGTATTTTAAGATTTGGGAGTACTACAGAGTATCGTAATTTTTTTTTTTCTTTTCGACAAGAAAAAATATAAACTGAAGTTGGCTGAGGCTGCCAAATTATCTGGTTACCCTTAGTTAATTATTAAACCCATTCACAAAATGACTTAGAAATAGTTAAAACCATCATATATAATCAAGTCAAGTTGGCAACTTTAAAGTTGTATTAAAGAAGAAATGAATTATTGAAGCACCAAAGCAATGCCAATCACAGAACCATTTAACTCCTTCCCTACTTCTTTGTCATTCACAAGAAAAGCTCTTGTTATCTCTTTTCAATTTGTATTCTGTATTTCTGTGCTGTATGCTAAGTTTGGAAGCAGAAGATCTGGAAACACCTAATGGCAAACCTTAAGTTACTTGAAGATATTTCTTAGTTCAAGATAATTTCTTAGTTCAACATAAATCAATTAGTAATGATAGTAATTTAGTAAGGATATTATTTTGAAATGATATTATGATGAAACTAACCTTTAAAAGAATATCTCCATTAGAGAATACAGGAAATTCACTGGTACATGGTTTGCATTCTTTCTTTCTGGGTAAAAGTGCATATCATAAATATCAAAGCCCAGTCATGTATAACTTCCAATAAGCATGCTGTCAGATGCAGCAATAGCTCTGCTGTGCTAGGTAAATCCAAGCTGCTGATCAGTTAGCAAACAGATAGCTAAATTACATTCATTTGAAAGCTTTTAACTTGGAACTACCACAAGATACATAGCTAATAACAAAAACAGCTGCGTAGGCATTCTAGGATGCCATGATTAAAATGGTAAATCTGCAGTGATATGTATCTGTGATCAAGAGATCTGCCATTCGTGGCCTTTTTTTCTTTAGTAATCATATGTTTATCTAGTGCATCCTGTTGAAGAATAAAGCTCCATGCTTAAAAGCCACTTGTCATTCTAGTGAAAGTAAAAAAGGACTATATTTTACCAGAAAAATTGCTATTTTTCCCCAGCTTTTTTTGTAAATTGAACAGTATTACAGCAAAATCTATGACCAGTGTTACTTTTATCATCACAAATCCACAGACTAGAAGCACATACACAAATATGGAAACTTATTTCTGGAAAAAACCTGACTACTGTGTGTATGACTTCCTAAACCACTGAGGGAAAAAACACTGAATTAGTAATATGACTTGCATAGAAGTGTGCTATCTTTTCTTTTAGCTCTTCAATTCACTTTTCATTTGAATGAATATAAAAATCTCTGAAGGAAGAACCAGGTCCTGGATTAAAAGTTATTTGCACTTCAGATAATTTTCAGATATCAGATCTATTTCCCAGTCTCTGTACAACTGAGAATGAGTGGACTTGGCCTACCTAAGACATTGCCTTCTTGCTGTTTTCTCCTTCTCTTTCCTATGTGTGTTATTTTGTTATTTTTTAGATTTGGAAATTCTTAAGGGTGTTGTGGGGGCAGAAAGTTTTTTATGCAGTATATGCAGGTTTCAATTCCTGCTGAACACTCCAAAAACACTTTCCTTTAGAAATATTGAACTGTTGTTGCCTTCAGATCAGAGGGTCAAGTTCATATCATGGTCCTGGAAACTGTCCAGCTTCCTGCCAGAGAACTGTAAATTCCAGAAGTCTGTTCTGATTTTGAGACCCATTGGGAACTGCAGTAGCAAATGAGAGCTTGGACCACTTCATGGGGAAATAAAGTGTGCAAAGAACAAATACAAATTTATTTTCAAATTAGCTGAGTTGCTGCTTACTGAAAGCCAGTGGAAATACTTTCCACTTATTTGGGATTGTCCATAGTGATGATGAGTTCTTCACACTTTTTCTAATGGGTTCAACTAAAATTAGACTTATTATTAAAGAGAAAATGCAAAAATATATGCTGTTTTGGGCACACAACATTCAACACTGTGTCAGAAAACCTGCTNAAAAAAAAAAAAAAAAAATTCTGATGATACTCAAATGAGGGTCTATTGTGTGGTTTTATCCTCCATTTTATGTAAGGTTTTACATGAGCCTGTAACAAGGATCCAGGGATTACATATTTTATAATAATATATTAGTGGCATTTTACAGGGCTCTTCAGAGTGACTGTTTCATCAGTCAATGAGACCCTACCTGCAATGAAAAACTTGATGTACTGAATATTTGTAAATGTAGTTGATACAGAATAGCCATGCTTTGAATTTGTGTCTAATGTTAAGTTAATATTTAGCCTATATGTATTTTAAGATTTGGGAGTACTACAGAGTATCGTAATTTTTTTTTTCTTTTCGACAAGAAAAAATATAAACTGAAGTTGGCTGAGGCTGCCAAATTATGATAATTTGGCTGAGGCTGCCAAATTATCCGGTTACCCTTAGTTAATTATTAAACCCATTCACAAAATGACTTAGAAATAGTTAAAACCATCATATATAATCAAGTCAAGTTGGCAACTTTAAAGTTGTATTAAAGAAGAAATGAATTATTGAAGCACCAAAGCAATGCCAATCACAAAACCATTTAACTCCTTCCCTACTTCTTTGTCATTCACAAGAAAAGCACTTGTTATCTCTTTTCAATTTGTATTCTGTATTTCTCTGCTGTATGCTAAGTTTGGAAGCAGAAGATCTGGAAACACCCAATGGCAAACCTTAAGTTTCTTGAAGATATTTCTTAGTTCAAGATAATTTCTTTGTTCAACATAAATCAATTAGTAATGATAGTAATTTAGTAAGGATATTATTTTGAAATGATATTATGATGAAACTAACCTTTAAAAGAATATCTCCATTATAGAATGCAGGAAATTCACTGGTACATGGTTTGCATTCTTTCTTTCTGGGTAAAAGTGCATATCATAAATATCAAAGCCCAGTCATGTATAACTTCCAATAAGCATGCTGTCAGATGCAGTAATAGCTCTGCTGTGCTATGTAAATCCAAGCTGCTGATCAGTTAGCAAACAGATAGCTAAATTACATTCATTTGAAAGCTTTTAACTTAGAACTACCACAAGATACATAGCTAATAACAAAAACAGCTGCGTAGACATTCTTGGATGCCATGATTAAAATGGTAAATCTGCAGCGATATGTATCTGTGATCAAGAGATCTGCCATTTGTGGCCTTTTTTTCTTTAGTAATCGTATGTTTATCTAGCGCATCCTGTTGAAGAATAAAGCTCCATGCTTAAAAGCCACTTGTCATTCTAGTGAAAGTAAAAAAGGACTATATTTTTGTTTGGAAGTTTGTTAAAAAAATATTTTCAACCAGAAAAATTGCTATTTTTCCCCAGCTTTTTTTGTAAATTGAACAGTATTACAGCAAAATCTATGACCAGTGTTACTTTTATCATCACAAATCCACAGACTAGAAGCACATACACAAATATAGAAACTTATTTCTGGAAAAAAACCTGACTACTGTGTGTATGACTTCCTAAACCACTGAGGGAAAAAACACTGAGTTAGTAATATGACTTGCATAGAAGTGTGCTATCTTTTCTTTTAGCTCTTCAATTCAGTTTTCATTTGAATGAATATAAAAATCTCTGAAGGAAGAACCTGGAAGGTCCTGCATTAAAAATTATTTGCACTTCAGATAATTTTCAGATATCAGATCTATTTCCCAGTCTCTGTACAACTGAGAATGAGTGGACTTGGCCTACCTAAGACATTGCCTTCTTGCTGTTTTCTCTTTCTCTTTCCTATGTGTGTTATTTTGTTATTTTTTAGATTTGGAAATTCTTAAGGGTGTTGTGGGGGCAGAAAGTTTTTTATGCAGTATATGCAGGTTTCAATTCCTGCTGAACACTCCAAAAACACTTTCCTTTAGAAATATTGAACTGTTGTTGCCTTCAGATCAGAGGGTCAAGTTCATATCATGGTCCTGGAAACTGTCCAGCTTCCTGCCAGAGAACTGTAAATTCCAGAAGTCTGTTCTGATTTTGAGACCCATTGGGAACTGCAGTAGCAAATGAGAGCTTGGACCACTTCATGGGGAAATAAAGTGTGCAAAGAACAAATACAAATTTATTTTCAAATTAGCTGAGTTGCTGCTTACTGAAAGCCAGTGGAAATACTTTCCACTTATTTGGGATTGTCCATAGTGATGATGAGTTCTTCACACTTTTTCTAATGGGTTCAACTAAAATTAATATCTGACTGTTCTTTTGCTGTAAGTTTTTCCTGTTGTAAAGATGACTGGAAATTACTTGTGATGTAGTAACAACTGCAGCAATTTGCTTTCGAAATGTTAACAAAACTTGCTTTTAGCAGGTGTTTAGATCATGGTCCATAACAATTTTTTCTTTTCTTTATTGATATATAAATCAAATGGATACATAGAGACAGACTCAGCATTTTTCTTTTCTTGAGTGATAAATCAGCGTTGCTTTTGGAGAGGTTTTTTCGAGTGTTACTTTTTGTGAGAGAATCACTTTCATTCTCACCTTGTTCATGTTCCCTGCTGCCATGTGGTCCATTTTTAACAAATCTTCATTGGTGGTTGTTAAAAACTATTTTAACTTTCTTCTTGTAATGATATGTAACGAATTAAGAAAGTAAACGCCTTGGGCTAGATGGAGATGTGTAGTAAGTCATCATACATGCATAAATGCTATGAACATGGTTCAGAAAGCCTGTGGAAATTTTGGTCTGAAGTATTTTGGAAAATGTTTTGACAATCTGCTGAGCTCTTTTCTTCTTACAGATAGTGGTTTCACTGACTGCAGGTTAACTTTCTAAATAGTAGTTCCATACAGAACTACTGGTGTGTTCTGAGATTCACTTTGCATGAAAGCAAACCTTTTATTAATTATTTATTTAAAAATATAACCTACAACTAAGATATGTGACTGCAAATATAATAGTTTCATTCTTATTTCAAAAAACATTCACCCTTACCAAAGATGGCATCATGCCAGTTTCAGGAACTCTAATGTGACTTGCAAATGACAGCCTCCAGGGGAGGAGGAATGCGGCGCTCCTGCTCCTGGCCCCGGCTCTCTGGGAGCCAAGGAAGTGCCCTGCTCAGAGCTCTCCCACTTCAGCCACTTCTTCCAGCAGGACTTGTCACTGCCCTGGCCACTTGTTCAGCTGTGAGTGGCAGTTCTCTCTCTCTTTCTATTATCAGCATTGCTGCAAGTCTAAGATTTTTCAGGCTGTTGCTTTCAGGAAAACCAGTTGCTGCAATTGCCTTTTGCCCATGAAGCAGAAGCAGGAAAATGCAAGTTCCGTTTCCCCTGCTGGGAATGCCTGTGAGCAAAGCAGGTCTGTGTGGCATGCTGTTCTTGCTGGGATCACACCAGCCCCTAGGTCAAGTATCCCACGTCAATGTCAGGAAAATAACACCGGTGAAATGATGGAAAGCAAATCATCTGGTTTGCCTGTACTTCTGAGACATTGCTTTGTAAGCAGCGTGACATCTTGCTATGGGTGTTAAAATACTTGTGACGTTCTGTAAGTGAAGAGTTATTTATGGGTAACACCATGACTAAGATCTTGTATCTAAGCACTGCCCCCCAGTTGCATATTTAAGTGCCTGTGTGTGTGTGTGTGTGGCTTTCAAACCCTTGTAGAAAAGTGGCTGGGCATACAGATGTGAGAGAGATCTGGGTTTGGTTTTTTGTTTTTTTTTTTTCAGGATTCAGTATACGTCACTAGTTTGGACTTTAGTGTCTTAGAGTTTTGGAAAATTATCTTTATATGGTGATAATTAGGAACATTTTTGTTGAAATAGTCAGATTTGGTGAGCCAATGGACACTTTCTTTTGATAAATGTTTTTGAAAAGCATTAAACATTTCTTTGATCTAGAAATCAAGTTAGGATTAATTCACTGACAAGAACAGCAGGTTTTCTGACACAGTGTTGAATGTTGTGTGCCCAAAACAGCATATATTTTTGCATTTTCTCTTTAATAATAAGTCTAATTTTAGTGCATGTTTGTATTAATTTACATACATATCATATACATATGGTTTGTCATTTAATTCTCTGCTGTGTCATTACACAAGAATGCCAAAGCTGATTCTAATTGTTCTGCATTCTAAAGGAATTCAGGGAAGTTGCCCAGAAATTCAATGTTACTTAAATAAAATACACATGTATTTTAAACCTTTTAGCAGACACGTTCTGTGCCATATCCCCTTTGCTAATATTAAAATAAGACTTATCAGCACAAGCTGCACAAGGTTGTGCTGCTGTAGCCAAATCCTAGGATCAGCATCCAGGCCACGAGCCTGCAATCAGTTACACTTATGTTGAACTTCATGCACATTTGTCATTCTTTTGAGATCAGCAGGATTATTCACCTCCATAAGACAAGTATGTGTGGAACTGACTTCATGAGCAGCCCCTCCGTTCTTACTGGCTTTGTTATGACTCTGAGAACAGGAAGAGGACTATGTGCATGAGGACTACAAAATTTAGCTCTTAAGGATCACACTGGAGGCAAAACTTTGGTACTCACGCTGCTGGTAGTCACTGAAGGAGAAAAGGATCATGCAGGCAACACGCATGGTCAGTGGGGTGGAAGAAATGTTCCGGGGGATAAAAGAGATAATGGAGAACAAGAGAGCAGGAAGTTATCCCATTGGTTCCCTAGTTGAGCTGAATCTTTTGAGGTCCTGTGAAAAATCTCAAGCACATCATGAAATGGTAGGAATGGTAGAAAAACAGTAGAATAAGTGTAGAAGGAAAGATTAGAAGGATTTTGGGTTTGTTTTTTTTTTGTTATTTAAGTTCTTAACATCTGGATGTAGTAAATATTTTTATGCTAATTTTTCACAAGCTGTTTAGTTGAACCTGCTGAAGGATGTTTTTTGGCTCATCATAAATGGTAATGTTAATATCATCTAGAAAACATTTTGTCTTCCCTAGACACTGCTTTTTACACCACTCCTGGAAGTGCTGGATGCAGTTTGCACTGTCATGTGCAGTAGCTGTAGAATTTTTTGCTATCAGTGCCAGCTTTTAGCAACAGAATTTAAAATGTATGCACAAGTAGATTAATGATCTTATTTCCTTTCCTTTGGTCCCTGAGGAATTTTTTTGCAAATTCAGGATTCAGTCTTTTAATAATAACATTCACACCTTCCCTTACTGCCGAAATACAAGACCAATAACAGGTTTGAGGTGATTAAGTCAGGCCAAATGAAATTTTGTTGCATTAGATGAATATAACTGCTGCAGGTGGTAATTAATTCCTTTCATTTTGAAAAATTATTTCAAGCACTTGAAGGAATTTGGAATATTTTACATTTTATTCCAACTAGTAATGTAGAAAGGAAGTGAAATAAGACTTATTTTATTTTCCATTTTTGCTGTCTCTCATCTCTCTCTGTTCTTTGTCTTGTTGAAAAACTATTGTCATTTATGTCATTAAAACTCAGAATTATTGCCCCCAGACTTCCAGTGAACCACAGCTGTTGACCTTTTTTGTCAAGAGCTTTGAATACAAAGCTACATTGGGAACATTTGTAGTCCGTGGACCATGACAGTACTGTAGACTTCTCTCCTGTCCTGACAGAATAGAGTGCCAGAGGGTGTGCTTACATAGTGACTGCATTATTTTCTGGCAACTGTGGTAAAGATTTCTTTGGTTTTGTTTTTTTCTGCCTCCTCTCAAGTGTACGGTCATCCTTCAAACCTATTATACCACCTTCTGAATACTGTGGCTTTGTCCTTTAGGCTACATAATCTATTGCTTAAAATGTTTCAGTGCTGTAGAGATATTAAATTGAGCATTGCAGTGTAACATGGAATATGCAGATACTTGAAGCTGGATTTAAAGTACTATACTTGCTGTATAGTACTATATTACATTGAATGGGAAAGAAAGTTTAAAATTAACCTTTCCTAGTATAGGAAATGATAATTTTCAGTAGAGACTTATGAATATTAAGCTAAATACTGAATACTAAGTATGGGAAAAATTCAATATGTGTTTGCTTGAAATATGCCAGAAACTTTTATTTTTCCTGGTGATTAAATTAAGCCCTTTTTCAGTACTGCACACCAGCTGCTGCATCTGTAGGTAAACCGAATACTTTCCCACAGTACATGCAGTATGTTTCATTCTTACAGCACTTTATTTTGACAGGTAATCCTTATTCTTCTACATATGAAATCAGAATGAGGAGTTTAAACAAAAATTATAGGCAAAATGCTGTGTGTTTCACAGTTTCTATGAATTTAAATTGAGCCAGTTTTTATTGACAAATACCAGGACATGCAAAACTCTGATTCTAAATACATAGCCTACACATAGCATGAAGTCTCAAATTTGGGTCTAATTTCCTTCTTCTCTGTACAAATGACATTTCCCCAGTCTTTCTTTTGTGAATGTATGGGGATAACAAGGTGGTAGTAGAAGGGAATTCTTTTTTCTCTTGGGCTAATTTTCTCTGTGAAACCTGATCTGTCTTGGTTATATTTATGAGATTTTGCAAACAGAGAAGGTTTCATATGAAATCACGTGAATCACATTTGGAGTTTGGAGTAAATGATCTCCAGAGGTCCCTTCCAAGCCCTAAAATTCTGATCTCTTATGAGTGCAGAAATCATACGCTTTTAATACAATTTATTAGATTACACTACAACTTGTCTAATCAAACAAAAAATAAAACAAAATTCAAACAAAAAAACCCAGCCAAACAAAAAAGCAACATTTCACAACTGAGCTTTCTAAGAATTACTATAATTGTAAGCATACACTTATTCTAAATAGTCTTTTCCCTCAGAGAATAAACAGGTACTTTTGGTTTTGTATCCACAGTCAAGTCCACTTAGAGGTGCAAGGAACAGAAATAGTGCTTGCAATTCAACTGGTATTTTGAAATTATACTGGCAGAAGAGAGGCTGCTCTTCAGAAAACTGCTTTCTACACACTTCCCTTCTTCTCCCTTCTCCAAAAAGTTCTTAAATGTCCTGAGAATCAAAATAGGTTTTAATGTTTGAAATATATGCACCTATTGCAAAAAAACCATCCTGAGAGCTAAATGTGATGCACAGCTCTGGCTTCTGGTCATTCCAGATTAATATTAAGCACACAGGTGCCACTGTCATTAAACAGGAGTTGTGTATGGCTCCTCTGCTTTAGATAAAACCAAAGAACTATAGAAATGTCCAGAAGATTTTATAACAAAAAGGATGAAGAGGAGCAGTTGGCACTGACGACATGGTTTAAGAACATTTCACCCAGTAACCTCTTCTTCTAAATTAGCAGTGATATTACTGGAAGATCGTAGTGTTGAAATGTCTACAGCTATTTGTAACTAGAATACTTTTTTTCAAATTATACTGCTATATTTTATACAGGAATTGTTAATAGTATATGCTACATATATATATATATGGTTTTTTTCTTCATGCTGGTGTGCTTTGTAGTCTTCAATGAATTAGCCATGTTATAAAAGACATTCTGTGTTGTCATTTTTTTAACTGCTGTCATTACTGGTAGGCTTGTGTCTCACCATGAAAGGCTGCCTGCTAGTTGTTGAATACTCCACACGCAGACTGGAATGCTCCATCACTGCAGGCAGCAAGTTTACACACCCTGCTGCCCAAACATGGTCTCCTTTCATATTCCTGGTACTCTGAAAAATGTTCTTTGCTGGTGCTAGGAATACATGTGATCATTCAGCTGCCTGGAAAAAGCACTCCAAAAAAATCCTGTTGTAGTTAAGAAGGTGAATGGCATCAAATTACTGGAGGGTGTGTGGTAGGAAGTGAATCTCTTTGGCTGAGGATGCACTTCAAAGCACAGGAATGAGTGATGCTGCTTCAGTGATGAAGTGTGATGGGAAAAGAGAGTAGGAGAATTATAGTAATGGCTTCTTACCCTAATTCTGAACAAAGTACTTGAGTCAGATTTATGGTGGTCTTTGAGTAGAACACTTACGTTGTTCCCACTCAAATCCATCTTGTTTTCCTAATTGAATACAACAGAGAGGTTGTGAATGTTTCCTTTCTTGCAGAAGCTGACGTAGTACAGCTATCTTTTTCCTTTCCTTTCCCCTCCTTTCCTTTCCTTCAAAAAACCAAACCAGACCAAAACAAAACCACAAAAAATCCTCAACCCAACAAAAATAAAAAAACCAAACAAACCCAAAACTAATTTCAGGCTGTTATTTCATTTGAAGCCTTTCTAATCTGAAATGGATGTGTGTTCCTGAGCTAAACTCTATGGAGCTAATATTCAGGTATCAGCACCTATTGCCAGAGGCTGCTGTGTCCCAGCACAGCCTGTCCCTTACTTGGGGGACACAAAAGATGTTTTCCTCCATCTCTTCTGACAGAGATTTTAAAACAATAACTCAATCTGAAAACACAGAATGGCGAACCTTCCTCTTGTCTGAGATTCTTGCACACAAGTCCCTCCTATGTCACTTTTCTATTTAAAAAAAAATATAATAATTTTTAAACAAATATTCATCATCTGCTACTTCTTTAGAGTACTTTCTGTGACCCAGAAGTGCTTACAAGACCCCTCAGTTGGTGCTACTTCCATGGAGCATGGTAATGCTTCTGGGGATAAACACAGAAATCCAAGAATACTGGTCAGAAAAAAAGCTGAATTACTGTCTCCTGCAAAGGTGAGGTTTCCTATGTAGAACAGCATATGGCGTGCACAGGCCAACTTACAGAAATGGTATGGGGAGAATAAGGAAAGGTGTGAGAAAAAGAGGAATCCAGAGTTTAAGGTTTCAATGAATGCACAAGATAGGATGTTTCAGCCCCTGCTCGTGTTACTTAAGTGCATTCAGGCAGATCGTGACTTTGATGTTTGTTTCATCTCCCAGATCTTTTCAAGGTTGTCTTTATCACCTGATTAAGTACATTTTCTGAGAAAAAGGAATCTCTGTGTCCAGAAAAAATAAAATGGCTTATTGCTATTACTAAAATTTGGGAGTAAAATATTACAGTGCTGTTTTTGAAACACGGGGCTAAATTTTTGAGGACGTGGGAAGTTAAACATATGAATCCCACTGACAATTGGCCCAACTTCATCTTGCATCTCCAGCTCTCCATCTTGCAGTCACAGCTCTAGAAGCGTTCTCCTTTGTGGCTCAACATTGAGATTTAACAGGAAATGCTGTGTCATATTGCATTGTTACTGTGCTAGTAGCAGAAGCACAGCAAAGCTGTGAAATAATGAAACTAGAAGAGACTGTATAGTTCAAGACAGTGTTTAATAAAAAAAAATATTTTTTTTTTTTAAAAAGGAGGAAATAGATAGGTACCCTTAAGAAAGAAGAGAGAAATAAGAGAGAAGTAGAAAGAAGTAGGAACTTACTGGCAATTTTTCTCCCTGTGTGATATTCTTGGAAAACAAAAAGCAATAATGAAAGCCAAGTACTTATTTGTAATGTCATAAACTAGGGGTAATAGGCTGAGATGTTTTTAAATTCTTCACATAATTGAAATCAGTATCTATATGAATTGCCAAAATAAAATACAAGGATGACAGATTCATAATAGGAGCAAAATAACATTTTTGAGCACATTAAATGTAACAACGTTGGAAACTATTAATCTGATTTAATTGTAATCTTTTGCCAAAAACATTAATGCAATACCTTTGAAGAGTAATTGGTAGAAAGAATATCCTCAAAGAGGAGAATTTCCACATGCCTGGGCTTTATTTTGCCCTTTTTAAACTTTATTCTGAGTTCAGTATTTCCTGTCTTTAGCATAAGGAGTATTCTTGTTCTGCAAACATCTTAACCTTTTAGTTTTATCACATTATGCTCAGTGATGCCTCTTCCAGATGCAGATCAGTTAATGATAATCAAAGAGGATTTTTAGGCCCTTTAATGTTTTCAGGTCTGCCTTTCTCCCCTGTTTAATCAGGCAGGTTTGGAAGCTCATTCTGGTCAGCCTGTTCATCAGGTGAAATGAACAAATTTCTTAAGCATTAATTGCCAACATGTACAGTACAACTGAAGTTCAGCACAGCCATGAATTAAGGATTGAAGAATGGAATGAGCTTTAAGGAGGAATGTTACTTATTTTAGTCCCTACAGGACTGCCACCTACCTTACTTCTAGTCCCAAGTGTAAAGCTTTGACTGAAGGATTCATGTAATAGAACTCTTTATCATCATATTAATTTCTGTATGACCTTGTCTTGCACCCTTTGTTTCTTTGCATCTTTGAATCAGTATCCTTTTTTTGAGTTAGGAATTAGATATATGTGCATCACGATTAATCCCTGGTCATTTTATAGTCTAATTGGAAAAATCAAAAATTGTTGGTTTTATTAGTTAGTATCATAATAAAATGAACTGATGCCATTGTCTATGAACTGGTTTTATTTCCTCCTGAGCTCAAGATCAACCAGATGCTTAGAAGTTAAGATGTTGTCATGAAAAAGAAGATATATTCAAATTAAAGTCTAGACTTATTATCTCTCGCTCTTCTCATCCCCTCTCTTTCCCCCAGCATCCTCTTTTCCCCACCCCCATTATCTCATGAACTTTGCTTCTCACCATAAATTTGTCTGATACTGATGTTTTCAAGATAGTAAGTCTAGACTTCTGGAAACTCTGGAGACTAATGAAAAAGTCATTGAGGTGGTTCTTAAGTGTCCTGGGCAGTGTTCCCAGGGCAGCTTTGGCAATCAATGTTACTTTAACATTTCTGCTCCATGTATAGGGGTCTTCTCCATCAACTTCTGTCTGAAGCTAACCCTATGGACAAGCAAATTATTATGATAGGGATTTTGTGGATATATGATCCAGTGTCATTAACTTCTTGTGGCTTCTCCAGTCTCAGCAAGTATTAATGTTCCTTGCTTTTGCCATTTCTTGTGAGATGAAGGTTCCTGCTCCTAGAAGCACATTGGCATTTGTGTATTGGCCACACAAAGCTTAGTGAAGCATGTTTGCTAATTGATTTTCTTAGTATTAAACTGTCAATAGCAGCAGATATTGTGTGCTTTCTGCGTGTATGATGAGTTCTGCTGTGAAAGCAACTGTACCAGTTGCCATCTGGGGCACATTAATTGATTTTTTTTGGAGAGTCTCGTGCAGCCATAATTATGGCTTCAGCTGCTATTTAGCAGAATTCTCTTTGGTTTTTAGTTTAGTTGCTTACTTGCAACTTATCAAAAAGCAAAGAAAGAGAATCACACTGCAGAAGATGTCTGTTTTGGTAAGACAGGAGCCCAAGGAACACAAGACAGAGTCTGTCTGCTAATGGACCCCCACAGGCCTCTATGCAAGCTCTTTAAAATTATCTCGCTAGTTAATGTCTTTTATCATTTAGTGTTAATAAGTCTGGAAGAGGAAGAGCTTTGAGGGATGTCATGTTTTCTATAAGGATAATTTTGACTGAGAGTTAGTGGGTGTGTAAGTTATGGCAGAGACTCTGAAAGCCTCAACTACATTCCCCTTTTTTACAAACATTTATAAGGATTAGTGGTGAAACAGTGTACAGAGGTGAAGATCCCATGAGGACAATTCTTCCAGGTGCCAGGCCTTTTTTGCTAACTTAAAAATGAATGTGCTTTCTGGGACTTGAAGATATAATTCTTACCACAGGATTATGCTCAGTGTGGCATCCATTAGTGAACTTGATTGTGTAAACAAGAATGAAGATAATAACGAATATTTAAATAAACCCTGAAAATTTCTAATTCTCGATGACTACATGTTTAGGAGTATGAAATCATGTAATGTAAAGATGTCTTATTTTCAAAATCTACTAGCTGAAATGATTTAACAAAATTTTCAACACTGCAATACTCTTGCTTCCCTGCTGCTATGATGGGAGTCTCTGCCATATAGTGCCTATATTATACACAGTAGACTTTAGAGTATTTAAAAAAATATTTTAGAGGCATATTTGAGTGTCATTCTATAATCCAGTCAGTGGTGCACAGAGATTTGGTGAGAAAGATTTTAATTGTTTTTACAAATGAGTGGTCTGATTATCACTTGTATTAAATTGCTATAGTTCCACTAAAATCAGGCTATCCATGCTTACATTTTCCCTTCAGTTAGACTTTTATTCACTTTTGCCCAGTCAGCATAAAGAACCCTATGCCATAGCTTTGGTGTATCTATCTGTCTCAGTTTTCAACCAGTCTTTTCTGATACACCAGTTCCTTTTGTATACAACATACCCACGTGTTTCTTTGACCTTTCTTGAGAGGTTGATGAATGTGTTTTTAAGCATCCGTAAGTGAATTGTTATATATGCTAAAATTATAGTTTTGCAATATTTCTGCCAAAATGAACTACAGTGGATGGCTTGTGTCCACGTTATGTTGGAATGTGCATGCTCATAAAATTTTACACTGGACATTTGACGTTTTGCCAACATTCATTTGCTATCACATCACCATCGTTTCCTACTTTAAACTTATTAGTACCAAGCACATATACAAGCTTATTTGTATGCTGGTTAGACTATTGTATATTTAGAGGGGAAGGAAAGATGAAGTCAGAAAGACTGTATGAATCATAATCTACTTGAACAGCACAGCAGTGCCTGAACTTTATTCCTACTGCCTTAGACAACTGTATGAAATGGGTAAAAGAAAGAAAAAAATCTATAAACAAGCTTTCTGGTGTTTCTGGTCCCTACATTCTAAGAACTTATCTCCTACTAAGCTAAGGAATATTTTTACCAGTAAAAAGTCAGAACTATTATATCTTCATTAATATGTAGGTAAGCTGTAGTCCAGGAAATTGCAGGTCAGAGGGCCCTGTGTTTTCTGAAGAATACAATGAAAGGAGCTGTTTTCATGAAAAATTTTATTTGAAAAAGTATTTCTTTTAAATAAAATTATAATTAGTGAATGGAAAGGAATATTTCAAGGTAAACTATGAAGCTCCAACTTTTTAAATGAAGATCTTTGGCTTTTGCAGCAGAAGGGAATACCAAAATTTGTATTGGCATAAAATTTTGCTGTATTTAAAATAAATCACTACTATTGGATCTGATCTAGATATGCTATGTGGAAAATCTGTCATACACCTACACGTTCATATCAGCAAAGCTCTGTAGAAACAGCTTTGAGTCCCTTCAGCTGGCAGGGTGGTCAGATGGTCTTTTCTAGAAACATACAGCTTATTGGCACGATGACTTCGAAGAAGATGGACTGATAAGTGAGTATTCCCAGGTATTCTCAATTGCTGGTGATATTTTGGAAAGGGAAAAATGAATTCTGAGATGAAAATGAAAGTTTATGAATGTAAAAGGAGGGCAAGGAGTTTTATTAGTTGGAAATAAAAAGAAAATACAGAGGAAAAGAAATACAAGAGGGAATAAAAGAGGAATGGATGACCTCAAAAGCTCCTGATTATTCTAAGTTGTTCCAATTTTTGGACTTTACCTGAGTCATCTAGATTTTTATACTGATTTTCTACATTACATCTATATGAGCTCACACTATAAGAAACAGAAGTACTTGAAAGAAAATGAAAAAAACCCAAGTCTGGTCTTTATTAGCAAAAGAAAACAAAGGACTAAAGCAAAATTTATCCCCTTTGTAACCATATAAAGTTAAGAGGCACAGCGCTATGAGACAAACAGCAGAACAATTGCATCTGAAGTCTGTAATAAGATTTACAGCATTATGTTTTAAGGAGCTTAAAACCATATTTATGAATGTTTTGCATTTTATATAAATCTTGTGAAAAGATATCATTTTCCAGGATTTCTCTACTTTAGGACTAAAACCCCTAGAAAATTAGAACTTGCTGCACAGCAGACTGTTCAAGGTTTCATGCTGACCTCATTGTTGCTGGGCTTGGCTTCTTAATTACATTTATTTTGTGCCATCTAGTCACTGCTTAAAATATAAATGTGAGATGTTTTTTCATGGGGGAATAAGCATTTCACATGGAATGTTCTGATGTTGACATATCTCTGAAAATGGAAATGTTTCTTAGATTAATCTTAGGTAGCTGGAATCTTTGGGTAAATTTGAGTACCAAATATGTGAGATAGAGCTTGTTGAGTGGATGAAGAAAGGGATTATAGGAAGGATAAATATAGTATTGATGTTTCTTCCAAAACTACTGAGACTGAGGAGGAAATGATACATTCCTTGCAGTATCTTATTTAGGCAGAAGTTTCTCCCTGCATCTTGCTGCTGAAATGTGCAAACTCTATCTACAAGTTCTTCCCACGGCAAGTCATGGGCAAACTATCAAGTGCCATGTATTACCACAGAGTTCCAGGTCTTTCTATTTTCCTTCTTTATGATTTTTTTTTTAAAAGAAAGACCACAATAGAATTCTGTCCAGGATTGAGAATCACATGATTAAAATTCAGGAGTTGCTATGATATGGCATACTGCAAAATGAGGTAGAGTGTCTAAAATTCTTACAACCTAAAGCAAAGCCTAGGTCTTGACCAGGAATTATGCAAGTCCAGTGGATTTTGTCTTTCTTCAGTGTCTTTTTTTTATAAATAAATAAAATCACTCTAGGCTGTTCTGAGAATTAGACAAATTCAATTTAGGAATACCATCTGCATGATGTGTTTTTGGTCTATGGGTGGGTAACAGTAAACATTATGTAACTGTTATGAATTGGACAAAAAAACCCAATGCTTACTATACTCTTGATGGACCTTCATCCCGTGAGGTACTGAACACTCTTTTTCCCTAGTAATCTCTTGGCCCTTTATTTTCATCCAATGATTGCGTCAGATTTTAGCTTGCTTAACCCAAAACTAGTAATCCCAAGAGATTAATAAAATTATAAATGCAAGTAGAATTTATCAAGTTTAATCAAGGGAAAAGATTAACATTATACCATTTTTATGCTTGTTGTTAATCACTCAAAGGAATATCCAAGGCAGAACTTACCCCAGAGTGATGTAGCAACATTCAGCATTTCAAAACTTCCCTGTTTCCAAAAGTTCCCCGTTGAAATTGTGACTGTTTAAAACAGAATGAAGAATCTATGCCCACTGCATTAGTTCTATGCCCATTGCATTTTAAAACAAGCTACAGTCAAAAATATTTAAAAATAACAGATATAATGCATTAAAATCCAGTCATTAGGCTAAGAATGCCTGATGGTTGAATTTCTGGACTTCAATTTTGAAAAATGTTGATCAGTAAAGATGCAAGACCATTTTTTCTCACTTTTCACAAGTTGTTGTGTTTTGTCAGAATAAATTTTCATACCTATCTTTGAAGTAAAGCATTGACTATTTCTTCCAAAGATCTTTTTAATCTGGTTCTAAAGAGAAAGTACTCTGTTTAATCTTGCTAGGAATGCAGCTTTTTATGCTGGTTAATTGTTGTCCACCTGGAACCATGAACAATAGAAATTAAAAGAAATATACATAGTAGTTCACCCATTCCATCTTCCTATCAGTCAATACTACTCTCTACAAAGCATGTTTTGCTGTCAGGATCCTGAAGCTTTTAATTTTGGATTATAGTGAGCCTTCAATAACAGATTTTCTATTTATGCAAGACTGAAATTAAAAACAGATAATAAGGAAAATTTTCTTCCACTTAGGCCTTAATTTGTAGCTAGAGTGTATTCCAAATGACTAATTTATGTTAATTTAAGGACTACATTTCTTTGGGGTAGAATGTCATTGCTGGGAGTGAGGGCTATAGTCTAAAATTCTATCAATGATTGGGCCATTACTCTACTGTAGGAGGTGGAACACACTGCTCCAACACTTTCTGCTGCCATTTTCAGTCTTTATTTCTCTTATCTACTTAGAATGTTTTTCAGTATTTTTGCACAGCCATTTTAAAGGCTACATATTATACAAATTTATGATAACTATAGATCGTTACAGATTTATCCTCCTATTGGAATAAATGCTTCTCATCTCTCATCCCACTGAAGAGTGAAGATCTGGAAAAGCCCACATTAGCACTGCAATGTATTGTGCTTTTGACTTTAAGATAAATAAAAACCAAACAAACATGTCTTTGTCTGACAAGTTTTTTCTTGTGCACACCCACTTATCCCTCATCAGCCAAGATAAATTGCTTCAGAGGGAGGACTTCCATGTTCACTGAAGGAATGCAGAAATTCTTTCTATTTCGTACATTCTTGGCGTCTTTTCTTTGTTATCAGTTTCACGTGCTCTTTGTGTTTCGGAGCTCTGCTTGGGACAGAAGATTATAAATATTAAAGCTCTGCATAAGTTCTTAAGAATTATTTGGTCTTGCGTTTGGGTTTTTGGTGTTTTGGGTTTTTTTCGTATTTTATTTTGTTTTGTTTAAAATATTCTTTGTTTCTGCTATTTTTATCTCAAAGCTATCTTTCCTCATCCAAGCAGTGTATTTTTAGCTAGTCCAGATAGTTGAAAAGATTGTTATTAATTGGACAGAGATTAATTTTGGCTTTCTTTTCCAATTATATTGTAATATTGCCAGCACTGAGAAACACATATTTAGAACAGATTTTGCAAACGTTATAAGGAAGATAGAGAATTTGTATTTTGAAAACACTTTAATGAATACCCTGCCATAAACACTAAGAGTTTTTAGGTCCTGGAATGTGTGTCTTAAGTTGGACTTAATGAAAAAACATCCGAAGACTTTGTTCGTAATTGTCTGGGACTTTGTAATTAAAATGTTAATGTGATCAGGCTGTTGGTAGAGTTTCTATATCACTTGACAATGCAAAAATATTTCTGTCATGGCTTGAATTAGGTGAGAATTTCCATTTTCCCTCTCATAAGCATTTACAGTAGTTATTGACACATATTCAAAAGGCCAGGCTTTTGACTTTTAACTAGAGGCAAATGTATACATTGTATAGAGCCTCAAGCTTTAGACCCCATCACCCAAAGCTCTACAGGGCAACAGTGGGAAAGGATGTGGAGTAACCAAAGAAAGGAACAGTCCAAGTGTAATGCAAAAGAAAAAAGAGCACTTTCCATAATTGGAAGGACCATAAATGGCTGTAGCCCTAGGGTCAAATATTTATGTGTGGAATTGCTGGACCATTTAAGCAGCTACTTATTAAAACCATGTAACTGCTTGAACAATAACACTATCATCTTACACTCATACTTGTGTCTGCTCCCAAGAAGGGAAGGCAAATGTGCCTTGATAAGAATATGAATACTGTTAAAGAAAGGTAGATTCCCACATACATAGCCCTTCTCCACACAAACATTTCCCTAAAGACCTAGTGTTGGGTGAATTTTGAAGACATTTCAAGTCAGGCATCTGTATCTTGACATTAGGAGCTGCTAACTCCTATAGAAAAAAAACCTGTGAGATATATGGAAAAATCCCTTGTAGGCTGATCCATTTTTTAATGTTTTTGCCTGTAATGCAGCAGAAGCCTTGTGTTTTTCCCTCCAGGGCCACAAAGCCATCCTCAGGGGTGACTGGTGCTTCTGCATTAAACCAGCACTTCAGTATTCCTTCCTCCAGCCACATGCAGAGGGAGGATGGAAGGATTTGTTCAGTGATCGTAGTTTGCTCATATTTTAATTAGTCCTGAACTGCATTCACTTTTTGGCAGCCTTCCCGAGGAGTTCAGCAAGGATGGTGGATATCACTCATGCCTGTACCTGCCTTCTTCCTCTTCCAGAACCAGGGAAGTTTCTCAGCTGGTTCAAAACAGCAGTGACATCCATCAGTTCCCCTCGACGTGCTTTGGCACAGAGGGGCCCTCAGGTACAAAGTCTGCAGTCTGCCTTTGTTTAACACACTGGGTTAAACCCTGTCTTTCTTCTGATGCAGTCTTCTCTCTTTAATTGCCCAGGGTGTTTTATCTCCTCTATCTTGGCCTCTCTCCATGTCTGTATTTAAACTTAGTTTTTCAATTTTCCTTGTGCTTATCCCTTCCAATTTTTTTATTACAACTGTTATGATCAGCTGCTGCTTTGTTCTTTGATCTTTTCACCACCCCAGTGAGATGAGGTCCCTCATTCTTCAGCCCCATGTGATGTGAGTGGGTGAGTAGTGAGCAGATGACAGAATTAATTTGCAGGTGTCTCCCTCCTTTTGCTTTTGACATCCTGTCATTTACCATGCCCTTAGATCTAGAGTTATTTTTCAGAGTTGGGCAATCCTTTTCTAGGTTACCATTGAGCAATCTTAATTATTTCAGAGACAATCCTTATATAAGAAGATATTTTTTGAGGGAAAAGACTTTCAAGTAGTTTTCCTTTAAAAACAATTGAATGGAGTAAAATGGAAAAGCTGTGGAAGCAGTGATATTTTAAAGTATGTCTGCATCTACTCTAAGCAATGAGAATGGTAGTTTGCATTAGAACAAAAATGACAAACCTAAAAACTAAAACTACTAGTAGTAAAATTCACTGCTGCCTGTTTCTTTTTCACCTTAGTAGATGATCTGTATTGAAGGTTTGGTCTGCTCTGCCCACAGTTGCCTCCTGGTAAAGTGAGGCAGATCTGTTTGAAGGAGTGCAATGGGGTTGACTTGGATGTGAACTTCTTTACAATTTTGTTTACAAAAACTGGGATGATTTACTGCAAAGAGTGTTCAGAATATTCCTCCTGTACATCCTTTGCATGTCTCATTGTACCTGGTGAGCATCTCTCATCAATACCATTAATTACATTTCCAGAGGGGAGAGGGGAAAGGAAAGGATATGTGTGCAATAATGCAGTCAGGTATGAGTGAAGAATTCTAAACATGTATTAGGTGCATGCCCAAATCTAATCATACTTTGTATTTATTTACTGGTTAATTTCTCTCTCAACATTTTAGTGTGGTCTTTGTTATTCAATTTGTTATTTTTTTCTTCTGTTGGGTAACCCCTTAAAACCATCTGTTGTTCTTAATCATTGGTATTCTCCCTCATTTTGGGAGAAGACTATAAGTAAGACTGTCCAAAGCTGTAGGTCTTGTGAACGGTCCTTTGTCTTAGAGTACTACAGATATTATTTCATTGGAATATTTCAGTTATGCCTAGCCTTAAGGGAAATCATCTTTCTTTTTAAGGAATTTGTTTTCATTATTTTGAACATTTCTGAGAATGACAAGTGGGATTAGCTGAATGCAGTACACATTTGGAGAGAGGAAGAATGAATAAGAAATTTAAATGAGCACCAATATTCCTTTTTATGGGATTCATGCTGTATGTTGCTGTATGATTACAGAGCTTAAGTATTACTGAGAAGTCATTAAAGGAAACCCCATATTCTGTATTTCTAATGGCTTAAATGCACAAAACTCATAGTAAAGCAAATTTGTGCACATCTGTGATATAATAGCAAAAAGAAAAATTGTTGAAAACAAATCTCTATTTTTTTCAGTGCTCACTCTAAATGATAGGTCATTTTATGCTCAATATTATAGTCCACAACTTCCAGTGAAACAGGAATTCAGACTAAGTTATTCAAAATCCATCTTATTTTTTTTAAGCTTGCAGGCTCTTTGCTGAAACTGTTGCTGTAAATTGTGAACAGCATCTAGAATTTAATTTGTTGCATGCTATATTTCAAAACTGAATTGACTGATCCTTATTTGTTCCTTAGGGATATAAATGTTCGTATTCCTTTCTCTAGTTCTGTGTTCCCACTGACTTAAGTAGGAATTATTGGTGTTAAGATCTTTCGAAATAAGGACAAAAGACAGCGTTGAGCAATGCTGTTTGTGGAGTGATTTGTGGACAGATGTGCAAAATTCAGTTTGGACACAATTGGAAGTCACCAGGAAGCTCCATCCTCTCCAAGCATCTTTGTCGAAAGAAAGGTTTCTTTTCTACTAACAGATTTATTTCTAAAAAAACAAAGTTGGCATCTTTTCAACGGGGAACGGTGAAACGGGGAAAGTTTTAACATTTGTGTTGTTGTTTGATCTGCTTTTTAAACTAAGCATCTGACAAATCACTTGGTTTATATTAAACTAGATATGGGCCAGACCATACAGAACATGCTCAGTTATCTTTAGGATGGGACAGACCATTTGAGCAACTTGGGAGGATGACAGAGTGAATGCTTAAGCCAACCTGTCTAGTAAGGGAGTCTGTAAGAGTTCTCCCTGTCAGAGAAGGTTCTTTTACATGCTCTATTTATGATGTCCTGTTGCCATTTTATTGTGCCTTTAACAGCTATGCTAGGGTGATTAAAAACAGTCCCCAAGTTTCCTGTGTCACTTTTCAATCATCATCACTGCTCTCAATGGTGACAGTTTAAACCTTCTCATGCCTGTTAGCTAATGTTTGTTGAGAACATAATACTGGCCTCTTTCTTCTTACTGCAAAGTAGATTAATCTGTATTATTAATTTTTCATTGTCATGCTTATGGGAAGGATCCAAATCTGGAAATTTAAATGACAATTTATCTTCCTTGTTTTGTGGTCTTTGAATCCCTTTGTGCAAAACTCTACTTGACACAGCATTACTCTAGAATTAGTTTCACTGCTTTTGCCTAGCAACACAAATACATTTTACACGTTCCAGGCTTCTCCTGTTAACTTCTAAAGCTGATTGTTGTCACCGGTATATCTTTGTTTCCTATTTATTTGTTACTAGGTGTCATGGGTCTGGATAGGCTCCCCTGGCTGGATGCTCCCCAAGTACTGTCTTTAAGTCCCTCCATGCTAGAGCTGTGCTCTTTCAATCTTCCTGACTTTGAGCAGAACCAAGGATTGCTTTTGGCTCAGGGGTCCTTCTCAAGACACTCTTCTAATTTTTTTAGACCTGCTCTCTGTTGTTTAGGCTGTATTCATGCAGGATTTCCAGAAAGTTCCTTATGCTTTCCCAAAGCTCAACTCTTTGCACTGTTCTTCTTCAGACCGAGATGGAAATTTTCACTTTGAACTTTTGACACTACAAATAATACACTGAATCCAAAAGCCAGAAACATCTGTATGTCCTTGCATCATTTTCTTCCTGTGTTAGGAACAGAGATTTTAGAGAGGGACACAGTCCCTCTTCAGAAACTTGAAGCCTGTTTCTTGCTGCCAGTCAACTCCCCTTCACCTTTGCCATTATACAGTAAGGAAAGCTTATTCTTTGGCCCAAAGCCTGTGCTTTTGTTCATCTCTCTCCTACTATTTGCCTCATCTGTCTTCTTGACCCACCCTATCTTCATGGCTTTTAAAAACAATGTTTAATACTGTGCTCCCTTCAGATTGCCCCAGGAGGGTGGTTCTGCCTTCTCAGGCAGTCCTTAGCAAACTTGCTGCCCAGCTCAGCACATTCTTGAAGTATTAGCAACATCTTTGCTTGTTCTTTAGTTTCTCTGAAACAGAACGTGTTGGAGGACACTGTCCTCATCAGCTTTACTCTGTGTGAGATGGCGGGGAAAGATTGAGGACATGGTTTGCAGCCTGATGGTGACAGGAGCTGATGCCTAATCTGGAGGTAGAGCACAACTTCATAGCTTTTGGGCACAGCACAAGTTTTCCACTGCCTGTCCTACTGGCACCCACTCTTTGTGCCCCTTATTGGTTTACCAGGGGTGCTGCCTCCTGCAGCACTGTGGAAGGCCTTGCTCTGCACCCTGGCCAGTGTGTTGAGCTGAGGTGAGAGAGCAGCTCGAGCTATCTGGTTGCTTAGGGCAACTTCAGAAGGTGTTGGAGACCTCAGGGTTGGGCTGAGCTCTACCATCTTAATGGATGTGCAGGACGGCTGCTTCTGGCAGCACTCAAATGACTCAGAGAGGGGAAAAAGTGGCAGCAGGTAAGTCTGTGCTGGAGTCACTGCTGGTTGCTCAGCAGGGACTTGCTCACTTACAGCCACACCTCAGATTTGTCATTTAAGAGCTCCGCCAACACGTTCTGCACCCAACTGGTGCCAGCAGTGCTGGAAGCCCCTGAGCTCCCATCTCATTTGCCTGTGACTGCATCTCCTCAGTCACAGCCCCAGAGGTTGCCACCTGCTCACACACAGTTTTCCAACACAGATGGAGTGGAACCAACCTGCAAGCAGAGCCTGTGCTTGGCTGTCTGCAGGGGCTGGGGCTTATGTTGGTCCTCAGTGTACATATATTTCTTTGAGTCACTTCCTTCCAGGAGCATAACCAAAATGCTAATATAGAATGTCCTGGGGTGGGGATTACATAAAACGCAAGGGATTCCTAGTTTTGTTGATTTTAAACAACATGTTATGTAAATTACAGAAATATCATTACTTAGTTGTTCTTTCTGTGAACAAAAAGGAGGCCTTTGGCTGAGGATAGCTTTTTTAGTGGATATGCCTTAGCCGTGCATGCATTCATGAATCAGTACAGTCTGTATGGGGAAATGTGTTGTTAATGCAATTGGCTTGGTGAAATGAAACATTTAAAATGAATTATAGAAAGATAATAAAGAATTTATATTAAAAAAATATCAAAAGCAGGAAGGGACATGACCTTTTTATGTCAGTGATGTTTTTGTTATTATAGGAATGAGAGGCTTAATTCCTGGAAGTGCTAGAGTGGTTTTGGTTCGTTGGATGTGTTCTTCATAGTAGTCTGTTTGTCATCTCAACCTTTTTCTGAAAATGGAATTCAGATTTCTAGCCAAAGACATAATAGTTTTTACTTTGCATTGAGGTTATATAACAGATGGTGAGCTAAGACGCGCTTGGTATTTCAGAATTATTTGATGACTCATAAAACTGAGTAACACTTTTTCCTCAGATTGTGTTTTGATTCTATCTAGGGATGAGTAAAACTGTTCAATTACAGAAATCCCCATCTAAAATATTAAGCAAATATATCAGTTGTGAAAATCTGTTGGGATTTTTTTGCTTTTAATTAATTTACCTGTGGCTTGTCTTGAAATATGAAGTACTCCTAATCTCACAGGAGAACGATGTGCAACTCCTAATATGTCTGAAAAATAGTTATAGTTTGGTGAACACTGGAACACCAAACAAGAATGTAAAGGTTCCCTGAGAGTTCAGCCATATAAGTGGAAGCAACTTAAAGTATCTCTCCTAAAGCTGCTGTTTTCTCATATATTTGGAATCAGAGGGAGTCAGTTTCCCTTGAGGACCTATCAGGAAATTAGGTGTCTAGTGCATTGAACAGATGTCCCTAATATTGTGTGAGGGACAAACTTAAAAAGCGTAGGTCCAGTTTTGGAAGTTTCACTCCATGGATCTATTTGGTTTCTGCTGGTACGATCCATCATTTTCTTGGACATTCTAGTAGGTGACCTTAGCTGCTCCTGCATCTATATTGGAAGTAGGATAAAGTCACTGACTCCATTAATAAGGTACTAGTAATGCACATTAGGTCCAAACACCACCTGGTCATAGTTCTATCTGACCTTTTTTAAGAAGCAAGGCTAATCATAGTAGCTGTACTAGATGCTCTACAGGGAACAGATTAAATTTTCTTTGGGTAGGAGGGAGAAAGACCAGCATTGGAGATCTTAACACACATGAAGCTATTTGTGAGCTCTGGAGAGACACATGAGGTTATGGGGCACAGCAGGTCTCAGTACCTAATGGACTGTCTGAATCAAGGGGCACCCTCTGACTGGATGCTCAGAGGATCTGGCTAAGGAGGTGGCCACAAACCAGCTTTTGAGTTCAGGTTAACAATTTTAATTCAGTGCAACCTTTATTTAATCAAACCCAGCAGAAAAACTCCATTATCATACCTTACTGCTCAGCTGTGGATATATTTTTAAGCTAGCATACACATTACTATAGAAGAAAGCAGGAAACTCAGAACACTTGTATCCTACAAGTACACAAAAGTGTATTATGTCTACAAAGAATATACAATTTCCAAAGGGCTCTTAGGCCTGCTGGTGATGTTTACATAGAGAATTAGTATTGCCATTCTAGGTGTATTGGTAATATTTGCCTGAAAAAGATATGCCATCCCTTGGATTTTCTTCTTTCTTTGTGAAGTTCTATTTTCACTGTCTATCTAGTAGCACAAAGCTTGTTTTTCTACAAGTTGCTTTATTTTCAAAGATAATAGGTAGATGTTAAAGTTCCAGCTTTGTTTCCTAATATTACATGTGTGGCTCTATTTGCATTCTCTCAGCTCATGTTTTCTCAGATGCAGAAAATTATGTAATTAGTTGTGGGGTCTCATACCACCACTTCAGAGATGTTTCCCATTTAAATTAAAGGCCTGTTCTTCTACCCAATCAGTAATTGTCTAGATCTTTTAAGATCTCCTTCAGCTTGATTTAATTGTTAAACATTAATTTAGTGGGGAAAAGGCTTCAAAGGGGGAAAAAAAAGAACTGCTGGAGGGGCAAAATATTAATAGGTGCTTAAAAGCAAAACAGTAATTCTTCCATTTCTAAGCTTGCAGCCCTTCAGGCCTAGTAGAAAAGAAACAATTGACTGTATTACAGGATTATATAGGTTTCATTGACTTAAAATGAACTGAAAGCAGCTGTAGGGAGATTTATCTCAAGTCTTTATTATTAGCCATATGAGGCAGAAAGAAAAACAATGTTCTGTTTGAATCAGAAAATAAAATTTTCAATGGTGGTTTAGAAAAGGTTAGATAAAGAGAGCATTACTTTTCAGTAGGGAAAAAGGTGAATAGACAAATTCTGTTCTGCCAGCAATATATACCATATGAAAGATTTCAGCCAGCAGAAAAAGGGGCTATCTTATACTTGTAAGGTCTTTGTTTTCTTTCATTTCTCTTGGATAAGCTTTGAGTTAAGTACACTTGATATCTCTTTTACTTACTAATGACAGTAATACTTCACTCCTTTGAATACTTCTACCATGCAAATTGAGATAAAGATCAAAAAAGTGTTGCCTTTTTACAAAGAAAATCCTTCTCATGTCTGCATCTCATTGAAAAATACATTGGTGCAGGGTTCCCTCAAAGAATTCTGCCTTTCGTTGTTAAAAGTTCTAATTAAGAAAGGACCAAGGGGTTTTTGTAAAATGAAAAAGTTCAAGATGCAAAGTCAGATTCTGTTTTAAAGATCCAGAATACTTCCTTACTGTCAATTTTTAAAAAAATATTTGGGATTAATTTACCTACTATAGACTTTTCTGGGAACCATACTTGTCCTTAAAATGCAGATAAATAGCTATTTCGTAAACTGTCTTTGCTCAATTACTTCTGTAAATCACGATGTTGCTTTCATTCCAGTGATAGGCTCAGAATGGGAACTTCTCACTCTCATATTTAGATAAAAGTATGCTGTTGTGCTGCAATACTGGCTGGTAAAGTGTCTGCACATATGCACATCAGCATGAATAAAATCTGATGCCTGGTATCAGTAAAAGGATATTAATACTTCAGTTGTCTTAGGATTTCTCATAAGAGCATCTTATTTTCTGTAATTTACCTTTGTCCAAGGTGTTTCTCTGCAGTCACATGTATTTGGTCAGGCTATTACTGAACAGATTCTGCAATACATAATAGACTTTTTTTTTTTTTCCTCTGGATTGTTGAAGTGAAGTGTTTTTGCATAGATGTGTCCACGTTAGAATTCATGATGGTGCAGGATGGAATGATGTGATTTTGAATGCTCTATATTACTTTGGCATTGCAGCAGCAACAGTTCAGCAGAGATTGTGATTTAGAGATATATATATAAAAATAAATGGTTATTTCTCTAGATGAAGCTGAAAAGATGGAATTAAATTCTCTGTGATATTCAACAATGTTTTCTTAACCCATAGACCAGCTGCTCTATAGTTCATTTCTGACTGGAGAAAAAAATGAACCATTCTGGGACAAGGAAGGACAACTGTGTTGTGGCAGCTAAAGCTCTCACCCATTTACCCATAAAATTCCTTCTTTAAAGGAAAGTCTACACAGTGAGATGTGGCTGATTCTGTCTGCAGTGATGTAACTTTGAAGTACATTGTTGCATTCTGATACTTTGTGTGCACAGAGTTTTTCCACATTTAAAAGTTGTCTTACACTTCCCATATTCATATTTATATGCAATTTACAATTTCTCAATTTTTTCCAGTGGGACAATGACTTTTTGAAATGTTATAAGCAGTATCTTTTAGAACCTTTAGCACTGTCACCTTAATTATCAGTTCTGAGTTTGATGTGTTTGTAGAAAAGACATTTTCAACTCACTGACACTCCTGAGATCGCTATACCGTTGAACTACCTATGTCTAATCTTCCAATATTTTCTTAAATCTTTCACCAAAGCATTATCTTTCTACCTCAGTGTAACAGCTATTGCAAAGTACCGTTCTAATTGGTGGACCTCACTTTTGGATCCTAGGTTAGAGAAAAACTGAATACTTTTTGAAAGTAAAACATTTTTTTTCTTCCAAATTTATCATCCTGTTCACTCCTGTGAAAGGTTCACTCCTGTGAACCTCCTGTGAAAGGTAAGCTGTGGCTCAAGGCAAGCCTGATAAACCTGAATTCAGATAACAGTCTATACAATTTTGAACATAAAATAATAGAAAATGTTGCAGTATACAGGAGAAAGCTTAGCATTTACATCCCACTTTGATCTGTAGGTTGTAAGGGACTTCTCCAGCTTTAGTAGCTTCTTTTTTTAGTTTTACAGTTGAGAAAATCTTGATATGGAGAGATTAAGCAACTTGCCCAAAGCCTCAAAGGCAGCCACTAACACAATTGAGCACAACACAGAATTCCTGTCCTGTTGTTCACAAGACTTAGATCACAGGCTGGGAAAGTGACAGTTGCTCTGGCATTCAGAGTTTCTTCCTGGAATTTCACCTCGACTTTGCTTCTCCAGCAAGAAATCCTGATCCTCTTTATCTCCTATAATTTCCAGTAGCTTCCTCCTCCCTTATGCTATCAGCAGACATTTATTATCAATGTTGCCTTCTAATAAGAAGTCCAGGTACCTGACACTGTGTGTAGGAAGTGGATGCTTTCATTCTGGTTGATGTGTTTCATGCTCAAAAGAATTAACTCCTAATTGAAACTTCCAAAAGATAAGAGTTCAACAAGGGAATTTGATATATTTGCTGTAGACATGTTGTCAGACTTGCTAAACACCATCCCAACCACTAACAGGGGTGGGAAGTGGAAAGTGGATACAAGTGACCTGAAACACACCTGAATTGTTTGCACAACTACACATATAATTACTTCATATGTGCAGGCATTTAGAGTGGTGTAATCCTGTGTCTGGCACTTTTAGTTATGTGTTCATCGCTCTATTGGCTGGGAAAAAAACAGAAAGATTGAACAAAATTAAACATTTCTAATGAGAAATTATATTTCATCCATGTATTCTCTAAAAGAAAACTAACTGGTATTTGTTGTGAATTTAGGTTAGTGTGAATGCAGGAATCTCCCTCTTGGAAGTGACTTCCAGTTATTTGTGTATATAGGATGGACAGAATGTTCTGATTCCTTGTTCTCTGTTCAGAATCATGAGGGACATATTGTTGTGTTGTTAGTGATTAACAGGAGTTACAATGATGGGAAGTTATCACACCTTCCAAGTATTTCAGGGCAGAATTAAATGCAATCTTTGAACCTCAGTGGCCACCTCCTACTCTTTTCCTGTCAGTCTTCATCTCCTGCAAAAGCATGAATTCAGCCTTCAAAAGAACTTAGTTTGGCTAAATGAGTGTGTAACTTTCTGTATGAAATACAAGAGGGATTCTATAGAATTAGTGCAAAATAGCTCAAGTTCAGTCGCTCCTAATACCTTAATTCATAATACCTAATATCATAATTGAAGTATTCACATATTTCTGGTGTCTACTAACTCCTTTCTCCTCACTCTTCTCATTTTATTTTTCTCTCTTACCTCTCTTCTTCCATTTTCCCTTTTTTTTTTTTTTTTTTTTTTAAGTTGGAAAGTGATTTGTTTCAGTAATACAGTATCATCACCTCGTTCTATGCTAACTTTATTTTCAGACAAGCCAGATCATACCGCTGGCCATTGTGATTTACTGCACACCAGCTTTGCAGAATATAGTGGAGCAAGACTGTATTCTTTTTGATGTGGTTAATCTCTGTTATACTTGTGCCTCTCCTGAAAACTGCACTGTGTCAGAGAGTCTTTTGTAGCCAATGGTGACAGGAAGATCAACAGAGAGAGGTTGCTCCATTAACCTCTGAAGTAATGAAGTTGCATTTCAGGCAGTCAGCACTCACACTGCCAATTTATTATCATTTAAGAGGAAGTGAAACTACTTCAAGCCACTCTAGTGTCCACATTTTGATAAATACACAGATTGCTAATGTTCTAATGCTAACTATCAGCCTTGAGGGGACCCCTAATGGCACAGGGTGCTGTGGCTGTGTGGTTCTTGCAAACTGATCAGTTTTCAGCCCCACGAAAGCAGGCTAAGCCTATTTATTTCCATGCTAATTAAGCAGATATAGTTGTGCTGATAATGCAAGATGTATCTGTCCATGTGAAAAATCATGAAAGTAGATCAATAACTTGATAACCATTTTTTGTAAAATTTCAAGGGAATTGAATTCAGACCTCCAGATTTGCATCTGTTGAATTCTAATTTCCAAGGGGATTCACGTTTGTAAGGGGCTTACTTTCCATCTTAGAAATGGACATAACAAAAGTCTTGGGAACATCTGTAAGCCCTCAATTTATTAAAATTTCACAGGATTGTCTGACCCTATAAGATTTTCATGACCAATAGTCAAATCCTGTGAGAACAGCTTTCTAAGGAAGCAATAACATTGGTCTCCCCCACCTCAGCAGTAAAACAGGCTTGTAAAAGAAAACACTGCAAAACTGGCATGACCATACCCCCATTCTTCCTGAGTTCTGCTCCTAGGCATGGTCTTTGGCACATATTTTTTTCCTGCTAAAGGTAGTGTAATTTACATGTCTGGCTTTCCATAAGTAGTGAAAACACTTTTTATGTATAAAAGTCCAGGTGGTTTCATAGCCATATCATACATTCCTTTTCTCCCGGGGTAACATAAATAGTTATTTATCCACAGTATTCCAGAAACACAGAATCAAGGTGGTCAGTTAAGTGTGTATGTTCTTGCTGATGCCTTCTTGGATTTCTGATGTATTTGTATTTATGCTGTGGACCAAATTTTGCCTGCAGATGGGTCTGTTTCCTTCCTCGGACTCTTTTGATGTAGCTCCACTGAAATAATTTGAAAGACTGTCTACTGTGGGCTTTGTATGGATCTTTTAAGTGTCTTTCATCTGTGAAGAGAAAGCACTCAGCAAAGCAGGAGGAATGAATGTTACCTGCATTTTATAAAAGGATATTTTTTATGAACAAGATGCTCAGCCATGGCCTCATGCCTATTGTGCAAGATGGCTGCTTTCTAGCCTCTCCTTCAATAGTCTGAACAGTCTTTCTGTCCCTCTGAGCCTTAAAAATTCTTGCTGTACAGCAGACTCTCTATCTTTCTCCCTTTGTCTTGCCTCTCCAGTAGGAAAGTGGCTGCGTCTCCTTGCTTGGGCTGTTCTTTCACGAGAGATGCTTACTGGGCTGTGGAGTCAGTGGCTGATGGTGCAAAGCTCTGCCACGGGTGGGAGTAATGGCTGTGACCAGTAAAATTTCTCACCAATAGCTCTGTATGTGTAGGCAGCATCCTGAGGTCTCCATCAGTGGGTTTATGCAGTGCACTGCTCTGCTGTTTGCCAGGGCTTGTTACAGAGCTGGTGCCAGAATGAGGACCGTGAGCATCTCCCACGTATGCCCCAAAGTTGCACTGAGAAGTGCAGCCTGCAAAGCTTTTTTTTTTTTTCACTTTTATTTTCTCCAACTCCCTCTCCCTGCCCTTGCGATACGTTTTTCCATGTACTGAGGAAACAGGCATCTCCAAACTCTTCCTTTTTTTTTCAGGCAGACAGGTCTGGGAAGAGCCCCCTACCAGGTTACCACAAGGCTGTGGTTGGGGTACCTGGCTTTACACGCAGTGCTCAGCTTTGTCAGCTGCTCTCAGCTCTGCTCCCAGCTGTGCCCAGCTGATGGGGTGGGGAGGACACAGACCAGTGCTGCTGGAGATGCTCTGCTGGGCAGGAGCACTCCACAGCGTTCCCAGGAAAATGTTTTGAATATTGGGGAAACAGGCTAAGGAATCTCTGCCACCTGCCCAGTGGCTGCGGAGCCCTCAGAACAGCTCTGTATTCTGGATGCTGCCCTCAGAGTTTCCACAAGGGATGTCACAGAGGAATTGCAAAAGCTGTCAAGAAACCTGTAGGAATGCTAAAATCAGAGAAACATGGGCAAGCCTCTGTGGGCCAGTACTATTTCAACACTCTTTGCCCTCTCAACCCCTTGCTTACTCAATTTTAGTAGTGTTCATAAAGCAAACAAAACACACAGTGTCTGTGTGTGCACCCAGGGGAAGAGAGCTGGGATATGTGTGGTGTGGCATTGCAAAGAGATTTTGTTGGCATCCTTATCAGCTTTTCAGGTAGCGAAGATGTTTTAATTTGGTGCAAAACTAATTTGCATTTTGTGTGCTTTTGAAAAGGTGAGGTATGATTAGGCAATACTGAGTTATAATTTGCAAATCTACAATTTGTTGCTGGTTTGTGTCTGTAGTCTTTTTATGTGATTTAAATATCCAGTTCACTAATCTTAGCTTCTTCCTTTCTGTGTTTAGCCAAAGCAAACTGTTACAGAATGTGAAATACATTATTTTATTGGCACTGACTCACAAAGGAGTCAGTGAACTTCTTTGCACTTACAACTAAAATTGGATTCTAGCTTTCAAAAATTTATGACAATTGCTCCTTCTTGCTGGCTTGAATGTTGACCTATAATTAATTTAGAATTTCTTCTTGAGATTTCCTGTCTAGGTTTGTACCTGTCACAAAAATATCCTTGGAAGTTTATCTAACAGCTGGAACACCACGAGAGTCGATTGAAATTTAGCAGAGATTTACTGGGGCCAACAGGAAGTGCTCAGAGCAGGATGGCATAAATATGCAGAGAGAGCCCTTTTATTTCAGCTGTTTTAAAGGGTCCCAGTACAGGCTGATAATGGCATAATCCTGAAAAATGCTGACAGTGTGTCAGCCAGCAACACCAGCACAGAAAAGGATTCCACAAGCATGGATTGGCACTTTGTTGAATTATGCAGAGAATACAAATGTATCTGTTGCCTTTCCTCAATCCCAGCTGTCCTGCAGGTTTCAGCTCATTCTTTTGAGAAACCAGATATATTTAATGGGAATTTCCCATGAAATGGGTTTGAAATCTATTTTGTTCCTCTGCAGGATCGGAGGGATTCTGAAAAGTCAAAATCTAGGTTGCAGTGCCTTGATGTACTGGGCAGTAAAAGGGCAGATGAATTTTCCATTAGATAAATGTCAAATGAAGCATATGGGAAAAAAGCAACACTGCATATATAATTAACTGTTACTCTTCAGGATGGAGTTGGAATTTTTGTGCATAATCCTCCAAAAAGTTAGCTTTATTTGCAGCAGTAATCAAAAAGGCAAATAATATTATAAATACTTAGGCAAGAAACAGATACCTAAACACAAAGCTATTTTTAACCCCTGCCCATGGTCAAGGTTTACCCAGATCTTTGCTATTTCACACATTTCTTTTGAGAGAGAAGAGTCCAGGAGAAGCTAGAAAAAAGGATGATGGGGATGACAGAGATTTCAGATTGTTTCTACATTAAGAGTGGATATTATTCTATAATTCTATACTGTAATTCTTCAGTTTGGAAAAGACATAGAAATATGAAACATGTCTGAAGGGTGTGAATATGGAATTATTGATAAATTTTTCTGCAATATGAATATTTAGTGAAAAGAGCAGGCAGTGGATTCTAGATATAATACAAGCAGTACTCACTCAAATGTCCTCTAACTGTTGCCCAGGCTTGCTGTGCCAACTGCAGAGACCACAAGTATAAATAAAATTGGAACAGTGCTAAATGGCTTGTGAATGGTTTGTATTACACGGATGATCCTCCTCCTCCTTTTTTATGTCCTCTGCTTGTGATCTCATAGCTTGCATGAGAAAATTATTGGGGTTTTGTTGGTTTTCATGGGATTGTTAGTTGATGAGCTCTGTTAAAAGCTATTCCTGGCTTCATCAATTGTTTTTGATTATCAAACATTTGATAAATTAGTTAGGGCATATACTACAATTGGCTTGTCCAAAAGCAAAATTAGCTTAGAAAAATTAATTAAAAGTTATTTTGATTTAATCTATGGACATGTTTGTAAAAATGAAGTTTTCTCATTTAAAAAAAATGCACTGAAACCATGTTCTTTGACCTAATCCTCACATTTTATATTCTAGCCCTCATAATAGAGTAGGCTGATTTCAAATATGAAATCATGGTCCAGCTGTGCTTTTTTGCTGAATTTTCCATGTCTTTATATAGGAGAGGCCACTTTGCCTCAAATCCATAGTCTATAAACGTGATTGTAGAGGTGTATGCAGCAGTGGTGACCCATATTATATTAGATAGATATCAGAAAATAAGGCAAGAAATGCAAGTCTGAGGATATAACAATTCCAGAATTCCAAAATAATTCCAGAAGATTAGAATTAAATGGGCTTTCAAATTGTACGTAGAATATAATGCCTGAGAAATCAGGATGTGTTGTCAAATTTGGTTTTCTCTTCTTGAATTAGAGAGTCCAGTAAGAACAGTATCTCTGGGAAGTAGTCCTGAAACTCTCTTTTCTTTCTTGCAATTGAGTTGCTTAGTGGAAAGGATTTTTTTAAGTACCAGTTGTGTTGATAGTCCTTCTAAAATTAACAGAGGAATGAACAAAGTAGAAGAAGAACATCTTCTGGTTTTGTTTTGCTGTTTTAATTAGCAAATACTTGTTCCCCCAAATGCTTTTGTGAATTACTCCTCTGTTTTATCTTATTTCAAGCAACAGAACTGCAAGTAGATGGTGATGATATCACACTATCTCCAGCAATAGTCCAATACCACCACTCTGTAATGAGTTGGTCAGAGACTGGCAACAGTGACTTTCAGGTTGGTGAGAGCACTATTGCAGAGAATTCAACAGAAAAGAGTGAGGAGAAATACAGCTTCAGCAAACAGACAAATAGCACGATCAAAAATAGAAAAGCACAGCTGGATTGAAAGGGGAAAGGCACAGGGAAATAGGTGTTCTATAGAAAAAATACTAAGCAGTAAGTTGTGATGAATGCTGGATTGCAGTGATTATTTTTGCTCATAAATTTCCTTGTCTGGTATCGCTAAACACAGTGTAATTGCAATGCATCAATTTTTTATAAATGCATCAAGTAGAAAAAATTGCCCTTGTAATGTTAAATTATTTCATAACAAAGCTCATATTTATAGTTTATATGCTTGCCTGTGATTTGACACTTGCATGGAAGGCCTGAGTGTCTTTGGAAATCTTGCAATCTAAGCCTCTGATCTTGGTAACTCTTACGTACATGCATACTCTTGAGTTCATAAATGTTTAAAAATAAGGTGTTTGAAGATTATGGGGAGCAAGATTTTACTTAAACAAGTAGGTTATTGATATTTTATTTGCCTTGATGCAATAATCGTTATTATTGATATGCTGATAACTGGGTCTTCAATCTGCACTGCATACTATATGCATGCCCTTAGTAAAAGGACAGCCTGTAAGGTCCTTTTCAGGTAGAGTCTTAAGTGTTGTCTTAATGTTAGGTGCACATTTAAGTCTCACTTAGAGTAAAAATTAAAACATATACGGTTACCAGAACTGGTCCCTCAGTCTTCCCTATCATGCACTGAGAAATGCGTAGGCGGACCCATAATTGTGGAGAAGCTCATAATATTGGGGCCTAAAGTATAGAAATTATTGCATAATTAGACCACACAAGTTAGATTTCAAAATGCTGCGTGTTGTTTGGATGGGTATTTAAAAAATAAGTAGCTGTCGAGCATGTATGGTCATGTTCACACTGCCACACACAGTCATTGTAATGCTTGAGCAGTTCAAGTTTTAAGTGAATCCAGAATTGGTCTTACTTCAAATAGACCAAACCTTCTGCTACTTTCCTTAGTTGTATCTCTTTCTTCTTGACATTAAAAGATGCAAATGTAAATATCACACATAACATTTTTAAGTGGGTTCATATCATGAACAGTTTAAAACAAACAAACAAAAAATCAGGACCATTTGAAGTGAAGAAGGTGAAAGTATCTCTCATGTACTGTAAAACAGGCTTTTGGTATATAACAAAACTGTCCTTTGGCATATTGATTTCTTTTATATTATTATTAATACCTCACAATGCTCTCCACAGCACAATTAGTATTTAAACATAACTAACTGGATAACTTTGAGGAGTACAGGGCTATTAGCTAGCAGAACTAACTCATGAAATGGTATGCTAATAGTTTACCTAAATTCTTAAGTAGAGATAGGGACATACGCAGCTGATGTACAAATATTCAGATCCACAGGGTAATACTCTGGAGCTTTTCATTTCATTCTCAATTCTAGAAGACAATCAAGGTGATTGGAAAAGACACACAAGCCATTAGATGCATTTTTATTAGTTTTCTTACAATTATTTGGTTAAGAAAAAGATAATCCCAGCAAACTTCTGCCAGTTTACTGGAGTCATCTGCCCTAAGGACACCATGTTATGCCCAGCACTTCCAAGAAGTCTCATCCTTCCTCTCTAGCCAAGAATCCAGACCTTTCCTAAGGGAAGAATAGGCCCACACATGAAGTACCTCAAACCTGCACTCATCCCTCACGACTTCTCTTCCTCTCTGCTCCATCCAGACTTTGGGTACTTCAAAAGAAGTACAGTCCTTGTATGCCTGCTCATTGGCTGAAGTGCTTTTGGATGAAACTTCCTCACCAACCACCAAATTTATTAGTATTTACTCTGGTACAACATGTAGTAACCAATATGCTTCTCACAACAGTGTGGTGACAGCCACAGTAACTAGAGTTATCCAAGCACAACAGCCAGCCAATTTTAGCTATTAAATATTGACTAACTCTGGTAGGATGCATGAGGTGAAAACCAAGTCATAGTCCCTACAACCAGACAAGTATGTATGAAATTTTAAGAATTTCCTTCTTGTCCCAAACTATCAGCAAATCTAAAAAAGATGACAGGAAAAAAAAAGTCCTACAAATTCTAGAAATTCCCCTCATCCAGACAAAATCCACAGCTATGACCTTGCTCTGCTCAGGCAAGCACCTAAGAACTAGGAAGAAAAACTTCATCACTGGTTGCCAGAGAAGGACTGTGCTTTGCCTTTGACATTCTTTTTGTCCCTCCACAAGGAGCAGACAGTCATTTCTGTGGATCAGCAAGTCAGAGCTCTCTGAGCCCTCAGCAGTGCTGCCAGAAGCTGAGAGCTGGGTGCTCCCAAAGGGTGACAACACCAGAGCAAAAACTATTACCTCACTTATGAAGAAACAAGGGAGGGCACCAGGGAAATGCCTGTGGACAGAAAGAACATAAGATTGCCAATCCCTTCCCTCCTTCAGCTGTGACCTGTCCTGATCATCCTCCCTCCTACGTAAGCTGTAGCTCATTTGGGAATGAGGGCAGTGGCAACACAGAACAGGCTTGAGAGGGAGACAAATGCTGCAGCTACACAAGGGTTCAGACAACTCATCGTTTGCTCTATCTCTACATACTGGTAACTCCAGGCAGCGAGGAATCTGCAGGGATTTGCAAACATGCGGCTACAAATACAGTTTTGAAAGGGAAAGAGAAACTTCAGAGCTCTGGGACCACAAGGGTCCTCATGCACATGTAATAGAAACCTTGCACTGCTCTCTGAAAAAAGTGTAGTCCTCAGGGAGACAGGAAGGAGGAGTCTTCTGATCTGTATCTCATATTTGGGTTTATAATTGAAACCTCCACCTCAGTTATATCAGCAGTATCTCCTTTCAGTAATCATTAATCTTTTTTAAAAAAAAAAAAAAAAAAGAGGTACATGTTGATTTAAATAAGTGGATGCTCGTAAGAGTAACCTATCCCAACTGAGATTTTAGTGGGTTTATGTTTTCTGTTTTCATTTTGCAATGACTCTCTAGAAACAAAGATTCTTCAGTGAGAAGTTCCTCTCTTAAGAGAAAACAGCATCTTGAGGTTTCTTTTTTTTTTTTTTTAAATTAAATGAAATGTACAGTAAGTTGCAATTAAATTTCAGTTAACAAAATGCAAAAATACACCCAACCTCCGTATGCCAAAAATAAATAGTTTGAAAAGTAATTTCACATCCCTGACAATGATGACTGTGTTTATGACATATTTCTGGTGCCATATTCTGCTCTCCTATCACTGCCAGCTTACGTCCAGTAGTTAGAAATAAAACAGAAACACATTGAACTTGCTGAACTAGCTGTTGCCACACTGCAACTCTAATGGGCTTAGTGACCACAACCTACAGGGGCCAGAACGTGTCAACAGCAAAAGGGCCAACCTCAATCACTGTCTGTGCTTTTACAAAGTTGTTACATGTTTAATTCTTTGCAGCTTGGTTCTCCTGCTGTTTTGGCTGCTCAAAACCAAGGCTCATATATAGCAGCAGCCTTCTCTACCTCATATAATGCCACAAAGGTCCCAGCAGGAGACCTTTCAGTGGAGCAGACAAGCCACAGGCTAGGGCAAACAGGGCATCACAACTTCCTAATAAGATGACTTATTAGATTGGGGGCTTGACACGGCTTTTATTTAACCACTTCTTTTCCCAGCCACCAGAAACATGAGCTGTCTGTCTGCTTGGAGCACAGCAAGCAGTGTGTGGATGTGCAGCAGGCACTGCCACGTGTGTTGAGTCCAGTCTACAAGAACAGCATGGCTTCTCATGCCATCTTTATCATGAAATAATGCAATAATTGTGCCCTTAGTATCAGTTTTCCAGTGACACAATTTTGTTATTATATTCAATGAATGCTTTCCCAATGGGTTGGTCACTGCCTGTTCAGGACTTCGAGGGGGCTTGGGAGGGCAGGCAGTGAATGGGTTAAATGAGTGCAAAGGCAGGATCAGTTTCCTGCCTGCACTTGCAATGGCCTAAGGCAGTGCCTGCTGTTCAGGAGTTAGAGAGAGCCTTGCCTTGTCCCAGGTGGCAGACAGGCAAACCATGTTATTAAGAAGCAGAGATCGCAAAACCTTGATCTTCAAAAAAGGCCCCTAATTAGTCCCTCGCATGAGAGTAAATGGCATTCCACATCAGCAAGGATGAAAAAAGGCTCCTTCAAATTTCATTAAGTAATCTCTGCTATTGACGGTTTTAGGATCACATTGGGAACTCTTGTTTGAGCCACTTTACCCAAGAACTCTTCTTTACTTGTTGCTTCTGTTTGATTTAACTGAAAAAAACCCAAACAACAAAAACAAACAAAAAAACCCCCAACAAATAAAGAATCCTTAGTGGTCTCACATGCTGCATCTTAAGGAAGTCATAAATGTCTTGACAAAGAGCCCCATGCCTGGTGCTGCTGAGTCACTGCTGCCTCTGTGAGCTGCTCTCAGATTCCCTGGTTGATGGAAATTCTTCCATCGTCTTGAATATGTCAGCTCAGCCCACCAAAGAGTGCTAGTCTGAAGCCATCCCTAGCATTTCCCATAACCCTCTTTTTAATTCAGTGTGAAAGTGACAGATTGAAGAATGTGTACTGAGTTTTCTCATGTGTCTGAAGAGCTTTGATTTGGACTAAAATTGTTTTATGAAAAGAAAAAGTTTACTTAAAAAAAAAAAAAAGCTGTCTTTCAATTTGTGTACTATTAGTCTAATTTTGATTTACATACATTCCCAGTGGAGAAGGCATCTGTGTCCTAATAGTCTCAAGGTTCATAAACTTAATCTAATTTTATCATATAATTGCACAGTAGTTATCAAGGACACTCACTCTCTAGAGGGCTTGAATCTATTTGATTTTATTCATCCCAATGGTATGTGCTTTTTTTCCTAACTCAGATTAACAGTTATGGTATTGTAGCAATATAAAAAGTTCATCACACTCATGCAGCAATTCCACCACCAGCTGCAGATCCTTCTGAAGTTTACTGTATAATGAATTTAAAACATAAATAGCAACAAATGGAATAAATAATTTGTTTGCCAGAATTGGAACAAAGTTAATTTTGGCTTTATAAATAACTTTTTAATACTGATTTTTTAAAAACGTGTCACTATTTAATTAAATCACACTGTTTATGGGTTTTTCTTTTACAATATATTTTGCTCATATATTTACCATTTGTAAGCTTCACTGTAATTATAAACCAGAGAAAAAGTTAGAAGAAAAATTGCTCTACTTTTACAATGTATCTAAAAAGATACATTTTCTAGCCTGGAAGAAATACACCTCAGAATTGCTTCATCAAAATGAAGGGTTATCATTATCAGGGCTATTTCACATTATTACAAAAGGGAGATTCATTATTAGGATTTTGTAAACTAGGTTTCAGCTATTTATTTTCTGAAAGGATTAAGAGTAGAGCAGGACGCTTTTGTCTTGGTATACCTGACTGTTGTCAGACAGTTGCAGATCTCCCAGGTAACATTTCCTGAAGTGGAGTTTTTAAGAATGACTAAAATTTGTTCTCCTCTAAGCAGGGTGTTTACTTTCTGTGTTCAGTGTTCTCTAGATAATGTGCAGTGCTGCACTTACGGTTTGAATCAAGAAACTTCCTTTAGCATTACTTGAACCTGTGGGCTTTATTGATTTGAGATGTAAGAAATTGTATGCCAAAATCTTGGTTATTTTAACTAGTTCTAAACAAAAAAAGACTAACATCAGTTTTGACAACAAACAAAACCAGTTTTTGTTCTATCAGTTATGTTTAAAAGATTCCAATTTCAAACCAAACACAACTTGTGGTTATTCTGTCAGATATTTATATAGCCACTGGGGCGCCATAGTTATGCACCGCATACATCATTGTATTTTTAAAATGTACTTAATGAACATTTTTTTCTTTTCTGGTAACTACTTCATTGCCTTAAATGAATGCATTCCAATAGAATTTGTAACAAATGAGCACTTTGTGTTTGCATTAATGCCAAACACGTTTAACAAATTTTTAACAAGGAACACTGGCAAAAAGCCAAACTCCTAGAGGGACACTGAAGGAATGCTATAAATTTAAACTAGATTTTACCTTTTCACTGAGTTCAACAAGTGTCTTAGGTGTCTTTAGCATCTTGGCATTGAAAGTTTTCTGTGTAGGTTGGATACAACTTCATGTCTCAATTATTTCTCTTCTTTCCCCTCCTCACTAGAGATTTTCACATCGATATAACAGGCTTTAACAGGTTACTGTGTTCTTTAGAAAGCAAGAGGTGGGTTTTCATTCTTTCCATGAAAGTTAGGCCAGGAGGAAGTAGCAAAAACAGATTTATTGTTGGGACTGTAATGACAGAGAAGTTAAAATAGTACATGTCATGCCATTTTCATATCCTGTTTTAAGGGAACTATGTAGTGGCGAGCACTCCAGCAGGTCTGTGCTACCTAATATTGTTCCTTGTGCTGAGTTGCAAATATCTGGACTGTGATCATGTTTGCAGCTCCACTTCAGGGGCAGAGGAAAAGCAGCCCGCAGTGCTCCCACTAGTCTGAGCTCTGGGCTCACACAGAAGCCACGAACAGATTTTTGGCAGAATCAAACATCTGGGGGGATTCTGCAGTTGCTGAGTTCTGCCCGTATGGTACATGTCACTGCAGACCTTGGGAATCACCTAGTCTGTAATACACGTTAGTATTGAGTGCTACAAGTAGCCCCATGAACCATGTGCTTGCTCTTTACTTGTAACTTAGCATATTAATTTAATTTTTACTATGTTATTTCAGTTTTAATCAAATGCAGGAACTGAAAAATAATAACACTTAGCACCCATCCAAGGCTATTAAGGCACATTGCAAACATTAAGGCTTTAAAATTCCTGTGAGGAGCCTGTTGTTACCCCTACTATAGCAAAGAGCAAGTTAGGCACAGGAAAATTATGTGACTTTCCTTAGTCACACAATAAGCTAGTGGAAGGGACACAATTCAGAATAATACCATGCCAGGACTTTGTTTTAGTTAATTGAGTCATTCTTCTCATTGTTTTGCACAGACAAAAGTAAAAATTGAGATTGCATTTTTTTTTCTTCATGTTATTTAGATTTGATTGTTGCAAGAGGCACAGATGAGATCCAGAAGGTCACTTGACAAAGACTTGATGAGTTATAGCCCTGTTTTATAAAGACTACTTTTCAGTCTAGTTGCTTTTTTCCAGAAAATGAAATAATTTCCCTTTTTTTTTTGGTACTCTGATTGCAGTAATGATGAATGGGTCTAGAGAAGGAAATTGAGGAATTCATCCTGACAGCTTTTTAAAAGATGTCACACTATAATGCAGATGCCTTGTCGTAGATTAAGGAGCAGAAATGGCCCTAACGGGTTCTCATTAATGATATCCTTCTCTTCTAACATTCAGCCAGATACCAATTCCTTGCAATAAAGTGGCTATTCCCTCTCTTTCTGACTCACTAATTACCGTATCAGTTGTTGGCCTTTTATGTAGGTACCATGTGTAACAGGTTAGGAGAGGGCAATTTAAGCCTATGTGAATGGGTATCTGTTTTTGTATCTGGGTGCTTGTTGCAAACATTTGGAAAGCATATGGAGCATAATGGACATTAACCCAGATGTCAAAAATAGCCTGCATTTTACTACTGTTATTAAACAGTTTCCCCTTTAACCCCTTTGTGTTTACCCACCCTCTCCAGCTTGTTTCTGCAAATCACTGCTGAGAGGAAAGGATTGGAGGGAAAAGTAGTAATCAGGCAGGTGTCTTTATCCAAAGGAAAAACAATCTGAAGAAATATTTGTGGGCTACTACACTTTTATATCTTCACATCCTTCTGCTGTTTTCATTGACTGGTATCTAATGGATTGTCAGAGTGCAAAACTCACAAGACATTCACTTCAGCTGGAGTGCTGCTGAATCTCAGGACCAATGTATGTTACCCAGTTTTATTTCTGGTTTAGAGGTTCAATGACCTATACCTAGTACAGCATTGAAGAAACAAATGTAAATTTAATTTACCCCAGCTTAGCTGGTATTTGACAGCAATATCCTTTTATTTATATATATATTTTTTATTTTATTTTATTTGTTTTTTACTTACTAGAAAAATACTTTGCATTTCCTACCTGTGGTGAACAAGTTTTTGTTATGCTTCCAATATATCTATGGTTTCCTGATGAATGGGTGGGTTGATTAAGTGGGTGGGATTTATTCAGAGGTTTCATTCTGTATTAAAATCCCAATGAAAATTTGTGGAGCAAGCTGGAGAGTGATTGCATCTGGTAAATTGTTGCTATTCCTCAGATCGGATACTTTATTCTGGGTTCTAATTTTTGGAGCATAAATGAGTGTCAATTGTAAAGGAATTTCAACTTGTAAAATAACAAGTATATTGAAGATTTGCTGTGATAATGTTTTAGTGACTGTGTTTAAAAAGTATCGACATTTTTGTTCTATGGTTTCTGGAACACCTCTCCTTGTTAATTTATATGGGTGCTTCCTAGGCCTATGTATCTCTTTGAATGATGATTAAGAAATACTTGGCACACTAAAGAATGGGAGCTATGCACAGTTCATGAAACGTAATGCATGCTCTGACTTACAGTTTTCATAAAAAGTTTGCAAAGATTTTATGTGCCAGAACTAGTAACATGATCTGCTTTAGGAACTCCCTGGCTTTCCAGCTCTGCAGAAGTAATTTTTTCTCCATTCAAAGGCCAGATCCAAAACCTGTTAAAATCAGTGGGAACCTTTCCACTTTTCAGTGGGCTTTGGATTAGTCCCTAAGTGTTTTAACCAGCAGAATTGTACCAACTTCCCATTGCAATAGTGGAACTATTCATCTAAGTTTGTATTATATTGTATGTACTTGCCATAAAGGAATAAAAATAGGGATTTAAAATCATTTGCATGTTTATTCTGTAAAGTGTTTCACTTTACTCACAGACTAATTACTCTGATAAATATTAGATATGCCCCTAGAATTTGAAGGGGCATTTTGACCAACTAGCTCAATTTACAAAACCACAATTTTTCAGCTGTATACAACAGTGGAAGCATTCTATGGCAATTTCTTTTTCAAAAAATCGGATGTTTGTGAAACTTTTGCGATTATATAAATGCCAGGGCAGTATTGGAGAATCCCATACATAACACATTTCCACTTTTCTAGAAACAGAGTCAGTGGAAAAATGAGCAACTGCCCCGTAAAGGAAGCATTTAATTCCTCCCACCCATCTGATATACAGATAACGTAAATGAATTAATTCACTGCTCTCTCTTCAAGAATACCATGCCATTTGCTCACAGCATAACTTGTAACAATAAAAATCATTCAGGCCTCACTCTTTCTTCACTCACAATCAGACACAGAGCCTCATCCAAAGCCTGCAGAGAGAAGGAAGGATGCCCTCCACTACTGGCTCAGGCTTATACCCACTCCCTCTTGTAATTCTCTAGATTTTAATGGTGCCAGCCAAGCTATGAAGAGCAACAGTCATTGATTAGTGACTGCATGGCTGAAAAATTCATAACAGGTTATTGTATATTTTCACTTTTATCAATCTGAAGTTTTGTATCCATAAAGCCTTTCTCCACTGTTCTGTAAAATAAATTGGACTTTAAGTGCTTAATATATAACTATCAAAAGCTGCTCTCCGTATCTTTAGTTTTGAGGAGTTACTAGAGGCACTACTTAATCTCGCCTGCTATGGAACTGAGTGGAAATAAATGGATGATTCCTTTGGTTTCCAAATAAACGTATTTAATTTTATTAACAGCATTTCCACCTCAAAGCTACTGCGCTTATAGATTAGATCAGAAAGCTCACCATTTCCGCAATCATAAGCACAACAGAATTCCATATCTTTGGAATTTACAATCTTTCCCATTTAGAGGAAATCTTGTCATACAAATCAGCTGTAAAACCAGTTGACACCTTATGAACATAAGTGGGTCCAACTCAAATTCAAATCCTTACTTAGTCCCTAGAAAAGCAACTTATCCATTGATGTCTACGAAAAGATTGATTAGATGAGAACTAGGAAGTTTGTAATGCTTCAGTTATGTTACTAATTGGATTATTTTTTACCTTCTTACAGTTGTCAGAGGAACTAGTGAAAGAGGAAGAAAACAGTTTAGCACTGAAGGTAACGATGATAATCTATTGCATTGGATCTCCCAACATGACCATGATATCCTGAGAAGATCACAGATGCAGAAAATGAATGCAAAGGTCGACATCTAATGAAATGCTGCATTAATTGGCATTTTCTTCATTATTTCTCCTAGTCTACTGTGAAATTAGATACTTTGGAAAAACAATGAAGGGGACTAGCAGAAATTTTAAGAGCTTCACTTCTGTCTGCAGTGGGTCTTGTAAGTTATTCTATTTTCACTAAGAAGCCATCAGTTCAGAATATTATTGTTTAATGAAGTTCAGTTAAACAGGTTATTTAACTAATTTTTGGTAAATTTATATTGATTTTAAGAAATAATTCAGATTGTCTTAGATGCAGTATCTGCGTTTGCTGATTTTACCTAGTCTACTCTAAAGTATCACTTCTATTGCACTAGATTATCAGAGGTATTAGTAAAATGCTATATAAGGGTGCTGGAATTAATCTTACCCCCAGCTAGATGTGGGCTTTTCCAAACAATAAAACCCAAGCCTTTGCCCTCCTCTGTTTTCTTAAATCTTCTGATTAAATAATGTTAAAAGCACAAAACAAAAACAAAAAAACATTGATAGTATAACTGGTATTAAGCTCTGGGCCAGGTTGGAAATGAAATCAATTTTTGGTACTAATAATTGACGACAAAGATCAGCTTTATGAAAATATGGTGTGTGTCTCTGACAATGAATAGGACATCTAATTTGAACATAACTATAATATTATATACAAAATGTTCCCATTCCTGGATGGTAAAAGCTTGAGGTGTATATAAATACAATGTATATATGGACATATACACAAGGATCTATCAACCTCTTACCATCCAAACGCATACAGATTTTCAACAATTAAAAACTGGGACTCTCTTAAAAAAATAAAAATAAATAAAGATAAGATTACTGTGAATACAGCATATGCACTAGGTCTCCTGTAAATGAGGAACTGTTTGTTATTGTTTTCTACATTGAAAAGCAGTCTCCTACATGGATCCCAATGAATCTTAGATGTTAAAAGAAAATATGAATGAACAAATAGCACTTAAAGGCTTTTTCTACCAACAAAATGTATCTGCAAATTAAATTTGAAGCACATGCAAGAAAAGATAAAACTATGAAGTCATTACACTTGGTGAGAGAATATAACTCACCTCAGATCTCTACCACTTTTCAAGGAGAGGTTCCTTACAATCCCATGAACACTTTCATTTGGTCTGGCAAACATGTGCAAATGTTTGGCTGTTTTATTGAGGCATCTTTTTGTCTGTAGATGAAATGCTTCCATACTGATGGGAGTGGGAATAGAATATGTGTATTTTTAAAGGACAAACAATAAATTTAAGCATGGGTGGCCTTATCCTTAGTATTTTTTCTTTGCTGCTGAATTAAAAAAAAATATTTTTCAAACCTCTGTTGCAATTAACCCTAAACATCCTACATGAGCCATACGTATTACCCCCTTTAAAATTATTGTCTAGAGATGATGTTTTATTTATTTTTACTGTAATTCTTGGTGCAATCAAAGACCAACTTATTCAAGCAGGAGTCCTTCTGGATGCTACTGTCTTCAGTAAATAGAGTAAAATGTATAGAATTAGTATAGCATAGGTAATCCCAATTTCATTCATGTTTAAAAAGTTTGTCCTTTAACTATCAATGGTATTTTAGATATTTGTTTATTAAACAGCAAAGCTTTGGGGAGTCTATTTAGCACATATGACAAATGTTGCACTTGGAAACTCAGACAACAAACCTAGTTTCTTGTGACAAAGTTGTTGTCACAGTAGGGGACAATCGTCTGTGTCTCTTACAATCAGGTCTTTACCTTAACTCTGCAACTGAATACTTGAAGTAGGAAATAAACTAGGGGGGGAAATAGGGTCACAGATACAAAGCTGTATAGGTAGGTATTTATATGTATGTGCCAATTTTGTCACAGATATTATTTTAGGGGCATTTTTGCTCCACTCATGTTGGTAAGAGTGTTGATCTAAACTTTTATCAGGGTCTACAAGTTAGCCCCTGAAGAGGAAAATTTTGTCTAACATTGGTTTTTTCTTTAATTTTTTTTCTTTTAATTTCACGTGATACTCTATGATATTTGGAGAAAATCTTTTCATATACTAAAAAAGAATCTCGGGGTTTACAATAAACACTGTGATGTTGGGAAGTATTTTATTTGAGCAATGTTTGGTAGGTTTTTTCCCCCCTGTAAGTGTAAAGAAGTAAACTAACTTTTTGTTAACATTTAATATTATTATTGTTATTGTTATTATTATTATTTTAATGTGAGATCAGTCTTGTACTGCACATTCTTTCATTTAAATGTACAGTATGAATTTTGTATTTAATGAGTTTTGTGTATCCAGTATGCACGTACCTGCACATTAACTTTCATTTGAAAGTGGGTTTCAATTTACTTTTTTGAGCAGTGTTTATGAAAAGACCTCAGATATGTTGACCACAAACTATACCTGCAATGTTTTTTTCGTGTGCGTAGGGTGATGTTTGAATGTGATGTTCTGCAGCAATGGGTCCATATTCCCTATTTACCTTAGATCCTCATTTGGTAGTGCTTCTTGTAATAATTTTTTCAAGTGAGTGGCATGTTCTGGATTGTGATATTGATATATGGTTAAGGACATTGATATGAAACTAAGGAATTCCTAGAAATTACCAGTGGGCATGTATTAGACAGTCATTGTAATTTAATGTCTAGTAGAAGTGTAAAGTACCAAGGTATTTAGAGTTCATAACATTGTTATCATGTGTATGGGAAGTATTTAGTGTTGATCAGCTTGTTTATATTCATCAAATAAACTTTGTTTCTTTCTGAAATCAGTATTGTGTCATTAAAAGTGGGTTTAATGACTGTAAAAAAAATGTGCGAGAGATGTTTTCCACATGGTAAATCTATCACACTCCTTATTTCTCTAATTGCTACCATTCAAAGTAATTTATCTTCCTGTTGTTACTATCACATAAACTGTTTAAGAAAGCATAAAAAAGAAAATGTCTCCTAGGCCCCACTCTCAGAAATGCTTACAAGCAACTTTAGTAAAGTGGGGAACCATTTTCCGGATTGGGCTCTTTGAGAGCAATATGCTTTTGAGTGGGTTTCTAAAACATAATATTCTTGTGTGACCCTGTGTAATTGCATAGAAAATTACATTTTGTTTATGTACTTTACTGACCAAAAGCCATAAGGTGTGAAATTCTCTGCACAGTCAGCTCCTTTTTCAGCTGCCTGGTAAGTGGTTCGCCGTTTCCATTATGTTCACTTTTTTTAGAAAAGGAACTTTTGTTAAGCAGGAATTTCTTACCTCATAGAACTCCCTGGACCAGCTCAGGGCACACACAGCAGGAGAATAAAGGTAAGTAAGTATGCATTTTACTTAGGTTATTTAAAAACACACAGTCTCTTAGTTTTAAGCTCTGTTTCTTTACCTATAAATTAGTTCTCTTGGTAAAAGAGTACTATGCATTAACATAGGATATTGTTTCACTTTTAACTATGGCTAAATATGTATTTTTTGTGTATTCCACTTACGCCTACTTAGCTCTGAGTTGCAGTACTATAAATTGAGTAGCAGTCTCTTCTATCTTCTTCCTAGACCTGCACAGTTTTTCAGTTTGATCTTGTTCTGTATTCGGGCAGTACATGTGAGGGGATTCTCCAGCCCACTCCATTGGAAACACATTTTTAATTCTATTTTCAGCATGAAACACTTCCTGCTTGAAAGGCAGCTCCTGCCTCCCTGTGTGGTGAAGGGGACAGCACGTCCCAGTGCCTGGTACTAAGGAGATAGAGGAGGATGGCAGTGGATTTGGGGAAACTGCAAAAGGCTCTTGAGCCCCATTTTTTGTAAGGTTCTTTGAATCATGGAATCCCCTCTTGCTTTTGTAGAAAGGGGCTGTGAGGGCCACAGGGGAAGGGGTAGGGCCAGTATGTTTGTGTCTGACAGGTGCCTTGGGGTGAAGGAGCTCCCCAGGGGCCAGCTCTGGCTTCAGGAACATACCACTTCATGTTGAAGTTTGAGTTCAGACAGTCAAGAGCTTCTCCAGCTCTATAGAAAAGAGCCTGAATAAGAGCCAGCCTCTTCGGAGCTTGAGGTTTCTTCCAAGAGGGCCTGTTTTTTAATTCGGACTTAAGTCAAAGTAGCTTGAGGTTTGGGCCAGCACAAGTATAAGCAATGGGGGACATTTGGGGGATGAAGCCATGTGTTGGCTTGTGTTTCAAGCCAACATGTCAGTTCAGACACAGAGAGCCCCAAACAGCATGACTTGGATGAAACCAATTGCAGAACACCTACTGAATCTCCTGGTTGTTCACCCTGTGCTCCAGGTCCAGGATTTGATTCTGGAAGAGCCACACTAAATACCTGACACTGTGTCCTGCCCTCTGCAGAAACCTGTCAAAGTACAAACTTTGGAGGGTCAAAGAAGCCCGTGGCTCTATTTCACCTGCTGATATTGGTTCTCCAAAACATGAAACTTTTAATAATGAATGTATTAAATCATTCTAAATAAAGCCAAGTCAGTCCTAAATAAGTAATGTATTTCCCATTATGAAGTCAGTGAGAGCTCTGCATGTCACCAGGGTATGATTTTGACCCATACATGAAAAGGATAGCTGATGTGGCTCTGCTGTACAGATTTTCCTCCTGCCAGATCAGAGTAACTTTATTTCATGCTCCTAACTTTTCAGAGAGGACACCTCTTTTTCAAATTCACCTTTTCAAAGAAGAGGCAACTCCTGCATTCACCAAGAGTAGCCCACAACACTGCAGTAACCTACAGATTTGGTATGTCCAGGAGGCACTGGTACAGCAGTAGCCCTGTTGAGAAGCCCACGCTTGATGGGTGCAGAAGCAAGGACTGATTTTGTTGACTTTTACATTTCTTCCACTCTTTTCTCTTCAAAATTACTCTTTCTTCAGAATGAGTCTATCCTAAAACCAGATCACCACAAGTGCAGGGGAAGAAGAGGCAAAATGCCAGTGCATCCCCAAAACAAGGTACGTATCCCTTTGAAATGTGCACTTCAATTTGTGTTACAGATACTTATACCATATATTCCCACATAACTACAAGTCTCAGGACAAATCCCAGAACTTTGAACTCCTCTAGTTTCCAATGGAGGCGACTGTCCAACTTTAAAACGGCCCTGCTTTTGGTACTCTCCCCAGTGAGGCCAGGAGACAGCAGATGTTCTGGCAGCTGCAGGCTGCCTTGCACTCCGGGAGCTGGGGCTGGAGGAGAGCAGCCAGCTCCCTCCAGATGGAGCAGACAGCAGAGAGGCGGGTGGGAGGCTGCACAAGGAAGTCAGATAGCTCCAGACTGATAGTGAAGGACTGATGATGTGTGGCTCCACATTGCCTAACCAGCTTTTGAGAGGCTGCACAAGAGAAATCAGCATCAATCCATAGTTAACCTGAGTTCAGTGAGAAGTCTTCTTGGCGTGGGAAAATCGATAGAGAGGAAATATCTCTGCAGAATGCATGATAATGTAGCATGGTAACTAGTTTTTATTTGAATGTAATTTGGACAAATGCATTACTCATAAGTGAGTTATCCAGGGCTTGCCAAATATGCAGCTAAACAGTTATTATAGCAAATTACACCATCATCTAAACACCTCTGTTTTGGCTCTTAGTTGTCTTCTTTTGCAATAAGTTTTGAGATTTTTTTTTCTTGATTACTGTTGTCTAATATTGCTGTAATTACCACTCTGGTTACCATAGAAACAAATAATACCATGAACAACAACACGCGTTCAAGAAACTAACAGCATTTTCTGAATTTCATAAGGAGAAAACCTGTGTTAATGAAGACCTATATTCTTGGGTCGTTCTTAACATGTTTCTCAAGTCTATTGATTTGTGTTCTCATATGTATTTTATTATGGGCTTTATATTTCATTTTAAACTTCCAAAAATAAAGAAAAACAGCTGAAGTACATTTTTTTTTAAATGGCCAGATTTTGGTTAGAGGTTAACACAGGCCAAAAGAGAACACAGATCTGCCCTGGAGCTCTTACAGTTTTACTTTGTTTTGTTTTGTTTTAATAAAAAGATCCTTATTGCAATCCACCAAGGGTCAGAGAAATGCGATCGTAACGGACCAGCCGTGTTCCTCGTGTGTAACTCTCCTGCCCTCTGTACCATCTCTCGACTCAGATCAACCAAACGTGTGAAGGTAGGATTGCTGTCAGTCATGATAAGGGGGTGCATTAAGGGACCAATCCAAACTTTACTGAAGTGAACTGAAAGATTATTGATTAAATGTAAGTTTCTGAATGTGCCCCATTTGATTCTTTATGGAGCAAATGCTTACATTTAAAGGAGAGTGGGGCCAAACCATTTCCTCCATATATCAGAATTTGAGCTAAATGGAATTCATATGAACAAACTGCCTGACTTTTTGAACGCTTTGTGATAATGAAATGCATCTTAGTTTTCATTACTGAAGTTCATTTACAACGTATTTTGTTTATAGTTGTCCTGACTGTGTTTCTAGGTCAGCACTCTACTCCTACCAATGCTGAACACAGCCACTCATTACAGTGCCTCTACATTATGGTCACTTATCCCATAGTAACTGTTATGAATAAATGGTATCATTCAGTCCATAGGTTAGTTGGCTATTGCTATAGACAGATTTGCTATTGCCTGAGGGTAAAACACATTATATTTTAAAAATCTGTTCTCTAAAACAAATTCTGTCCAATCTTTCTGTTGGGGATACTGCAGAAAAAAGAAGAGGCAAAAAACCCCCCATCCTAACTCACTCACAGGGCTGTCCAGGCAGCCAGTTTCTTGAGGATATGTTCCAATTCTGAGCCATTCACCCAGTCAGAGTTATTCTCCCTGAAGTTAAACAACCACTCCGTATCTGAAAGCTGAAGGCTGTAAATTCTCCTTGTGAATGTTGCCTATGACAGGGAAGGAAAGACTTGCATAATTACCACTTGTACTTCCTCAGAGAACATGAGCTCAAGTCTAAAGCAAGGAGTTTGGTCAATAAAATACCAAGGTCTGAAAACTACAGGAAAAGACCTGTCCGGCTCATATGATAAGGATTTTTTTCCTTGTTTACAAGTACATGAATATTTCAGTGGAAGCCTCGTCTTCAGACCTGAGTATTCTGCTGGTATTATTAATTAAGTTAATTAAAAATACAGAGAGCTGTTTACTCATCTGACTATAACTGTTATCATATTCGTTAGTGTCTTTAAAATGGATTAAGAATTTAAAATTAGAGAGCAGGAATAGCTCCCTGTTTCCATGAGTTATGCTACTAGTAGGTCAGAATGAATTACTCTCAGTCCTTCTCAAGTAAGGGATGCCAGTGCTTGACATTTTTGGCTATAATTGGCCAGATAGCTTATAGAAAAATATAACTACTCACGTGAGCAAATTTTTACAGGACTTAAATCCTGAAATCAATTATAAACGCTTTAGGGATAATGGGCTCATAGTCATACTGAAACCTTTTCATAGCAATCCTTGTCCACATCTGTTCACTACATACATTGCAGGGAATGATTTTGGTTAGAATGTTTATGCTTTTCTGCTATTCTGTTTGCTCTTCTCCATTGCAGCCATAGGGGAGTACAGGGCTGATTTTTTTACTCTCTGCAGTGCTTTGTGCATTTTTTTTAGCTCTTAATTCCCACGTGCACTAGTGCCATATGCAGGCTTTGAAAACTTCTTTTTGAAGGACTCCTGTGATTCTTCAGCTGCTTCTTCTCTGTGGGTGCAATACGTGTAATATGAAAATGCTCTCCTTCCTTTGCTTGCTGTGGGATATGAATATAATCAGCATCTTAAATGATAGAGACTGAAACATAGAAAAGCTGATAAATTTTTTCTAATATACGTTAGGTTGCCATCACTAGTGTCCCAAAGAATCAGGCTAATCAGTAAATATTAAAATAGGTTGTTTAGAAATTAATTTTTTTCAGAGTTAACTTGCATGACCCCTTTTGCTCAATGATTATTTTTCTCTCTTACTTATGATTACTTATGATTTCTCTCTTATTTATGATTATCTTTCTCTCTTACTTTTCAAATTCCCAATACAAATCGTGATGCATGCACATTTGTGAAACTCTGAGTGATTAATAAGAAATTGCACTGAAGAGGCATTTTCTACAACTGATGTGTGGGACCTTGACACCACAGCAAGTTCTGAGAAGACTTCAGATTACTTAGCAACAGAGACATTAAACTGCAACCTAAAAATGTGTAAATGAGATATATTGAGTAGTTCATGTGAAAGGAATGGTGCCTTGATGTGTGATAGCCTAGTACTTTCAAAAAGGGCAAACACCCGGGGAATGAAATAAATTCTTAAAAAAAAAGATGTTTTTGTTTAGCTAAATTTATTCCTCTTTGCATATTCAAAACATTTTGAAGTCACTTCCTTAAACCATGTTATAAACAAAATGTCAATTGAGGAGATAGTTTTGATGTGACGCACATCGTACTTGCACCGCAGGAATGAAGATTAAAAGGACACTTCTTTTGAGTGCCACATCTTAGTAAAGTTTTGTAATTATGCTACACAGACAATATTAACAATTCATATTAAATACAGGATATCATCTTAAAATGAGTACCAGATTTTTTAGAAAGGGCTTTAAAAAAAAATGTTAAAAACCTGATTTCACTTTGAATTAGCTTTCAAAATCCAGTCAATATACATGTAAAGAATTTAAAATGTAAATATATTTTCTAAAGTGCTACAGTATGTGACTATATATTACTACATGCTTTTTTAACACAGTTGAGTGAAGCTTAGTCTCAGATCAGATAGAATCTTTCAGATAAATCATTTATGACTAGATGACTTCTTATCCAAAAGTCAAATATGTGATCATTTACAGAGGTCACTGGCTGTATTCTGCTGTGTGTTCTATAATCAGCTGAAATAAACCCTGGGAGTCCCTCCTGATTATATACTCACAGGGTCACAGTATAATAAAATACTGCTCAAATTGTATTTGAGACAAGAAATGTTCTCCCCAAAACTATCCCAGTCTCAGGGACAGGACTGTCAATATTAATTCCAATGCAAATGGCAAGTATAAAGTCCAGCATTTTGAAGGGGGGCACCCTGCCTATTTGGCTGCAAAAAGCCCTGCTATGACACACATTTAGCTATTGAAGTTACTTTTCTAAGGCATATTCTAAACTCCCTTTTTTTACAGAGCCAAGCTGGGACTTACAACTAAGGCACCTTTTTTAAAAAGAGATGTACAAGAAAAATACTGAAAAGCTTGGGAGTATTTTCCAGAGGAACACAAGTTCAGCTAGTATTGCGGGATAGTGAAGAAATGGCATTTCCAGCTTCTATAGAAATAGAGGATATCCTCATAATATACTACTTATGATAATGCAGGCCTCACAATAACTTCATAACATTGTCAAAAAAGCATAAAAATGTCACAGGATGGATGATGGGACTTCATGGAAATGCACTTCTGCTCAAAAAGCAAGCAGGGTATTAGCCTCTGGCATGTCCAGCATGACATAGAAATACATGTAGCTGGTAATGAAATGCAATAGGTGTTCTGCAGAAAACCTTACATAAATGAATGAGATTTTGTTTTCCTATGGAGCTCAGTGCAAACCAATAGCAGATCAGTACATCCATCTCTGTGCTGGGTAGGTTACCCTATAAGCTCAGACGCTCTGCAAGGAAGTGTTTTAGGAAAATATTAGCAAAACAGCTGATTAAATAAAGAAAAGTTGCTAAATTGGCAACCTGTAATAAAGACAATTAGATAAAGTGATGTGCAATGACTATTATCAAGCAATTAAGTGGCTAGTTCTGTAGCTGTTCCTTTGCTTGGCTGCTTTGTTAAAAGTGATATCATGGAGCCACCACTATGCTTTGAATTACAGGTTATTACTGACTGTTTGGGTGGAAGAATTGCTGTGACCAGGACAGATGCCAACGAGGCAGGGCCAGGCAATTACCATAGCTTCTCAAAGCAGCACACTAGGCAGTAATGAGTACCTGTCATGCTCTCCCAGAAGCAAAAAATACAGCTACTTAACAAAAAAAGTTTACAGTGCTCTGTATTATTATGAAGAAGTGAAGATCATCTCCCATCACCATGGGACTGTCAGCTGCAATAGCTCAGTGAGCTGCTCAGATGTTTTTTCTCTGTCTGGGAATGAAGAATCAGAACACAAGGAGTCACACCTACACAGGGTATGGACTTCAGTGCCAGAATTCAGGTAGGCTGGAGCTCAGCAGAGGCCTCACTGCAGAAGCCCTCATTCACTTCATTGCCAGATCCTGCCTGGAAGCATAATACACTTTCCACCAGAATGGTGTCTTCTTTCTTTCAATATTATACTATAACCACTTTTTTTTTCCCATGTCACTCCTCAAAAAGTGACAGTCTAAAGGCTCTGAACAGTAGAAGAGAAGGAGAAGAGGTCCATGAATTTCCAACCTTTCAAGGCTGGGATAGTGATTTTAGCACCTAAGGTACTTGCTGCATGTGCCAGGTCTACACATGTAGCCATTAAACCTATTGTGTGTAGCATCTTAATACATTCTGCTCAGCCTGATCACATGGATTTACTATTAATGGACTATTCACTCTGGGAAAACATTTGCACTGTCAGTGGCATTTTCATGTCTTCACAATTTTCATTTAAACTGAAGAAAACAATATAGAGCTAAAATGGTGCCTTCAGCATAAAAAAAAAAAAAAAAAAAAAAATCAGGGCAACGAGTCACAAGGTTTACCTCATCAAATACTTAAAATGAAGAGTTCAAAATTAATCTAAATCTTAGATATCTTTGTAAAATGATTTGTCAGACAATGCCGTATTCTAAATAAACTGGTAATAATCAAGGTCAGTTCACAGGCTCTTGTGGGACTTGACAGATAGGGTTAAATTTATCAGATGTGTTGCTCATGGTGCATAGATAGATAGCTATGTTCAGAATTATATTGGCTTTAAGCAGGCATGGACAAATATACATTGGCTTAGCTGTTATGACATATCTCTAGTCCTAAGGAAATGATGAATTAGCTAAGTCGTCTTTAAGATAAGTGTCATATAAAGGCTAACCAAGCTCCCTCCTCTCACTCTTAAACATCCCTTACTGATGATATGTGTGTGTACATACTTTAAAGAAATGCTTAGTGATATTTCAGGTGAGAGCTTCAGCCAGCAACCACCTACATTTCTCCTTGAGCTATGCAGATTTTGAGGATCTAATATTGCTATTAGAGCCTAATCTCCTAATCTTCTCAGAGTAAGGTAAGTAGTGTTATTTGGGAGTGGACGTGGCCCCAGGCAACCATTCATGGTTGTGGCCATATCAGGAGTGGGTGTCAGACTGGTCCATGCTCACGGGAAGTCTGTGGTGCCCTTTCCTCTTTTCCCTTCCTTCTCATTCATGGTCATCAGGAAAATCTTATGAGAGTCCTAATTACTAGTGAGTCATATCATGAGCAGGGCACAGCAATCAAAGCACCACCAGGGCAATACGCCAGGCAGAAAACGAGATTAAGTTTCCTAAGGCAGCAGTGCTGTCTTGTATGCTCTAAGGAGGATGGTGAAACAAGTGTGGGGAGGTACCACCCCGTGCTGTACGCACAGCCCCAGACCACCTCTCCAGCTGCCTGGGTAGCAGTGTAAACTGGGTGCAGTGGCAGTCTGCTAACAGGGGTGTCTGTTCAACAAGCAGAGATGATCTCAGTGCAATCCCCCACCTCTACAGCTGATGCTGGGCTGCTTCTGCCCCCTCTTTGCAGCTGCAGTTGGGAAGCTGAAGCACTGCCAGAAGGCTGAGACCTGTGTGTGAGGATGGGGCTGCTAAAGGTCAGTGATACAGGTGGGCTGTGGAAAAGAGCCTTGTCCTGTCACTTCTGCATTGTCTCCTGTGCAGACCTTCTCTGCAGATATGGCTTTCTGTGACTCAGCTACTCTGCAGCTCTCTGAGGAAGAACCAGGAGACTGTCCTGTCCTGCAGTTGGTTTGACAAAGCTCCCTGCTTGGTCATCTCTGGAAAATGAACTCTCTGTGTGCTTTTCTGTGTGTATACTGGGGAGAGTTATGTTCAGGCCACTCAGAAGAAACATGTAAGAGCCCTCCAGAGTTTATGGGAGGTGCCTTTGGCCTCGGTGAAAGAAGGAACTGGTAGCATTAGGAGAGGGAAAGTACTCTGTTGTTAAGGAGTGGTGGTGGGATTGTTTATTTTTCTTCCCATAAACGTTTTTTTTAAGGTCCTAATGGAAACAAAGCAAAGTATTATTCCTCTAAAAGCACTATTCTTTAAGTAAACCAGACTCACTACTTGAAACATTCCAATGACATATGGTGGCAGCAGGGGGATGCAGAGATGGGGACTGGAGAGGTATCACCGAGATAAAAACCCACAGCTTGTAGGCAAAGGCACTGGGTGGGAAGGGAGGGATACCTGCCCCAGAAAGAGGCAGATCAGAGGAGAAAACAGCAAATGCTTCTGGAGGCATAACAGTTATCCCTTTGATAATTATCCACAACAAACTTGCTATTCCAGACATAAAGATAAAAAATACCAGAAGCTGCCTTTTCACAGTCTCTATTACTACAGAAAACAGAGGTCTAGGCAGCTTTTCCAGATCCTGTTGGCTGTGGGGGAGTTATGTCCTCCTTGAATACCTCCTTCAGACACTTGCATTTGCCTCAGCACCTGCACCTTCAGCTCACTGAGCCCAGCGTGCCAGAGCCAGGGCTGGGCTCCGTGACACCAGCCTCCCAGAGCAGAGAAATAACCATCACTGCAGGGCACCATAATGCAGACTTCCCTGCTCCTGTGAGAGGGAATTTTTGACCATTTTGCACCTGGCTTGAGCTCAGACCAGTCAAGCCCCATGCTCCAACAGATGGGGCAACTGGTTGCCATCCCGTTTCAATACTCTTTAGAGTTACTTCTCATTTTTGTAAAGAATTTTCTCATAACTTTATTTTCCTGCACACCCTGCCACACACAAGTGTTGTACCTGGGCTGTCATTTCTGCAGTGGCTGCAAGGTTTAGTAGGCCTCAGTAGTAGGGAATGAAAGGGATCAACCTGTGTTTTGCACAATAAAAATGAAAAAAATGAGTCCACAACTGTCTTTCTCAAGCTGATAATGTAGACAACTGCTGAGTTTTTGAGGGGGCTATTTGTCATGGAGCTCATTACTAGTAATAACAAACTGTTATAGTTATCATCAGTTCAAACGTAAAATGGAATGTTTTTTTTTCTACATACTTTGCAGGTTTGTAGATTGGTATATTTACCAGAATCTGTGACACTTTTCAAAAGTTTACCCTGTAAACTTTTCTCTGTTGCCTGCTGCCTCTTATTTGCATCTTTACCTGGTAAAGACAAATACTAATCTAGATTCTATTTCTTTCACTCCAATGCTACTCTAAGATATCCTGGCTTCTTTCAGTATCATGAATTTGGGATTTGAGGGAGGATTTGATGTGACAAACATCCATACTTTTGTCTTTGTCTTCTAGTCTCTATACTTGTCAAAGTTTCTTCAGCAGTCAGACATGCTAGAAATATATGGTTATTTAAAAAGAGAGTTTCCCATGCTATTTCTTGCCTCTAGTGGCTAAGGATATAGAAAAATAACAGTTATTGCAATACTTGGTATAAAATCATAATCTTTGTCATTCTTTTGTAGTTCAGCCATCTTTTGGATGATAGAGTGGTTTGTAGAGGAAAGCAACAGCATGTTTTAGGAAAGAAAACAGCCTTAGGAAAATGCAGACAGGATTTCAAGGCAGTTATATCTGAGCCCCTTGGAGCTGAAAAATAGGAAGTAATTCCTGGAGTAGATGTGCTGATGGGCAGAGGGCAGATTCAAAATAACATGACATATTTTCTCTCTTAAAAGGTGATTATGGTACTATGTATGACCCTGACCTAAAAAAGCATATATGCAGATACACCATGCAAAGTACAGCCACAGCAGCTGCAGATGGTCTATGCCTTCACATAGGTTTAGTAATTCCTATATTATACATTAAAATGCCATGAGGAACTAAAAAGACTTGTAGGAAAACGCTGTCTTCCCTTGAAAGTTCTGCTTCCCAAACATGTTCTTCATGATGGAAAACCATGCCTATCAGTCTCTAACTACATTTTTGCCATTAGCAAGGTGTAAAGATAACTCACACAGCACTACACATTAAAATGTGATGTTTTGATGTGACTACTCTTGTAGTAAAATACCTCAGTCTGCAGAAAAATGGCAGAAACACATCCAATAGACCAGAGGTCATCTATTTCTAACTTACAGAGAATTCCAGTGCTATAGCAGACCTTCACCCCTCCAGTCCTGTAGTGTTGTTTTTTTGGGTTCTTCTATTTGGACATTCAACAATATTTTGGCACTTCCTATTATATTACTCTGAGCATTCTTTTTTTTTCTCCAGAAAACACATGGGTGTTGGCAGTAAAGCACACTGGATCAACTATCCCATTGACTTAAGAGATCCATTGCCAGCAAGCCTGGAAAACAAAAGCTTGGGCAGCACAAATGCCTGTGACAGTGTCAATATTTCTCCCTCCTGCCCCCTCTAGTTTCACCCAGCTGTTTTAAATAGCGAGGAGAAATTAAAATTCTTAAAGCCTTGCAGGATGTTTGGATTTCTGCCCTTTATTTCCACTTCTGTGTGCCATAGCTTGAAAATTTGCCTGTGATTTAAAAATTCCCTGTTCATTTTTTTGTTTGTTCGTTTGTTTGTTTTGGGGTTTTTTTGCTTTGTTTTTTGTTTTGTTTTGTTTGCTTGCTTTATATATATATATACATATATATACATACATATATATGACCAGGAATGTCTAGGAATCATGGCAACGAAAATGATCTGGTTTTGGCTTCACCGATTGCCAAGCTGCCGCTTACAGCCCCGGCTGCCTGCGCTGACTGTCCGGGCTTGGCGTTTTCCTGTGCCTGGTGACATTATGCAATTACACGATGATAAACATCATTCGGGAATACAAATGCGAGAGGTAAACAGCTTGGGGCTCTTTATTCGTTTATTTCAGGCGATCTTTCTTGTTTTACTGCACAGCCCCTCCCCTTTTTACAGTTTTCTGCTATTCTTTACTAATTCTAGTGATTTGAGAAATGACCTTTAACCCACGCAGTTTGCAGACTCCTAAAGGGGATAATTGAAATGCCACAGTAAACCAAAGGCAATAAAATATTATTTACTAGGCATAAAACTAAGGTTGGTCTTCCTAAAAGGAACGAACAGCCCCCTTTATTCCTACCCCACTCCCTGGACCCGGTGCTACACCTAATTTATAAATTCCTCACCAGCCGTCCTGAGGAATGAACCGCAGCCCGGGCTGTGAGGATACGATACCGAATGGAAAGAAAGGCTTCTCGGACATGAGGGACTAAATAAATCAGACGGGAACTATGTTGCGGCCTCGGGTCCCGCCCGGGCAGACAGGTGCCGGCTGGGGCACTGGGGGTCCCGACCCACCCCGGGGACAGGAGGCTCTACACTGCCTTTCCTTTGCCACCCCGCCGTTTGGCAGCACCCGCAGTCCGAGCTGCCCGCTCCTCGGCTCCCAGAGCCGGGTACCCCCTTCTCGGCGGCCTCTCCGGCGCGTCTCACCCCGGGGGGGCGGCGGGTGGCCCNGACAGGTCAGTGGCGGGGCGGGAGTGCGCGGCAGAGGGGTGCGCTGATGCCGGGGGTGCGCAGCCCTTACCTGTCGGGCAGCGCCCTTCGGGGCGGGAGAGCTCCCGGTCCCCGAGGCGTGTGCGCGGCGGCAGCGGGGCTCAGACCGGTCGAGATGTGTCTTTTCCCCCACTGGGCTCCTGAAGGGATTTTATTTGCACTGGAATGGCTTTGAAGCCGTGACTGCATTTATTGATAGCGGAGCTGCTGTCACAGCCTGTTTGGATTTCCCAGGACTGCTTTGATAATGTGCCCCCTTCACTTCATCCCCCTTTTCCCCCCCCTCGTGGACCCGCAGTCGCAGGCGAATACAGGGGAAATAATGCGGAGTTATGGCACGGCTGGGGGAATGTTCCCATTTCCTGCACTCGGGTACATGTGAGATATGAGAGGCTCAATAAAAAAAAAAAACCTCTGGCTTGGTATTACAGAGCGGGGAAAGCACTCTGAAGTACAAAGGGTCCGCGAAGTCCTCCTCGCCTGTAGCTCTCATTGGGTCTTACATGATTTAACCCAAACAGTTTTGTCAACAACTTGCCAAATTTGCAGCGGAAAAAAGACGCTGAAGGAGGAACCCAAACCAATCGAGCCCGCTCCGTCCCCCAGTTCTTGGCAAGCAGCGCGGGCGGCCGCCTCTCGTGTCTCGGAGCATGCGATAAACAAGACTTGTCAAATGAGCCACTCATCAGGAATGCTGGTGCAGCCCCCTCCGGCTCGGCCATGTGCGCTGCACATTGCGCGCACATGCATGGATGCGAGGGGGAGCCCCCGCGGGGTCGGCGCCCCTGTAGATTATTGTGTGTCGTGTCCCCCACCCCCTCGCCCCCAGGATAACCAGCCGGCGGTGCTGGGGGCACAGGGCGAACTGCGCACCCTGGCTCGCCCCCCAACCCATCCCCCGGACGGGATGGGCGCGGGGGACACCGCTTTGCGGAAAGAGTTTCTGCGCGCGGGTCTCACGCCTTCGCCAGGAAGGGTCTACCTGGAGCGGGCGGGTGGGCGAATTCCAGCGGGCGCGGAGCGAAGCCCCAGTACCCCCGCCCGTCCTGGGACTGCACTCTCGTTGCAGTACAGCTTTAAAATCCAGACCACTCTGCAATAGGTCGGTTCCGGGCGCATGCGCTGCGGAGAAAGTTTTTCAGCTGCCGTTGGCTCTCCAACTTTTTTTTCCTTTCCTTTTTTTTTTTTTTTTTTCNTCTGGAGATTATCACTCTGCATCCGCAGAGGGTCCCTCCTGGGTCAGAGCGGAGGAGCGCGGCTCCTCGGGGTCCCCTTGACGCGGCGAGGACTCCATGTTGGAAAGGCTGTCGGTTTTTTGTTGTTTGTTTGTTTTTAATTGTCAATTGTATGCTAAATCGGTTGCTCTCGGAGGGTCACGGAGAGTTCAGTTGGGCCGAGAAGCGAGGCTGTTCCCTGGCCTGAGCGGGCGCGGAGGGAAGGACGGAGGTGCGCCTGAAACCCCCCTGCAAACTCCCCCCCTCCCCACTCCTCCATCCCAACAGTAGGAGGGAGCTGGGCTGGGGACCCAGTGAGAGCCTTTCTCTGCAATCGTGAAACCTGGTCTCGCCCGTCCAAATGGATGTGAAGCCACAGCGGGGAGCAGGGGGCGGCTGGGGGGTTCCCCGCGGAGCCACTGCGCCTCCCGCGGAGGCCGCCGCGGTTTACAGCCCCCCGGAGCCGGGGCTCTGGATGCCGCCTTCCCGCAGGTAGTGCTCTCAGAAAACCAGATGCCTTCGCACGCTTTCCAGACACCCCGTGTAAAACAGGATCAGAGGCGATCCCGCGGCTGCAGGATCTGTAAAAGACTCCCTTTTCATCTCAGCAAAGAGCGCGGGCTCCGCATGGGGTGCATTAAATACCAAAAACCAATCTCCGCAGCCGTACAGTGTTGAAAATGGTGCCTTACGCTCCTGATGCTGCCAGCGAGTCTCGTTTTCTTTTTATTTATTTCTTTCTTTTTTTCTTTTTTTTTCTTTCTTTTTTCTTTATCTTTTTTTCCCCCTTTGTTTTGTTTTTGATGGCAGCTTTTCAACTGCTGCGTGCAGAAGGGACGGGATGGAGGGGCTGGGCCCCCGCCTGCGCCCCTGGGCGCAGGTGTCTCCTCCCGCCTCGCCACGCAGTGCCGTGTCAGGAGGATGAAGAGGGCGATAGCAGCGATGATGAGGAGCAGGAGGTGCCGTCGGAGAGGCAGCAGCCGCCCGTTCCCTTCGCCTCCCGGCGCTGCGGCGACCGAGGCCGCCCCCTGTCGGGAGCGGGTCGTCGGAGCGCCTCGGGGCCGCTCCGGAGCTCCAGCCCTGCTGGGGCCTGTGGACGAGGCAGAAGGGCTTTCGCCACACCGTCCGGCTCTTGCATCGGGGTCGTTGCCCCCTCCCCACTCCTCCATCCCAACAGTAGGAGGGAGCTGGGCTGGGGACCCAGTGAGAGCCTTTCTCTGCAATCGTGAAACCTGGTCTCGCCCGTCCAAATGGATGTGAAGCCACAGCGGGGAGCAGGGGGCGGCTGGGGGGTTCCCCGCGGAGCCACTGCGCCTCCCGCGGAGGCCGCCGCGGTTTACAGCCCCCCGGAGCCGGGGCTCTGGATGCCGCCTTCCCGCAGGTAGTGCTCTCAGAAAACCAGATGCCTTCGCACGCTTTCCAGACACCCCGTGTAAAACAGGATCAGAGGCGATCCCGCGGCTGCAGGATCTGTAAAAGACTCCCTTTTCATCTCAGCAAAGAGCGCGGGCTCCGCATGGGGTGCATTAAATACCAAAAACCAATCTCCGCAGCCGTACAGTGTTGAAAATGGTGCCTTACGCTCCTGATGCTGCCAGCGAGTCTCGTTTTCTTTTTATTTCTTTCTTTCTTTTTTTCTTTTTTTTTCTTTCTTTTTTCTTTATCTTTTTTTCCCCCTTTGTTTTGTTTNGTGGGGTGGGGGGTGCGTGGGTGGGTTCTGCCCGGTGGAGCGGTGGCCACGACGTGTCTGCGTCTGGCACCAAAGCCTCGGCGGGGAGAAGGGCAGGCAAGTCAGAGTCAAGTTAAAAGGGGCCCGGGTACTTCCGTTGTTTAAACTTGGATGCTCGAAAATGGTCTGAGAAGCAATAAACAATCTGATCCTTTTTCTCCCCCCTCTAGAAATCCACTGCAGTATTAATCCAAGGAGGTGCTTTGGGGACAGTTGGCAGTACAATGGCTTCTCAGTACCTCATAGTGGCTCTGGCCATTTTCTCCTCTTTTACCCAGGTTGTAATAGAAGCCAGCTCGTGGTGGTAAGCATTTTGTATCGACTTGATTTTAAAAGGGGGTGTCAAGATTTGCTTGAGTGAATGTTTCTGTACTTCTTATGTACTTTGTTTCTGAGGGAGTACCGCATGAACAAGACAGCAGGGGAGGAATGGTTTCGTTGTAATGCGTTGTGCAGTACAATGAACGGGTCTCTCAAATAAGTGCAACATCTCATGTTTTAAAAATCAGTTTTTAGAATGTTGTAAATTAGATTCTCTGGATTTAGTCATCCTTAAACTACCAGAATTGCCTCTTTTAGCAGAGTCATTTTAACTCCCTTAGAAATTTTCAATATATAAGAGGCAAAGCTGATTTACAAGTAAAAACTTTTCTTGAAGTTTCGGTTTAAACTTTTCTGTAACTTAAATGTTTACAAATATGTTTTGTTGCGAAGAAGTACATTTAAGTTTCTGCTTTGGCAAATTATCTGTTTCTATATGGTGTACAATGTTAGGAGTTCTTGAAATAGGTGCTGCTTTTCTGTTTCAAGTGATCTCCTTCAGATTGCTGGCCATTTTTTAATTGAAATGTAACACGTGAAGACCACTTTAAAAATTAAGAGAACAAAGTTGATTTTGTTTACAAAGAATATACTTGCCTCGATGTGTTTGGAAGAAGCTAGAAGTAGTCTATAGCAAATTTCTAACTTCTGGGTTGTCCAGGGTTTCCCTTTTTGTTTGTGGTAGAACTGGTTGAAAAGTCCAGACTTAAATCTAAAATGTGTGTTAAAACAAATTGGGGCTTGGGGGGGCTTTTTTTTCAGTTTTGCTTTAATTATTTTTCTGGCCTTGCAGTTGTTTCGAGCTTCAGTTATTTTTACTATGTCCATTTAAGTTGTTAAAGGACTGCCTAGGTGCAAGTCTTCCAAGTCTGTGTCTTACTTCAGTCCCTATTGTATAGTGATAACCTGATGGATGGGAACTAACAATGTTCAGTGCTGTCTTTAAACCAGAAGTTTCATATTTAAATGTTTGGGTTTTTTTCTCACTGGTTAGCAAAGCAACTGTGATTACTTATGTGTAAGACATAGTTCTGTTTTTTTTTTTTTTTTTTTTTTTCCTTGATTGCATCTTTCCTTTATTAATTTGAATCTTTCTTTATGCAGGTCTTTAGGGATGAACCCAATGAACCCCATGAACCCTGTTCAGATGTCAGAGGTGTATATAATAGGAGCCCAGCCACTATGTAGCCAGCTAGCAGGGCTTTCCCAAGGACAGAAGAAACTCTGCCAATTGTATCAGGACCATATGCAGTTCATTGGAGAGGGTGCAAAGACGGGAATTAAGGAGTGCCAATATCAGTTCAGACATAGAAGATGGAATTGCAGCACTGTGGACAACAACTCTGTTTTTGGCAGAGTCATGCAGATAGGTAGGAAGCAACATCTTTACGATTAAACTCTTGTCTAAGGATATGTATGGCACATACTGTTCTGCACTTGAAACTGTTGCCAGGTTCTTACTGAGTACTGTATACAATCAAGTGTTTTTAAAAGTTGGCAAAGAAGAGGAATTATTTTTAGCTGGAGGTGATTTCCCACAACTGTCCAGCCATGTGTCTTGGAAAACAAAGTAAAAATATATATATTTGCATATGGGAACAGAGGAAAAAGGAAAATGCAGCCCTGAAATCTCCCTTTTAGACAAAATGAAGGTGACCTAAGAGAACTAAAACCAGCAACGTCTTGTAAAATTCAAGATGTTCATGTCTAGTTCCAAAGTTAGCGGCTGCATAATAAATTGCTCTTGATCTGGAGGTTGACTGAAAATTGCTGCTCTGTCTATTTGTGTTTATAAGCAATTCCTTCTTGTTTATTTCTGGATTTGGTAACTTATTTTCTCTTTTTGAGAAAGGTAGATCTATGATAAAAATTGTGTAGCAGGGTAAATTTTCTTAAATCTGTTGAGGACAAAATGTATGATTGACCTTATAACTTGCATTTGATGTAATTGCATCACTGGTAAGAGAGACAGAATCGTGCTTTTAACATCTACCACAACTGGGTGGGCACCCAACCCTTTCCCTATCAAAGTTTCTCTTTGAAATGTGCTGCCTGCCTACTTTTCCTGTTGTTTAAGGACCCTTACATATTTTAAACCCAGTACAACTGAACTGGGTCCATGGGGAAACCCTCCTCTGGATTTCCCAAGTCAGATTGCTGAATCTGTGCAAGCAAATGGAAAACTTGTTTTTCAGGGTGACGTTTGTGATCTTTTTATGTAGTGATCAGTAAAAAATTCAGCAGTGTTTTTTAGCTGGTGAGGTAAAGTAAAGCTTTTATTTAAGAGTTCTTGAATCTCTGCTTTAAAAAAAAAACAAACAACAAACCCCAAAATTTAAAATCAGACTCAAGCTAAGTTTATCTGTAAATGGGCTAACTCTAGTTAAGGCAGTAGGAATACACTAATTCACATTTGGTCTCAATTTTTTACAAAGGAAGTTTTTATTCTGAGATTCTCAGACAAACAGAAAAAAATCTATTGCATAAAAGCGCCCAATTGGAACAGCTGATTGTAGATAAACAACCTTCCCTAGGCTTTTTGCAAGAACAGTATTGAGCCCTACAGAGTTTGGTTTTCTTTACCCTACCTGAGTAAAAGTCTAAAAGCACGTGGAACATGAAAGAAAACTTTTTCTGTACATCTTTCTGTTTATTAGTCTAACAAATGCCAGAAAAATAATCTTTAAAATTTGGGCCTCCAGCCCTTATTACCTAAGCAAGTGAAAATTAGCTCAGGAGGACTGTTGGTGTGAAGAAACACACAAGATTTGGCCCCTGAACTGCAGTATCTCTCTCTGGAATAGATGGCTCTGCCCTCCCCAAGTATGACAGATCTATTTAAAGGTGGTTTCTTTCATGTTAAATAACTTGGCCGCACCCTTCTGCTGGATATGACTGTATTAGCTGATGTCTACATAGCAATTCATCATGTAATTAAGCCACTTATTCTAATTGCGAATGGAAGCAAGGTTAATAGCCATATTCAAGAGTTAAAGAGTCTAAAGAGAGTATTCACTGAGAAGGAGAAAGGCGTTGTGGCTAGCAGTTGTATTATTATTCCATGCTGACCTTCGGTAATGACCAGTTCCTCTGAGTGGAAGGAAAGATGGGTCCTTTTAGAACCTTGTTCAATTTGACTTCAGCTCTCTGTACCCTGGTTTGTCAGGGACTGTTGGGAACTCCTTACTCTCAACAATATTTGAAGATGGCTGCCGGGGTCTGAGTGCACCTAGTTTGGGAGGATTTTGTCATCTGAACTAGTCAGGGACGGGCAGAGAGGAGCGCCCAGGCCACGCGCTGACTGGCAGCACAGCAATTACCCCAGTGTATAAATGGACACTCTTTCTTCCAGGATTTATCCTGCTAAGTTAGCTAAAGCTGTACAAATAAACCTAGCATTGGGTTTGGAAACTTGCTCTGTGGCTTATTGAACTGCAAAATTTCAGGGCTTTTGTTCTCTGCTGTTATTCATTGCTGCTGGTTGCTGGGTCAGGCCATGGTCCTTACGCCTTCCCTGCCTTGTGCCATCTCCTGGCTTTGTGGCCAGCCCAGGGCTTGGCTTTCCAAAAGCAAAAAGTGCTAACATAAAATAAAATAAAATAACTAGATCCTCCCCCAACAGCTCAGTGTAGTTGAGATCCAGTTTATTCATGCCTGCTGGTGAATGCTTTTAAAATACAAGACAAAGGACATTTTGTATCTTATTGTCAGGTATAAAAAAAATTGTTCTGTTCTTGAAGACTTTTTCATATCGAGTGTAAAACCCAGCTCCTTACTATGTGGGTGGCTTCCTACAGTGTATGTATATTGAACAGTTCCATTTCTATATTTTATATATATGGGCGAGAGGGGACTCAAACGTGTTTGGAATGTGTGTTTCCTTGCCATGGCTACAATAGAGGGAAAGGCTGGACTGTGGGAAAAGACAGATATGTTTGACAGTGAAGGAAAGCACAGTTGTGCCTAAAGACTTAAAAAAAAAAAATCATTCAGAGTAACTCATCCATATGGAACCATCACTCTTAATGGGTTCCTGGGGGTAGACGACTTGAGGCTGTGTTGGCTTGCAACCTGCAAGGGCTTGAAATCAGCTTCAGCAGCTGATGCTATTTTATTATTTGTCTAAATGTTCAACAGGGAAGGAACCTGGGGGGCAGCTCTCCTTTCTGTACCTCAGCCTTTCCTTCTCTTTCCCACTTAGAGTAAGTTCCTTAAAAATATACTTCTGGACAAGAATGAAAACTAGTCAAAAAATAGTCGTCTTTATGAGTTTAAACCCTGCAATAAATGACATAGTTAACCATGTGAAAGCATGAGCTAACTAAACCAAAAAAAAAGAATAAAATGTAACGGAAGAGGCGAGTCCTGTGGTCTGAAGCAGACCATGTTTCTTTCCTCTCAATCTAGTGGAAATTTTGCTTAAAGAATTAATCCAAAAATATGTGTTACAGAACAAATGGGAACATTAAAATCTCTATGAGGTTCTGCCTGCTATAGTTTGCAATAAATGCAAGGTGTAAGTCACCATATAAAGCCTTTTTTAACTGAAAAGGCTAATCCTGTAACTCTTCATGTCCATAATTCATGTAAGTACTTCCATGAGCAGGTGTCTGTGAGAATAGACCATTGTAAGTAAGGGAGCAAAGTGCTTCTCATCTTCCCTAAATATGATCTTTCTCAACGTATGACTTCTTCATTTTCCTATTGAAATTCAGCATCCATTACTAAAATTAATCCAGTGGGTTATAGCTGTTACACTAACAAAGTTACTCTGAGCATAGTGTCACCCTGATGGTAAATATGGACCAGACTGCAAATTATTTATGTTCCAAAAGTGCTCAAAAGCTCCTGTTAGATTTGACCTGCTATGGTAGGTCTTGTACAGAGAGTTTCTGCCTCAAAAATGTTGCTGCCTGGATACATGACATGTCCAAAACTCAACCTCTTGAAACCCTAATTATACGAAGTTCCATGGCTTTTTCTAACTTAATTTATTGGTTGGAATAAAGATTAGGAATAAAGTTAAACTCATATAAACTGAAAATAATAATAAAAGAAATAGTCTGTACTCAGTAATTCTAGGATTCTTTCTTGGAGAAGACCCAGTTGGATGCAGTCTCTTAAGATAACAAGCAAACTTAAGTAGGCACTCTGGTGCACATTTTGTGGGGATTTTGTTTGTTTCTTTGTTTGAAAGCTTTCCCAGTTGTAGTTAGAACTTGTAGCATCCTTGGAAAACCAATAGGGGAAGTCAGAAGCTAAATAAAGGTGGGATTAGATTCTGTCAGGCAGATGGTATTTTGTGTTGTGGGTATTGGAATTTCTTCTTCAAAAATTTTGAAACTTGACGTTTTCAATCTCCATTTAAGGGCACCATATGCAGGAGCAAAGCTTCAAGGTCTCCCTGTGCCAGGGTTTTTTTCTTTCCTTTAGTTTGTAAAGAAGATTGTCCATGGACTCACTTGCAATATTCGCGTGAGCTGGAGTGGTGGATACTAAACAGCACAGGTTGTTGTTAGTTTTAAATAGCCTCCTGTGCCTGGCTTATGCATAGGGTGAAAAGTTGTGTGTAATTCTGTTGCACATTTCTTTTGATACCAGGAGGCTTTGTGAAATGCTGTAACTTTAAATAAATTGGAACAAGTGGGTGAAGTCCATAAATCATGTTTGAGAAGTAGTAATTTAAGAACCAGACTTTAAAAAGTTGTATTTACAATCTTTTTTTTTTCTTTTCTTCTTTTTTTCTTTTTTTTTCTTTTTCCTTTTTTCTTTTTTTCTGAAAGACAAGGATTCTGTTTCCCTTTCTGCCCTTCACATGCAGGCACAGTCGCTTCAGCCTCACTGGCATCATGCTTCAACCCTAAGCCACCTCCTCCCTACTCTCTCCTCCAAGCTTTTACCAGCATGAATGAGAACATGAGAAGCATCTCCTGCTCTTCAGTAACACCTTGCATGCTCTAATTGAATTGGCTTTCTTGTGTGTTGCTTGTTTGGTTTGCTTTTTGGGGTGAAGACATTTTAAGAAGCACGGTTCAGGGTCATGCTACCTTTTAGTAAGCGAATTAATTTTAGTGGCTCCTGGCAAGCCTTTGCCCCCCACCCTGCTTATTGGTGGGCAGGGGGAGGCGGGTGAGGAGGACTCTCCACTAACACCACTCATCTTTCCGTGCAGGCAGCCGGGAGACGGCGTTCACCTACGCGGTGAGCGCGGCCGGGGTGGTCAACGCCATGAGCCGCGCCTGCCGGGAGGGCGAGCTCTCCTCCTGCGGCTGCAGCCGAGCAGCACGGCCCAAGGACTTACCCCGGGACTGGCTTTGGGGTGGCTGCGGGGATAACATCGAGTACGGATACCGCTTCGCCAAGGAATTTGTTGATGCCCGGGAGCGGGAGAGAGTTTATCAGAGAGGCTCCTATGAGAGCGCCCGCATCATGATGAACCTGCACAACAATGAGGCCGGGAGAAGAGTAAGTGGCTATGAAACAGCACGTCCCTCTCTCTGCCCCTGTCCCTCTCCTTCTGGGGAAAGACATGCCTTCACGGGGCCTGACTGGCCACCAAGGCTTCCCTCTGTTTCAACACACATGACCAAGAAATCGGCAACTACAGGGCATAGGTGTGTGAAGAGCATATGCTTTTGTGTTGCTCCTGGTTTCCTGACAGCTCTGTTACTTTCCCCACTTGGGACTGGAGTGTGTTGTGTCACCCCCATACTGTTTTTTTTAAAAGTACCCGGCTTGCTGTGGGTTTTCTGTAGGACAGGATTTTGTTAGTTTGTATTTCCAACCAAGACAGTGTGCTTTGAAGGGCAGAGGGCCGTGGTGGGCATCCCCGGCTTAAGTTGTGCTGCTGGATTGTTCTGACTCTTTTTTTTCCCTACTTTAAGAGGATGTGAAAAGCTTCCCCGTATTATTAGCAAACATGGTCTTCTGTGGTTAAATACGTCTTTATGGTTTCTTTCATCTTGAAAATGCCTTAAATGAATGGGTGTAAACTTTTCTTTTTTTAATAGTCTGAATATGAAGAGCCAAGATCATTATTTTCCTAGAGCTTGAAGTGCCAGAAATAGTCGGCTGGAGACTTTACACTTGTGTTCTAAGGTGAAGAAGGTTGAACGATAATTGAAAACTAATAGTATTTAAATGTGAGAGGAGGGTGTCTGAAAGCAATGGACAGGCCAATTTACTATTAGAAAGAAGAAAAATGACATTTTCAGAGTTGCTTATGGAGATTCGAGCAGTTTTTTCCTTCCTCAGCCTCATCTTTGCAGTGCCATTTGGCAGCGTTAAGACTTTCTGTAACTGCTGGGTGGAAGTTGTCTACAGTATCATCTAATGTGTCAGACCCCAGGATTTTTGGGGCAGTGTCAACAGTGACTCTTATTTCTATTTGTACAGGGCAAATGACTGATATTTCCCTGCCAAAGCTTTGTAAAGAGGATATTGCTATGTAGCTCTGTCTCCCACCCATAGGTGTTTGGGGGTTTCTTCTTGGACGAAGTCTCTCTTGCAGAGCAGGATTTAGGATAGAAGAAGGAGACAGAGCCAAGAGCAGACAATCAGCTGCAGCTGAGCCAGGAGCAAGAGGAATCTTAACTCTTTCACTAATTGCAGCCTCAAGCAGAGATCAATAGAGAGAGTAACTCAGATAGAAAATAAAGGGATGTTTTACATTTCTCAATGAAACAGCAAAATCCTTTGCTGGCGTGAGAACAAATTCCTCAAATTTGAATGCAGCCTGACTGATGCTTCTGTCTGGGCTGTGTGTGAGCCGTCGCGGCTGTCTCTGTGGTGGGGTGAGGCTCTGCTCCCCTCCTCCTCCAGATAATGTGTGTCCTGGGGGTGCACGTGTGTCTGCTCGCTTGTTCTTCCTTCCCAGCATATTGAAGGGGGGAGCAGGGTGCTAAGGCAAAAATTATGGAGGGGTGAGCGGGAATGCGACAGAGGGCAGGAACTGAGGGGAAGAAATGCTTTCACAGCCCTGATAATCTTTCATCATCCTTTTTCCTTTCTCTCCCTGGCTTCTCCAGACTGTGTACAACCTGGCTGACGTGGCCTGTAAGTGCCATGGTGTCTCTGGTTCCTGTAGCCTGAAGACCTGTTGGCTGCAGCTCGCCGATTTCCGCAAGGTAGGCGATGCCCTGAAGGAGAAATACGATAGCGCTGCTGCCATGAAACTCAACAGCAGGGGCAAGCTGGTGCAGGTGAACAGCCGCTTCAACCCACCCACCATCCACGACCTGGTCTACATCGACCCCAGCCCTGACTACTGTGTGCGCAACGAGAGCACCGGCTCCCTGGGCACCCAGGGCCGCCTTTGCAATAAGACCTCGGAGGGCATGGACGGCTGTGAACTCATGTGCTGCGGCCGGGGGTACGACCAGTTCAAGACGGTGCAGCGGGAGCGCTGCCACTGCAAGTTCCACTGGTGCTGCTACGTGAAATGCAAGTTGTGCACAGAGATCGTGGACCAGTTTGTGTGCAAATAGTGGACGGATTAGGTGGGAGGAACTGCAGCCACCTGCCAGCAAGGGGTGCGGGCCCCTCTCCCTTTCCACAGGACTATCTCCACTTTATTTATAGAGTCCAATGAGTTGACGTCTTCAAAAAAAGCAAAAAAACAAAAAAAACCCCAAATCAAAAAAATAAAAAAAGAAAGGGGGGGGAGCAGGGGAAAGAAAAAGGAGGGGGAAAAAAAAAAAAAAAAAGAAAAAGGAAATAAAGGTTGTAAAGAGAAGTGCCTGGAAACCCTCTTTATGTCCATCCCAGAACTGTGTGCAGCTTGTATTTTTGGCAATAATGGGGGAGAACCTGAAAATATTTATTTTACAAAGTAAAAAAAAAGTTGACTTTTCTTAAAAACAATAGAACAGTTTGAGGGTAAAATCCAACATATCCTAATTTAGTCCCACGGGACATAATACGTGTGCAGTAGGCAGAGCAACCACGTAATGTGCTTGGGATGTTAGAACAAGCCTTACGGATGTGAGGAACACACAGACCTGTCCATGACTTCTAGTTTCAGACACTTTAAGTTATCAGAATAGGATACCTAAAGCTGTTCAGTACATGTAGGGCTCTGTAAATAAGGGGTGCTATATTCACCATGAAGTGCAGTGTCAGTTGCATATCTGAATGTGCCCGTTTCAGTACGTGATATCATCGGAGGGTAAAGAGCAAAGGACCTTAAAGGCTTCAACCGTGCTGTTTCTGAGTCACCATGTCTGCTTCCAGAACCTAACGAGACCAAAGAAAAGAAAAAAACCCTGCCTTGATGAATATATGTCTATGCTTCAAGGCAGAATTTGGCCTTTCAAGCTAATTGTGACATTGGAGTGTCGCCTCACTGAGCAGCACTTCCCTGCTCCCCAGCCTGGAGAGCGGCCGAGGTGCAGATTGCCTGGAGTGCTGTGCTGGGCAGAGGGGAGCTGCCTGCTTCCAAACAGCTTCAGCCTCCCAGCCTGGAAAGCCCATGGAAAATACAATTCCCCAAATTTGAAAATGCCTTAAAAATGGTGTAATCACTGGCTGTCTTTCAAAGCACAGCTTGACAAATAAGTCCTCTAATTTTATGTGAGAAAATAAATCATTAGATATCCACTCTTGGAATGACTGATTTTTATTTTTTTTTTCACAGATTTTGGGAACATTTTCACTGAAGGAGACAATAGTTTCATATTTTAATAACATTAACTGGCTATTATAGTTCAATGAAATGTTGCAGCAATACCAAATTTATCATCCTATGTCTTTAATACACATGCTTTAGATAATATATTGCAGATATACACTACAACTGTTCAGAATATACTTGAGCAGTTACATATATATGGGAGAACTGTGGTCTGCTGGTGTCTGGTATTTCAGAGCTTTTTGTACATTTATATTTTAATGATATAAGAAATTATTAAAAGTTCTAAATTACAAGGGCAGTTCATCCCCCAGTTTCTTTTTAAGATCTCTTCAGGTTTTTAGATTGATTTTTAACTTTCTGGTGTTTTGTTCGGGTTTTTTGTTTGGTTTTTAAATTTTTTTGGTTTTGTTTGTTTGGGCTTTTTAAATTATTTTTTAAAGCTTTTATAATTCAAAAGTTTTAAGGATAATTACAAAAAAGTAAGTCTCTACCCAGCTTTAGGACTTCCTTGGGAGGTCCCTGCACCTCCTTGCACCCTGCACTTGGATTGATACCTGTCTGGAGATCTTTTCCACTCTCTCGTTAAGGGCATTATTAATTATTACTGAAAGGAGACACCTTCCAACTCTAAAATGTGCTGCATTTAGCCCTTGCTTTTCAGTTTTTGAAATGGATACTGCTATTTGTTGAACACTGTGTTCCCCCACAATGCTGTGCATCTACACAGGATTTCATTATTGGTTCAGATGCCTCTTTCCAACTCAGTCCCATCCAATGAGGTGAAGCAAATGGTTTTGCAAATACCAAGTGAGGAAAATCTTTCACTTTAGCCTAGTTGTACTAAAGCCTTAATTTTTCACAAGCCTTTAAGTTGTATCATTAAGTTCATCTTGATCATTTATCAGCTTCTTAAATGGCGCTTTATTGCTCTTAATTTATTGTACAAGGACATATTTACCCCTCATCTTCAGATGTTTGCAAAGAATATCTTTAAAGTAAAATAAATAAATAAAGCACTAATTCATTGAATACGTCACTTTGGTTTTTATTGTACAAAAACCATGATAATTTTTTTTTCATTTGCTAAATCACCTCTTGTTCCTTTTTAGTGACTTGTCTGAGCAGAACTGAATCTCATGATCCTAGCTATTAGAACAGTATTTAATGTAAAATATTTTACTTGTCATTCAGATATGTAAATCTTCTATGTCCTTTCCTCTGTTCTGTACATTTAATGTACATATTTCTGTCTTGTGTGATTTGTATATTTCACTGGTTTTTAAAAAAAAAGAGGATTATGCCATAATGGAAGATAGACTATAAAAATAAAACTTTGGTTGTATATTGGGAAGTGGTTTTAATTATCTTTCAGAGGAGGGTTTGTTAAAACAATGAACAGAGTTGATTTTTAAATTTACTACGTGGTTAAAGCAGGGAAGTGATTGTTTGCCAAACATACAAAGTACATCTTGAAGTTTTCTTTCTATATTAAGAAGGCATACAGATGTTACTATTTCTTAAATAGAAAGGAAAAAAAACCCAAACCCCATCTCAAATCCCTGGCACTGTGAAATAGAAGGCATTTTAGAGATGGGTAAGTACTTAACTGATGATGGATGTGGACCTGGGTTAATGGCATTTGTGTACATACAGCTTCCAGGGATGCTTGTAGTCATTCTGGGACAGTGGGGCCTGATCATGTTAACAGTTTTCTCCAGTAATCCCAGTGATGGCAGCAGGATCCTCGTGTGAGTAAAGGTTTCCAGTGTGGAAAGTGTTCTGGACTGGGTTTTGTGGTGTTTGGGGTGTGAGTGCAGGCACCGGTGTGGTGCCCCCACCCCACACTCTGAGCGCACGTGGGCTGTGAGGTGGAACCTCATCCCTGCTCCTTCGGCTTCTTGCCCAGCAACTGGGTGTGTGTGGAGGGAAGAATCCTTAAAAAAAAAATGACAATGTACAGCAAAGTGTTAGTAGTAGAGAAGTAAAGTAATGAAAATGAATGTAAAAACCCAGCCTTCTGTTTTGGGACTGGCTTTTCTTTGAACTGATTTCCTGAGTGAGTCACAATTTTTTTCTGCTTTTTTTTTTTTTTTTTTTTTTTTTTTTTTTCTTCTGAAGGATAACCTTCTAACATATCGAAACTCCTTCTGACTGCCAAGAATGTATTATCCCACAAACCAGTAGACCAACATCGTGTGTTTAAAATAGCGATTCTGGGCAAATGCAATGTTCTGTGGTCCTGTTACTGACATCTGGTTCAGTTTTCCTTCACTTGTATATTGACCAGTATTCTTTATTGCAAAAACACAGCCCCTATTTAGGAAAGTCAGCATTTTTTTGGGCTGGATTGTATTCAAGCTCTTCCCAATAACAGAAAAGTTAACAAAAATTTTCTTTATTGGCAGCAGTAAATATCTATATTCAAAATAGTCATTATGGGCTCAGATACAAGAGAATTGTTTTTAATTTGCAACAAAGTTTATCTGTTTAATTTTGTTAAAAATGCTATTACCCTTTGGGTCAGAATCTTATATTTTTAGTAATCTCTTCAAACCTTAGTGTTTGGTTATGGCTTTGCTAATACTAATTTTCACCCTGCTTTTGCAAAATATTGAAGCCCCAGGTGTTTGCAGGGAGCGTACCAGGACCAGGGAAACTTGAAAAAGTGAATGGTGGCTTTGAGGCAGGCACTGCATGCAGAAAACAAGCTAAACCCTTTCCTTTCCTAAGGAAGTGTTCGATAGAATGAACTTTGGAAGCCAATAGAAAACTTCTGCAAATTGGTACTGAATCTGAGAGAATGTCTGGTTTGCTTTGAGTAAGGATTCTTAAGAAATACTATCTAAACCATTGGGATATTAATTGTAAAAGGGTTGTGTTGTTGAATCAGGAAACACACTTGTTTTTTTTCTTCTGGAGAAAGAGGAAACTATGAAAACAAAGGGGAAAAAATAAGGCTCTCTTAAAAAAGAGATAAATATATTAATGTATAGATTATGCATGTACTTGTTGAATATGGTAGTCTTCAAATTGCTTGTAGTCACCTTGGAAGGAGGCCAGTACTGTTCTTTTGCTCTTCAGACTATTTCTAATCCTCAATTGGGGAAAAAAAAGAAAAAAAAAAGGGAAAAAATAAAAAAAGGAAATAAGAACTTTCTCCCCTACTACAGGTTCTGGTATGTCTGTTAATGTTCAGTGGGATAAATGAACCATGTGGAAGTGCAGAGAGAGATTTTTACATGAAATGTTTTTTTTAAAAGGTGTGATTAAAAAAATCCTATCTGTCTCATGCTCTGCACTTACGTGAGGTTGCGTGTGTGCATTTGTATATACTTTGCTGGTATTTTCCAATTGTGTTGGCCAAATTCTGCTTTTAGTTATGGTTAGGCATCTCTCCTGACTTTGGTGGTGTCATATGAGCCTGACATTTTTCGACCAGACATGAAGGCCCCCCTGCTCAAAGAGAGTGCATATGAAATATATCAGCCTTTCTTCTACTGGCTGGTTGTTTAAACATGGGTAACTGAATTATTGTGAAGCAAATCCTGAGACTGCAGCTGCAAAAGCAGTAATACAGTATATTTGTAGTGATGTTTCTACGCCATACCTCCTAATTTCCCAGTTGATTTCCAGTGCAGACAGAAAGTCTAGAATGCGCATGGTATGTTCCTCATCACGTATTTTGTAAATGTAAAATAATGATTTGTCAATTACTGTTTCTGTAGAGATAAAATTAGATATTTGTGGCTCTTGTGATTTCTTGAAGACCCCTTACCTTTGTCTGTATCAAACGCTGCTGGGTTGGAGCGTCATTGAGGGCCTGATGAGCAGTTGGTTTTGGTAAGGTCTCTGAAACGCAGGCTGTGCAGTGTGAATATTGGTACACCGTGTGCTTTTATAGCCAGTGTTGCTTTACGTTGTGTTGTCTTTCCCAGCAGTCCTGCTTTCTCAAATGATAATTGAACAGCAGCAGTCAAAATACTCAGCTGACGGAAAACCCCTGGACACTCCATGGGCAGTTATTCAAACACTTTCTGAACCAGCCTGACCCATTGCTAATTTATTCCAGATCCGTTGCCAGGAATTTAAAAAATGCAAACTGTAGTGTAGAGTTCATAGTGCAGCTCCCTGGGTTTTTTTTGGTTTGGTTTTTTGGGGGGATTTTTTTTTTTGGTTTTGGTTTGGTTTTGTATAGCAGCCCATTCCAAGGTTACATTTTTAAAAAGAATTTTCTTTTAAAGTGCTTTTCAGGACCGCACACCCTGAGCAAAGGAAACAGTCCCTGCAATACAAGATGATAATCTCGGTGCAGTTCCCCTGGTGACTCCCAGGTCCCCAGTGAATGGTTACATGGTAAGGAAGATATTCAGAAAGGGTGTCCTCCTGGTTCTTCCCTGGCAGGAACTGGCACAGCAGCTGCAGCTTCCCAGTCATTTTTCAGTTGCCTCCTGCTTACTGCTTCTTCTTTCTATCAGGGAAGCAAGCTCATCTCCTGGTAGGTTTTCTTGTTATTTTTCCATAGAGAACGGCCTCTTTACACAGCTTCTCTCAAGTATGGGCTTGGATTTACTCTCAGTGACAATTAATTTCAGAAGAGCTAATGCTTGGTAGGCAGATAGTTTTAAGACTTCTCAAGTATCTCATTGTGTTGTAAATCAGCAACCTTGGAGGTTAAAGGGTAATCCCTGAGCAAACTTGAACTGGCCACTACTTGGGCCAGGGAGATTGAGGTCATTACTGCTGTAAAATACTGTCCAGCTGTGGTTTCGTGCTTTCCTTTGGGTGATAGGATTCAAAGCATGAAAAAAGGAAGTTGTTACTCAGCAAGACATGAACTAGAAGACATCCCAAGAAAATGGGGAGAAGACCAAGTTATGGTGGGCAAATACGTTGACTTTGTTAGCAGTCTTCACTGGTACTGATTGACATTTATATAAAATTGAACGTCTATGTATTTCTGCATTTATGCTTTCTGGACTGAAGTATTCCCTTGATGATACTTTCATCTAGCATAGTATAGCTATGGGTAAAGAGCCTGGAAGTAGATCAAGTTTGAGGACTTAATGAGCTAGAAATAAAACCATAACTAAAGAAACAGCTCCAAAAATCCACTATAAAGAAAACGAACAGTGCAAAATGTGTCAAACTGATACTTTTTAAAAAAGAGTTAGTGTTGCTGTAGTTCTCTAACAGGCAAATGGTTACTTCTGTCAGAGATAGTATGCCCATTTTAAGCCCAAATGGCCTTTGATTTATAGATGTACAAGGAGGCAAATGCCAACGATAGCAGTCTGGGAGCAATTCCTTGGTAGTTATATGCATTATATGGAATGCTTTTGAGTTACGACCTCTGGCAATCCTCAGTATGCTTGACAACATGCTTGTACCTGAAAACAGGTGGTAAGATTATTTTTTTAAAACTTTTTTAGAAGTATCATGATTTGTATTGCATTAATAGAATAATTTTATATATATATATGTTGTGTTGGTTTTTTTTTTTTCTGCAGCCTTCTAATATATTTGTGAATGTGAACAGGTGATAAAAATTGTGGGAGGGGATGCAACACCTTGGTGTAAGCAGAAGCTGTACACAGCCTAGGGAATATGAGCTGGAAGTTTCTTCATCCTGATGTCTCCTGTAATAAGAGAGTATGTACAGATCCTGGGGAACAGATGCCTTGGAAAAGAATGACAGGAGAACTTCATGAACGGAGGACATAATTCATTCACAGTAAGTACAAGGTCTGATGTACTGGTGCTGACTTTAGCCATGTTGTTTGCATGGAATATATATTTCTATACAAACACATCAAATTCTAAGATCTTTACTCAAGCGTAAGGTCTTTATTATAGCAGATTAGAAGCAGAATAAGCTCTAATGAAGCCAGATGTAGCAGGAACTGGATATGTCCCTTGTTCTTCCATTCTAGGGGATTTTGCTGTTACCTTATTAAGATTCAAACTATCTTCAGATTTGTCTGACTGAAATGATAGATTAGTCATTGTGGGGGATTTTGTGGATGATACATCACCTTTTTTAAGGGATGATATATGCCTTTTCTGGAGGGCATTTTTATCATAGAATCTGCTTTAATTTGTAACGTAGTTCCTGATCCTCTCTGTGGTTACAGAATACGTGGCAACATCTATGTCTTGCACATATTCTGTCATCTTTCATGTCTTAGTGTCCTCCTTGGTGGCATATGTTTTGGTTCCTTTAAGTTATTTTAAAGCTTGACTCTTGAAAGGAGAGGTAAAAGACCCCTGGCTGGTGGACCTTACTTTAGGAGATCTATTGCCAAGTTTAGTGAAACTATTTGACATGAATAAGAGTGGCACTATTTAAGCCTTTGTGTGAGAAGCCAGCTTGACACTACGTTTAAACAATCTGGTGAACAAGGCTAGGAAAAGATGTGTTTTCTTCTTCACCTTATTCTCATGAAGAACTGAAGACATCTACGCTCTGGTGAACTGGAAGGAATAAAATGTTATTGTCAAATGGTAGCCAACTCTTTACCTCTATGTCATGATCTTGATATACTTTTATTATCCTTTGAGATCATAAGGATATGTTGATCCGCTACATGATTATATAATGCTCCAGGACACCTGTGTAAATAGCAAACAGAGAGGCTTTTTATAGACACTAGATCTTATCTAAGTGCTCTAAGAAGTAATAGAGGATCCTGGCTACAAACTCCTGCTATACATACCGTGTATTTTTTTGTCATTTGTTTAATATGAGAAATACAGAAGCTGTTCCTCATAACATAATATTTGTTAGACTTGCGTGTGTAAATATTAAATTTGCAAATATTAAATAGAGAAGCATTAGAGGAACCACTAAATGAATGGCTTCTCATTCCTCATTCTGAAGCTGCTTTCCTTAAATGTTGCTCTGCTAAAATTCAAATCTGTGTCCTGTTTAAGCCTCAGAGAGGAACTATGCAGTCCCTCAGTCCTGGCCCTCTCTGGGTGTAGATCTCAACCAGCAATCTTTAATGGTAACAGATGTTTGCTGGAATCCTCCTCAGGGCGCTGATGTTCTGGGTCAGGAGCTTGTGGTGTTACTCAAAGCATCCTGTCAGTCAGTGCCCACTGAGTCTCTCTGTGGGACTGTCTTCTTCATGGATTCACCAGGTGATTCTGGTGCAGGATCCCCTGGGGATAAAGTCAGTAGGAACTCTCCCATTTCATTGCCATACCACAGTAGGAATATCACAGTGAAATTAACTTGGCTGACATTAATGAGAATTGTCTAGAATCTGGAGGGGGTTTTTTTGTTTGTTTGTTTGTTTTTTAATTTATCTGTTAATTTATTTTTGCTTGCTTGGGTGTTTTTTAATTTTTTTAAATTTTTGTTGTTGTTGTTTGTTTTTTTTTAAAGAATCAGCTAACTAGTGAGAAGCAAACTTGTTCTAGTGGTCCTTGCTAAGTACACTTCTTGAAGCATTACAGTCCTCAGATTCCTGAAAAAAAATATCACTGAAATCTACAGGAAAGTGTATTGAGAGTATTGAGTAGTTTCCCCCCTGTACTTCACTGGGATGGTAAGGAACTACTGTGGTGAGTAAACTGTTGTTTGCCAGTATTTGTAGAGGAAGGTTGGTTTACATTATTGCTTTTTAAGTACTTAATAGGGCACCTATTAAGAATGAATCATGTTTTTTCTTCTGAAAATGGAGTGAGGAAAATTGAGGCGAGAATATAAAAATGTGGATGTGGCAATACTGGCACGATACTGTTCCTGTTTGCACAGTGTTAGCAGATGGTTCTGCAACCACGGAGCTGTAATTAATAGTCTGTGTGGGGCTTGCAGCCGACTGACCCATGACTTCCCATGGAGTCAAGGTTTCCTTATCCAACCATTCCTTGCAATACAGTGAAGAATAAATGAGTCACGTGGGACACTTTAGTCAAGCAACTCAATTAATGAGAAAGTGCAGGGTAAATTCAGTGGCACTGATGAAACTTCTGTTATAAAGAAGCTGTGGACAAAGAAGTAATTTAGATTCCAGATGCTTTGAATTTCTGTGTGCATTTCTTAAATGTAAATGATCTATAAGTAAACTAGTTATTCATGAGCTCATCATTACCCAAACTGAACTTTATTCAGTGGGGGCGATAATGCCTTTTGTTTTGTGGGAGCAAATGGGCAATAATATCAAATGTGCTTAGTTAGGAATAAAACACATTACTCAGTGTGGTTTACATGACTTGAAGTACCAGACCCATCAGTGTATTAGAATAAGTAACAAAATGCCACAATTAATTAATCCAATATGATTTTTTTAGTGATTGTTAATTTTTTTCACACTACTCAGACCGATTTGTCATGTTGATGTTTATTAATTTAACATTTCATCTGAAAAAAATTCCCCAAACTTCAAAGTTCTGCCTGTTCTTTCAGAGCAATCCAAAAATTTGTTTCTTCAGGCCCCGGGCATTTTTGAAGTAGCTGAAGTTAAACAAAAACCATTTTTCTCAAACTCTGCAAATGTTCTAAAAGCTTTAAAGTGGCTTCTCCCAGGGAGCCAGAGAAGAGAGGGAACCCCTGGGTTATTTTTTTGTTGCTGTGCAGTGGCACATGGTTTCCTAGAGGAAAGCTTCAGAATTATCACTTTTCTGTATGTTTGTGTATGTTTTTCCTTCCTCTTTTCACCTCTGTCACTGATCTTCTCTCTACCCCTGTGCCTGGATTTCCTGTTGAGAAAGTCTGGAGAAGGTAGGGGTTAGATCATCCTTTCAGCAAGGATAAATTGAATTCATGTCTGAATGAGAAGATGACTCGTGTCAGATGTGATATTTTCCTAAGCTCCGCGTTGGGAAGGATGAAGAAGAACTTTCTTTTCCTGAGGAACTGCACCATCACACTGGGGACTGAGCAAAGTGTTTCCTTGGTGTGTTTTACATTCATAAACCATGTTCCTGCTCTGCAGTAAACCAGCATTGGTAAACCAGTCTGTATTTTGCTGGTTCCTTTTGCTGTTTTAACGGTATCCCTGAGGTTCCAAGTGCTGTTGAGGACTCTTCACTGGAGTAATTTTGGTGTGGTCTTAATTCATTTTCCCAAGCAAAGACTGGTATTGACATAAGATGACAACATGGCTAATCTGCCTTAAGTGTAGGCTCTGAACATATAGAGGCAATTCTAAAGGAATTGCTTCATTACTCTGAGGAAGCCCAACCCAAACTAGTAATTCTGCATCCAGTTTGGTTAATATTTGTGTTTGTTTAAAGGTTTTCCATTTACTTCTGGAAATTTCTGCCTAGTGCATCCTGTCTTGTGAGAAGCCCTTTCAAGCTCTGTTTTAGGTGGACTAGAGCACTTTTCAGGACTCGGTCGTCATGCAATGTGTCTTGCAGTGGGGAGCTGAATTAACTTCTCCCAGACAATTGTATTGTACGTTAAATTACGTGCTGTTGCACTTACATCATACGAAAGCTAGTTGTGCCACATCACAGACAAGAGTTTGACATATGTTGCAAAATAGAAGTTGCCAGTTGTGGACACTTTTTTCTGGGTGTTTTAATCTCCAGCAGTGCTGTCATGATCTCTACCAGCAAACTGTCTCCTGCTGAGAGCGAAACACAAACACCGCCAACACCCTGCTTCCAGATGTGTGACGTGGCAGGGAACCAGTGCCAAATGATGCTATTTCAATCGTGTGATAACTGACACCAAGTAGGGCACCTTGATATCCTCAAATATCAACACGTTATTAGCTTTTTTTAGTGAGAGGTCATTGGCATCAAGGGATGGGGGGGGGTTTCTGTAGGTAGTCACCTGCTTTTTGCCTGATGTGAAAACCAGTCCTAGCTCGGAACCCTGGCATGACCCAAACTCTCACTCACCCATTTCCCAAAATCCAGTAGTTCAGTAGTTTTGGTTGGGATAGACACTTTCCCTGGAGAGCAGGAGGAGATCCACCTCCCCCTCTCTAGCCATGCTGCCCTCCCGTGCTTCCAAGGAGATACTGTCTGTCCCAGGAACCGGTCTGGGAGGGTGGAGGTGAAGCTGCACAAGACCAGAGTGAGTTGAGCAGTGGGATGCAGAGCGGGACATCATACTGGTGGCATGCTAATAACGTTGGTATGTTTTATACAACAAGTATTTAGCCTCCTGCTGCTGTCATGGTGCTGATATATAACACCCACTGCTATGTGGACCCACAGGGCTCCAACAGCCTGTACTGCTGCATGCACAATTCTGTTCAAATACGCTCTCTGGGACACAAACCCTCTCATTTACACCTGTCAATGGAGCAGGGAAATACTAAAACTTATACTTTTTTGCACTCAGGTTATGTAAGATGAGAAGGGCCATGTGTTGGCTGTAAATGGTCCTAAAAGGGCTGTTCTGCTCATGAAAATTAATTTTGGTCCTTGGAAGCAGCAAAAAAAATGGCGTACACTGGATGCTACTTATTACTGCATTCTTGAGCTGTACACTCTTTCGGAGATAATTCTTGTAATGGTGAGCAAGCTGAGTAAATATGGCCACAGCCTTCCTCATGGGTCAAATGAGTTGTGCTCCCACTGAAATGGAGTTATAAAAAAAATGGAGTCTGTAGTAGGGACTGCGGATTTGGGCTTTCAGTCTCCATGTGTTACTGTAGCACAACTGTGCTGTGGTGGTAATACCTTTGTCTTATACTCACAGGAGAAGTAAATGAGCTTTATTTGGATTTTCTATGGAAGAAACAGCAGGGCAGTTTTACTTGTGGCATTTGAATTAGCTTTTCAGAGCTTATTTGGCTGCCTGCTGCTTTTGAAACAGGCAACAGAGCCAATCTCGTTTTGTATGTTGAATATTTTACAGTAGTAAGAAATATGTAATTAGAAGGGAAAATATTTAAAATAATTCTATGTCTTAGTGTCAGTTCAGGTTGGCTTTTGTGCACACAGTCTCCCTTTTCTTTTTCTTAGTCATTAATCATTATTAGGGGAGCTATGTCAGAATTTATAGTTCAGTTCAGCTCTTACCGCGTTTCCCATTTCTTGATAAGTTTTGTGTTTGGATGCTTTGTAGAAAAAAAATCCAGTCTGCTTTGGGTTTTGATTTCATGGTGTAACAAAGTGACTTGTGGCAATAGATAATTGAATTTCCAGTCTGTTTTCCACAGGGAAGCTGAAATAATACATTGGTTAATGTGTCAGAGATGATGCTTTATCAGCTGTAGACACCAGTGTGAAAAAACTGGACAAGGGTTTCTCATCTGAAAATCTCACATCTTGCACAAGATGATATTGCCAAAAACCAGACATCAATTTCTAACATAGATATTCTTTGGGCTCAGGAATCAGATGAAAAGAGGACAGAAAGGTTACAGGTTACCAGAAGTTTCATTAAGAATTCACACTCTGCAGCCTTTTTCCCTTTTTGTAGCCTTAGTGCCAAAGGAGTGGAACATCCTATATTAGAGAGAGAGAGGTTTGCTGTATTTGGGCAAATACTTTTGAGAAAGCTCAAGGAAAGCCACCTTACAAACTTCTCCTTTTTGGTTATTTTAACTTGAGAAGACTGTAAACCACATGAAAGCTGCTCTGCAGCTGGAGAGGTTCAAAGAGTAATCCATGTACCGACTCCCAGGTTGCTGTCCCCTCAGGGGCACATTGTATGTGAGGTGTGTTAAAGCCAACACAACAATAGTTCTGGCACCAAGGATGGTGAGTCAAGTGAATCCACAAGGTTGTTAAGACATGGGTTCGTAGCTAATACAAGATCTTGCCAGTTCATAGCTAATATAAGATCTTACCAGTTGTCTGGAAAAAAATGTCACAGTGGGTAAGCTGTAAAGGCAACAGTATTTTTACCTACTTCTCTGATATTTTAGAAATGTGATTTCAAAACAAAGTATTTAGTAGAACACAAGCTGACTTCATGGCTGTGTCTTCTTTTCTTCCTCTCTGGTATGCCATCCATGGTTTACTAAGTTGTGCAATTTTGATTTTTCTCCTCATCACAAGTCTAATGGGTGAATGGTGATAAGTTTGTAGCATTGGAGAGATTTTCTTGGCAGTTTCAGTCTATATTTCTGACAGGAAATCATTTTCTCCCTTGAATTATGATTGCTGGGTTACATGAGTGCAGTCTAACCACCACTGAACTGCTGTTTGTTTGCTGTCTTTTTGTCTCTTTGGAGAAGGCCAAACTGCCCCAATACGAAACATAAAATTAGATGAATGCTGCAGGAAGGGAATAGCAACATCATTTTCTGTGATCTCTTGTGATTTTATTTTACCACTTCTTATCTGAAAAGCATCTTCAATCCCACTTGGAGTCAAGAATTAAGTTTGTTTAGAGACAGTTCTTCCCATATATGGCAAACAAATGGAACTGACTCCATTTGTGTGGGTTTGCTTTTTTTTTTTTTTTGTGGAAGATCAGTGTGTTCTGCTACAGATGTTTGCAAATGAACAAACTAGTAGAATATGTGTATCTCATCTTCGATCTACAGAAATTTACCCTGTGAGGTGACCTCTATCATTTGGCCAAATCTTGTGTTGTCCACATCAGATGCGTAGTACTGATCTTTCAAGGGTATAAACCTAATATTTGGTGTGTGTTCGCCTACAAATTGCTGTAGGTCCTACTCTCCTCCTTTCTCCTGTAATGGATAAACTTCACTCTTAGTAAAGGGGGTGTTTAGAGGTAGATTATTGTGGCTAAATATTGTTACAGCAAGATAATTTATTTTAATAATGAATAACCATGTAGGCAGGCAGGCAGCAAAAACCCCCCATCTATTATTGCAGAGTTATCACCACAGCTTTATTGTCAGCACCCTGGGCCCATGGCTAAGGCTCCAGACACTGCTGTTGGCAGCATGCAGGCAGCAGTGCAGGTGCAATTTCTCTCTAGAATAAGCTTGCAAAGCTGGTGAGACAGCCAACTGAAGAGGAGAAAATGGAGGAAACAATGAAGAGAAAACAGTAGATGTCTTACCTAAACAGTACCAAACATAAAGCAAGTCTACCATTTCTGTCTTAATTATTTTTTTTCCCAATGCTGTTTAATGAAAATCTTCACGGGACTCATGTAAGCAATGGTTGAGGAACGGGAGGGAAGAAGGCTTAGTCCAGACAACCTCTGTCACCACCTTCTGTGGTCTTCTCACTGCAGAAAGCTACAGCTGTCATATTTGATGCTCTATTGAACTTTCTAACGTAATTCTAAAGATCATCTTGAAGTCATTCAACTTTTGTCTTGTTAAAGTCACACAAGTGTGGTTAATCTGTGTATTTACTGTGTTTATTTTTGTTGCAAGTTCAGTTCTAGTCCATTTATTCAGTAGGCCAGAGGGTCATCTCCCATCTCTCTGTGCCGAGCCATCAGTATCTTCATACAAAGCCCAATGGGCCTCACCAGTGGGGAGCAAGCAGTTCCCTCCCAGCAGGCACTGGAGGTCATCAGTGGGGATCAGAGCCCTCAGCACCAGGGTCCCAGCCCAGACCCTCTGGGCACTGGTGACAGTGGCCACAGCAGAGCATAAATCCTCATTGCATGTTCCCTGCTGTCACCCGGGAGATGTAAGACCATGTTAATGCAAACAAATCTTGTTAATTCTTATTAAATCCATGCAGCTATAACCCTGTTAACGGCATTAATTACCTGAGTGGTGCTTGGATTAGGTACCTATTTAATTTTCCTAACACGTGCTCATAACCCATAGCAGTTCAGAACATGTGGTGCTCCAGAAACACTGAGAATAAAAACTGAATCAGGAGTCTTGTAGATTTTCCTAAGGAAAGAAAATCTGCACCCTGACCAGTCCTGTAATGACTAATCCCTGCCCAGAAGAGGTCTGAAGTCCTGCCCAGTGGTGCAGTCTGAGTTTCCCCCAAGAAGATGAAGCGTCTGAGGGAGTATTATACATGAAATCTGAATTATACCTCTAGCTGCCAGTCTCAGGTTTCTGAGTGAACAGAATATGAATGGCATAAAGTGGGAGACAGCAAAAGAAATGTATGGAAGGCTGAGTCAACATAGCAGTAAAGATATACATTAATACACATCATAACCAATTGTTTCTGGCTCAAATACAAGCAATACAAGCTCTCATCCTATTTGCTGTTCTTGAATCAGACTTGCTTTTCCTTGGGAACATTTTATTTTAAAAAGTAGGTTGATTTTTACCAAATGAAAATGGCTTTTGTAAAACACTGTTGTGACATAGAAATGATGACTGTAAAGGCTGGAATTTTTTTGTAAGGACAAAAGTTTTCATTTCAGTGGGATGCAGTATGTTAATATGGGTTTACAATCATTCCAAGTTTCCTACAATCCATAGGAGAGCATCAGGTCATGCAGTTTGTATTTCCCAGGCTGTTAAGAGTATTTTGCTCAATACAAGCCAGAGAATGAGTCAAGTACTCAGTATAACATAACTGTATTGGTGAGGTGCTCAGCATAAGCTGAATGGGGAAACTGGGAAATTCAAGTGCAGATAGAGAATAGGAAATCCCCAGTGCTGCCCTCCACAAGACTTTGTTGGTAGCTGTGAGCTGCTGCAGTGTGGTTTGTTCAGCTGGACACAGTGTTACAGTGCCCAGAACTTTCTAAACTATGACATTTCTAAACTATGAAATTGGTACCTTTAATTATTCAATGCGAAACAGGGATAGCAATGTTGGTGCATTTCTGATTTCTGTAGGCCAGTTATAGACCTACAGCCTTCAAGATAAAGAACCACTACCACAATTTTCTATTTTAATTTTAATTTTGAAAAATTGTTCTTTTTTTAAAACAGCTGTGTGATTTGGAATTGTCTTTAGGATGTGGTAGGATGGTGCTGCAAACTGAGATGTTACCATGAGCTTGAACCTTCAGTCAGCACATGTGCTTGAGTTAGCAGTGTTACATGTGAAGAGAGAGAAATCTGTTCTTTCTCAAATGATAGTTACCTATGAATGAAGTGGACGTTGTTAAATATTTCTGTGCTGCTACATATCAGGTTTAAAAGAAAACCTTTTTTTTTTTTTTTTTTTGTAGTCACTGAATTTGAACAAGATGCAATCTATGCACTAAGTAGCGTGAATAGTACCCTGCCCACTCATATGTGCTTTTAAAAAGCACAAAGGCTCGTACCAATGTGGATAAGAATTATTTTATGCACAATGCCTTTTCAGTCTGACTTCTGTTATACAGAGGTATTTGAACTCACAGGGTACTAAGAGAAAACACATGGTCAGCTGAAACATGAGAGAGCCTGTTAAGCAGCATGTCTTTCAAGTCTGCAGCCATTCCCCATTGGTCTGGGAGCCGTCAGCTCGCAGGCAAGGGCGAGGCCTCTGCAGTTGTCTGGAAAGCCACCAAAGCCCAGCACATTGCAGAGCTCGTGGGTTACCAGGAGGCTGAGCCCTTCTGAGTCAGTGCTTAAGGTAGTGGTGGACTTCTAAAGGTGTCATCTTTGCAAAGAAGTGGAACGGATGGCTAACGGATGGCATGTTTGTAAAAATGGTGTCCTGGCTGAACTCCAGATTAATTACAGTGCAATGGGAGGAGCTGGTGGCTCTGTGTGTCTCCCACCTACTTTCTGCTTTCCCTGGTAGAAATAGTCAGTGAAGGGAACATGTTTTCTTTCCCTATGTAGAAGTCTTAGTTTAGGGTGGAGGTGCTTTTCTTTGACTTCACAGGAGACTTTGATGATGTGCCAAACTTCAAAAAAGAGGAGACGCAATTTTCCTACTATGTTTTATGTCTTAGATCTAATGAGAAAAAATTATTTTCTTAAATTGCATGGGATGTTTGTTGGATTTGATCCCTGGGTAATAGCGTGTGGTTTCAGGGCTCTGCATGTCTCATTAGTTTTACATAACCTCTTGCTCTTTCCTGATACCGCATCACCCAGACTTTTCATCCCTCTCCCACTTGCGTTCCTATGCCTTGTGCTGTCACCACCCACCCCCTCTGTTTGCAAGAACATCTTTCCATTTTTGTAGAACAGACATCTACTTTTTCTTTCTTCAGGAACTGTCTTTATAACAGATCTTTCCTTTTAATACTTTTGTTGGTAAATCACTTGGATCTGTACAAACTTGATGCTAGACTTTCAAGAATCTGGTGGTTATCTGTTATGTACCATGCTGTCAGCATATTTAGAGATCTAAAAATATTTTATTAACGTAGGACTATAAGACATTTCAGTAACAGTGTCTGCACAACAAAGAACAGAGCGTGTTATAACATCTCTGGGACACAATGTCCCAGTCACAGCACATTTCATGGTGTGGTCCATCTATACTTTCCTTGGGGAAGAAAATAAATCTGAACTATGTACTGTACAGGGCTGAGAATTTTGCTGGTACTGAATAAATTGCAAAACAATATAACTGCTTCTCCAGCACTAATGATCAGAGCCATCCCTCATTATGCTAGTGCCTTGGGCAAAGAATTTTTTTATAGTGTAGTGCTCCAGCTTGAAAGACCACACTATCTGAATCCTGTTGCCACCTCAGCTCTTGCCCAGCTAACACCAGGAGCCCCCTTCATGTGGGGCACTGGCACACCTCACCTGAGGCTGCTGGAGACACTGATAGATTTCTGTCAGGGGCAAAAAAGATGTAATAGATCTAATTTTGAAGGTATTACAACTGAACATGAGAAATCTTTTTGTTTCCACTTCACTTAGCAAAATGCAATCAGTTCCATATTTCCTGTGAAACAATACTGTAGATGACATCACAAAACCAGCCTAATGCCTGCAGTCCCAGGCAGATTTGGTTGGAGACAGATTTTTCCATGTAGCCATTTTGAACAGCCCTCAGGACACAACCAAAAATTCCAGTTCTTTTGAAAGCAGAGAATAAATAACTTTACATTTTTCCCATTGAATTTCAACATGTTTCTTTTATTGCAAAACTTGGATTTTCATGCCCTTATTTGAATCTTACATTGAAATCTGTTACTTGCCAGCATCCCACCCACATATAGTACGACGTCTCATGGAAGTCATCACTTGGTTGGAAATGTGTGCACCATATGCATATGCTCAACTCCAAAAGTAGCACCCAAGGGTTTTTTAAACTCAGCCCGTAATCTACAGACACTGTAGGAAAAATATAAAAGATAAAAGAGAATATTTTAAGATGCTATAAAATGTTTTAGAAACTATTTTAAACCTCTCTTTGCTATAAGGAATCTGAGGAACATTTCTTTTTCTCCTCAAACAGGAGAACAGATAGGAGACTGTCCAAAAACTTCTGCAAGCATTTTTATTGCACTGCAGGCATAGGAAGTGGGAGGCTTGAAGGGAGCAGGGGGGTGTTGTTTGTTTTCCTAGCTAGAGCTATCCAAAAGTTTGGAATCCTTATTAATAATATGTACATTGACATATTTCTGCTTGGAGGATATTAAGATAACAGACTGTGTGGAACTTCCTAACTGTATATCAATATTACCACACCAACTGTATCCTGGGCTGTGTCACAAGAAGCATGACCAGCAGGTCGAGGAAGGTGATTCTCCCCCTCTGCTCTACTCTTGTGAGACCCCACCTGGAGTACTGTGTCCAGCTCTGGGGAGCTCAGCACAGGAAAGAGGGTCCATAGGAGGGCCACAAAAAGGTTCCAATGGCTGGAGCACCTCTTCTTTGGAGACAGGCTGAGAGAGTTGGGATTGTTCAGCCCGGAGAAAAGATCATAGAATCATAGAATTGTCTGGGTTGGAAGGGACCTCAGAGATCATCAAGTCCAACCTTTGATCCACTACCGCTGTCGTTACTAGACCATGAGGAGAGGCTGAGGGAGCTGGGGCTGTTCAGCCTGAAGAAGAGGAGGCTCAGGGGAGACCTCATCACTCTCTACAACTCCCTGAAAGGAGGTTGTAGCCAGGTGGGGGTTGGTCTCTTTTCCCAGGCACCTCTCAGCAAGACAAGAGGACACGGTCTTAAGTTGTGCCAGGGGAGGTTTAGGTTGGATATTAGAAAGAATTTCTTCACTGAGAGGGTGATCAGGCATTGGAATGGGCTGCCCAGGGAAGTAGTGGATTCTCTGTCCCTGGAGATATTTAAAAAGAGACTGGATGTGGCACTCAGTGCCATGGTCTGGTAACTGCAGCGGTAGTGGATCAAGGGTTGGACTTGATGATCTCTGAGGTCCCTTCCAACCCAGACAATTCTATGATTCTAAGACAAGACTCATATTTTTTTAACAGGGATTGTTGTTATAGGACAAGAGGTAGTGGTTTAAAAGTAAAAGAGAATAGATCAAGACTAGATATAAGGAACAATTTTTTTACCATAGTGAAACACTGGTGAAAATTGCCCAGACAGGTGGTAGATGACCCATTCTTGGAAACACCCACGGTCAGGTTGGATGGAGCTCTGAGAAATCTCATTGATGTCCCTGCTCATTGCAGGCTGGATGACTTATTCATGTTCCCTTCCAACCCAAACTATTCTATAATAACTGTGTCTTTTAAAAGAATGTTGCATATAATGCTGCTGCTGCTACTTCTGTAGCTGTTGCAGTCATTTTGCTTTGTGGAGCAGAGGTTCCTAATTGTACATAACATTTCTGCATTCAGTCACCTGCTTTGAGACCCATCATAGCCATAGTTCTTGGGCAGAGAGGAAGAAAATTTGTCCTGGAAAAATGACTTTCCCTTTCTGATACTGTGTGTTTAGTGGGAGTTTGTTATTCTTTTGAACACGACTTAAATATTACAAAGAGGACAAAGGTAAAAAGGACATTTATAAAAGGATTTCAGAAACAAGAAAAGGCGACATAGGTATCAAATACTTGCTTTGTGGATAGTTCTGGTTGGGTAACATTTTATATCCTGTTGGCTCAGACCTGAATGACTATGCAAGGTAACAGGCAATGGAAAGTCAGACAAGTAGCACTGAACAATGTGCTCTTTATTTGGATAGCTGGGCGTATATCTTTTGTTTGAAGCAAGAGATCAAAACCTAATGCCATCACCATATCAACCTGTTCCACTCCTTTTTTTTTATATTGCTACTAAAAAAAAGAGAAAAAACAATAAACCACTCAAACAAAACCAAACCAACCAACCAAAAAAAAAAAACCAACAACCCCACCCCCCCCAAAATGCCCCAAACTCACAAGAAAAATTTAAAAAGAGCAATGTGCTACAGGAGATGGAAGGAGCTGGGGTCAGTGTTTAAAAAAATTCAACATATTTCAGTAACTAAAGGCCATAGTAATAATTAGTGCCAACCCTACTGGTGTTCGGGCTGCACTTACTGCTCACAGCTTACCCTCTGGAGACGCTCTTGGTTTTTAGTGAAACTGTTTTTCTCTCTTCATTTTAGCTCTCACAGTCACTATATTTGCTTGTGTGTTGTTGCTGTCCCAGGGAATAGATCATTAATTAGGAAACTTTTTTTGATGGTGTTTTCTTTTTGTTTATTTGTTTAAAGGCAGACTCACGTGTCATTCATCGTCTTGAAATGGAGGGGGGGCAATTTTTCTTCTTTTTAAGTTGCATAAATGATTTTGGTCAATCTCTAGCAAGCTCACTGCTGACAGTCACCTGCATGCTCCTTGACTTTGCCAGTTTTCAAGTCAGAACGTCCAGAATCCCTCACGCATTATTGCATATATTAAGATATAGCCAAATGCACTTCAGACCTCAGAACAGATGTAAGTGCAGACATTCAGATCCCAGACTAAGGGTTAAAAGAATTTGCTCTTACAAGACAACATGAGGAAGAATGGCATGCAGCAGTGGCAGCTTTGCCACCACCTGACCCACGGAGAGCCCTGAGCTCTGTATAACTCTCAGAGAAGGGGAGAGGAGCTGAGTTTTCTCAGTGCTGTTGATATGCAGGCCCTGGTTTCTGCTGGTTAAAGAAACATTAAAGGTGATAAGATGACAGGTATTAGAGGCTCATTTGAAAATATACTATTCACACTATATCTTACAAAAATTAGGATGTGTCTTTCTTATGCAAACAAATTCTGAAACTATATTTTAGTCTCCCTTTAAGTTGTTTTTCTTATTGAGAAGGTAAATTACTGAAATATGATTTGCATTCAGTTTATGTAGCTTGTTTAAGCATTTTCAAACTGAAATGTACTTGGCTTTCTAAGCAATCTGTAGAAGCTTCCTTGCCATGATGATATTACCAGCTGTCTACATTTTATAGGCATTTTGCTCTGTCTCCCTGGTAGATATCCTGATCTTGGCCTCTGCTGAATTTTGTGCACTGTCCCAAATGTTTTTATTTTCTTTTTTTATAGTGACCATTCCATTCATTTGCATAATGTGGTCTTGGAGCGTGTAACCATTTAATGTTGCTCAGAGAAATCTGTGAAGCTGGGAGATACTCATCTTTATGCTAGTTGCCATAAGAATCAGAGCGGCTCTTAGAGGGCTCCAAGCTCACTTACAGACCGGTTGCACTTGACTTGGAAGAACTGTCAGTACAGGTGCACTAACAGCATAGACATGAGTTTCTCTGCTCATACCTACTTGAGGGGGTGTCTGGATTGTCTGTTCTAGCTCATGCCAAGTAGCCCTGGGGACTGCTTTAGCAGGTGGGAACTGCTTTAGGCAAAGGGATATCTTTTTTCTTGGAAGAAACCAAGTCCAGGTACCCAACATTGTTGTATCAGGACATCTGGTACCAACAGAGCACACTGCCCAGCACCTGGGTATACATACCAGGTGTCTTAAGCCCTGGTGCAGATGTCAAAGGTAAATTCTGTCTCTTCTGCTCCGTGTTGAACACACCCATATGTTCTGAGCAACAGAGAATGCAGGTAAATTGCAACAACTCCATGGGCACAGAGCTCGTGCTTTGTCCAGGGCTGCACTGCAGCCATGGCACTGTGGCCTCCACTGAAGTGGGTGCCTTGTTCTTTCATACACATGGGACATTAATTGGAAGCAAGTCTGGCTTTTGGTTATATCTGTGAGAAAATAGCATAGTCACAGATGAGTGAAAGATCTGATGTCTGTTAAAACTCCTGTTGAGAAATAGCCTATTACAACTGACTTAATGCAAGCAGAGGAATTTGGAGGAAATGTACAAGGAAATATATATAATATATCAAATTATGTGTGCCATCCATAGGGAAAATTTCTTAAGCATTGAACTATGTGTACTTACTGCATTGCTTTCTTTTAAGGCAAAAAGTTACATTTTCCTTGTAACACGTGGTTCTGTATTTGGATTGCTTGTGTTCTTTTTTGTCACACTTTTATTTTTCAGCAGAAATTTAACCTGATCAAGAAGCAGGGTTCATACCCTTGCATGTTACTCTTCCATTGGAACAGAATTTTATTTTTAGCACGTTATTTTTTTCTACCTTATTTACATAATTGGGATATCTCTGCAATTTTTTTTTTTTTTTCAGAAAGCAAGTGCTTTGGCCAAATTAGTTTGGCTAGCATGTTAATTTTTTTCAGTTTGATCTGAAATAGCAATTACATCGTGATGAAAGTCAAGCACAGGTTTTGAATATACATTGCTTGTGTTTATCAGTGAGTTTGGCATGTGGGGGTTAAATATGTATGTTATGTTATTATGTTGTGTTGTTATATTATGTTATATAAAAGATAGCAGTGTGTGGTAGTAAATACATTTCTTGGCATGAACTTGGAATGTCAGCAATACTCATGAGTAGCAAATTTAATTCTCCCCAGTCTAACATAAGAAGCTATGCGAATATTCTATGTTATATAGAGCTGTTTTATGGGCTGCAATCTGTATACGTGTTCTCTTTATCCTGCTTTTGTTGGGACAGATGTTTTTTTTCTTCAAATTAGAAATAAGAATTAAAATTCTGTGTATTCAGAGGAAGCTGCCATCCAATGACCAGTCTTTTCCCTGAAGAAATACTTCCTGTTAGTGATGGAATTAGCCCAGCTGAGGCCAAACTAAAATAGGGACAGAGTTTCTCTGCTGCTTCCTCTGCTCATATCAAAGTCCAAGCCTGTAAATACTTATGTATGTATTTAACTTCGGTACTCTGAGTAACTTTAATGATGCAAATGAGATTCCTCATGGCAGAGCAGTCAGTCGTGGGAAAAGCTGTTTGCAGGTTTGGGTCTCAAGGCTATTTTTCCTCTTCAGATGCATCTTTTCAACTTTTTTTTGTTCTCTTATAGCGCTTATGTGTGGGAATAGCATGTAATGGTCAGGCTATACCGTGTCTTAGAAAACAAAGGCAAAATATTTTCATATGTAGAAGTGGTTTGTTTTTCTTCTGGGTGCATATTGTTGATCTAAATATTTTTTTTTAATTCAACAGATTTAAAACATTGAGTAAATACATGGGAGAATGGTAGAAATCCTAAATGAAAATTGCAGAACTGGGATACTCATTGGAAAGGAATGAAATAAAACATATTATCATGATGAAGTGGGTGGTTTAATTCTTTGTTTTTAAACTCTCATTTAACTCAACTGTGTTGTCATATGTTCTTTTGGAAAATGTTAATGCTGATTTAATATGCATGTAGTAATCAGAATCTTGCAAGCCATTTGTGATGTTTGCTTTGACAGGACCCAGCTGTTTGATGGCATTTATTGGTATGCCTAATGCAAATATTTAATTCTGGTTCATCTGAAGATGGTCTATTAAAAACCAACGTGGAACATGGTGGACAAAGTTGCAAAATGTCCTCCTTTAAATGTATCAGATAATGTACTGATACATCTGATCTTAATTTAGATACTTGCTTTTCAAAATATATATATATTAAAACGTAATTAGATCTTTGAGTTAAATGTAGTGCTTATATTCTCCTGCGTGTTGCTGTGCAAGTGTTTGTGTCATTGTGGTAGGTAGCACAGTGCTAGAGCAAAGGGGCTGCCATTTCAAATCAGCTTCTAAGTGCTTTTTAATATCTCTCAGAGATGAAGAAAAAAATGGGGACCTTGTGAATTCATCTTTGTGATTCGTTTGATTAATAGGACTGTATTTGAGTAGAATTTATGCAGGCCTTCAGTTTAATATTCAGTTTGTTTCATCAGCTATTTATTCAGAGAATTGCTGAGAAATGTTGCACATGCCTTTTGGGTTACTTTAAATGGACAGATTTGCTTTAAAAGAGGTTTTAATCTTTATCACATCTGTGGTGGATTTACTACACTTCCTGTAAAACGTTTTCTAAGGTAATGAATATAACATTAACAAAGCCTACTTTTTACGTATGAGTCAACATTACTTGATTTTTTTTCCCCCCCTTTTGTTCCAAAAACATTTTTTTTTGCTTTTTCCTAAAATATTTATACTTGAATACATCTTTAAAAGTAACCTAGGTAAGAAATATTTTAAGGTGAACAATCAAAGGTAGATGGATAGTAATATAAATTGTAGTATTGGTTAAATTTTGAATCAAGCATACATTTGAGTTTCTAGAGAATTTTTTGAAATCAAATAAAAATGGGTGTATGCATTATTGCCTGTAGTTTAGAACAGCCTGTGCTTTGCATTCTGCCTATGTTTGTGTCTTTTCCAAGGATATATTGGTCATTTCTGTTCTCTATTTTATAAATGCAAATAAGAATACTGTATACACAGATAATACTACATGGCACATGCTTTATTAAATATCCTTATCATCTGTCTGGCTAGTTTTTAAGGGGTAGTGCAGAATGTATATTCTTTATATGTGCATATGTTCATAGTCGAGTTAAATATTGCTCTTTTTCACTTGTCCAGAGCTGTGATGGCCAGAGTTTTCTGCCATTACTTTACCATCTGGAAATTCAATACACTTTCCCATGGGCTGCTCCTTCCCCCACTGAGCAGCTCTGAAAGGTGCTGGTGGGGGAAACTGGCCCTTTTCCTGTTGCTGCAGAATGGCATGCTGTGATTTAAATAATCCATCCTTGAAACTTGGACCTTTCCTTTTTGGTAATAGATTATTCCTAAATGAATCTTAATGAGACTGCCGGCAGGTAGTTAACAGCAGCAAAGGCAATCTTTCTGACTGTATTTCAGAGCCCTAAAACTTAGGAAAGTAAATATAATGAGGTTTTTTGTCTTATCTTCAACGTGAAAATGATAGGTATATGAATGAATGAATTTGAGGACCTCATGGACTGCTGTTTATTCAGCCGATAAATGTTACAGCTTGTCCCACATGACAGTGGAGCAATCATTTTTCCTGGCTAATAAAGCAGCTGTTTCATCTGATCCATAAGCCTGAGCTCAGATTTAGCCACCCCTCCTAAATTTGGTACCTTTCCCAGTTCTAGTGTTTACAAAGTGCCATGAAACCAGCTCAAGGAACTGTGCCCATTCTAATGTTTGCTGACAAACTTTCCTTGTGCCCTTTTTTCCTTTGCATCAAGCACAGCCACCACCTGCGGTTACCCACCCCTGTTAATGCTGAAAAATGCCATCATGAGAGAGAAAAACTTCACCTTGGGTATCTCATCTTGGGAATCAGGGTTAGATGCTGAAATATTTTCTTGGTGTACAGCAGGTAGGGGTGAGGCAGGAGCTTTCCCCAGGATGTGGGCATGTGGCTCCCCCAGGACAGCTGGAGCAGGGCCCTGCTGGGCAAGGACAGAGCCCTGGCCTGTGGCCGCTGCCATCACATGGCAAGACATAATCTTCCTTTTTTCATGCCAAAGCAGCTACTCGGGGTCTCCCATCTCTGGGTTTGAATGATCTAGGTTGTACCCAAACCCAGGCACCTGACAAATTCACTGAAACCTGCACTGTCAAGCCCAGATTTTTGGCAAGCTGAGCTGCAGTGGCAGTAAAGTGAGCTCTCTGTAAGTGGTGCAATACTCTGCATGGAGTTTGGCTCAGTTTTGTACTTGTTTAAGCTTTCTCAAAAGGTATTTTGGGTTGAATTCTTCTTGGGACTTGGACTAATATAGGAGTGAAGACAAGATGCCTCAAACAGGGCAGTGACAAATGCAAAAAGAAACAGTGAAAAATGAGGAGACAAGGATCTTAAGGAAAAATCATAATAAACATCACATACAGGCTACCCACTTATGCCAGCTCAGCTTTCGGGGTGTTTTTCTAGCCTCTTTTAATATATAGCACAGGCTTCCCTTCAGTTAGGAAAAACATTAAAAATATATTAATCATCCTTAAACAAAAAAACATGTGTTTGAATGACAGGGAAAAAGCCTGCAACATCAAAGTAGATGTTTCTGAATTTTTAATACCCCCTCCATACCCTTCTCCTGAAATATACAAAACATCTCTGTGGTGCCCAAGCCTGGCACTGGTGCATGTGAGCTGCTGCAGGGCTGGTGGGCTGCAACCAGCCTGCATGGACAAGTGACTGGTGGGTGTGGGGGTTTGCAAGATGATGCCCCCATTACTTATGCTCTGTATCTAGGCCTAAATATTTTAGTGAAAAGTTCTTATGAAGAGGACTGTGTTTTCTCTTGTAGCAAACAAAACGGAGTGGCTGTGCTGGAGGAGTGACCTTTAGCTTTCCTTTTATGCGGGGACTTGTTTGTCATTCACTGCAACAACACTCAGTGACCGAAGGGACAAGAATGTGGCAGGGTAATGGGAACAAACCTATTCACATGCAATTTGTGGGTGTCTAAACAAGCCGAATTTGAGCTCTAGATGTAGAGCAGTTGCTGTGTGCACTATAACTGTTCTTGTTCACCTGGCACAAAAAGCCATCTTCTATGAATTATCAGAACACATCAGGGCAAGAAACCCAATGTTTTTAGCATGAGATAAAAGGTGAGTGGCCACTGGTCCAAGAAGCTGACTAGTTTAGGCTTTGCACAGGGACCTGTGGTAAGTGGAACACCCTGATTTAGAAAAAATTATGCATTTTTTCTGGCCTCTCTTCAGAAACCACGTGGGCTTTTAAGCAGCTGCTTCACTGGTGATTTTGAGCAGGAGATGCTGAAGATGTGTTCAGAGCTGGGTCTGGATCATACTGTCAGGGGAAAAAAAGGGGAAGAAGTAGAAAACTGGGAAAAAAATTGAGGGATTTAGGGGTAGAAATCTGTGCATACTTACTGTCACATGCAAATGAAGGCCATTCACCTCGTGTCAGAATAATTATCTCAAATTTGAAATTACTGCACTCAGCAGATATTGCACTTGGGAAATATGGGCAGGCTGATGTCAGAGAAATACATCATTGAGTGTAAAAGAAAACAGATTTTGAGAATTTCTGCTTACTTTGGTTGCTATCATTTGGTTGATATAATATTTGTCAGAGAGAGAGAAACATTTGGAGAAAAGGATCTCTGAATTAAGGTTGAATATTTGATGTGACTGGAATAAGACATCTTTGTGTGAAACGGACAACTCGATGCTGTGTGTAGCAGAAAGGAGAGTCATTTAATGACACTAGAGCTAGTTAATGAGGCCATGGGAATCACTTGTCACTTTGTAGGTGCTTTCTACTCATGCATGAACCACAGCAGCCCCGGGAGAGTCTCCATCATCCCTTGCTAAAAGTGAGAGGCTGCACCACGGCAGTTTGTGACAATTTATGTGCAGTTTAAAAAGCTGTATTTTCCCCTGGGAGCAGAAGTGGTTAACTAAAGGTGGAATTGAGTCCCAGCCTTGAGCCACCTTTGAGATATCTCAATCTCTGAGAGCTTCCCACTGGTGTGGCAGGGCCCACCACACTGTGTAACAGACTCCTGAAGAATATATTGCTTTTTCTGTGATGCTTCTCTGGCAGAGATCAAAGAAACCAGAACCCAGTCCTCCCCCAGTGCTGCAAATCCACAGGCCACTGTGCAGAGAAACATCCCCTTTCCCTGTTTAGGTTTTCTCAGACATGCAGAACTATTCTTAGAATTCATATTTCTGGCCTCATTATCTACTTTGTCTATCTTGTATTGTAGCACTTTATTTTGCTCGAGCAACGTATTAAACATGCCAACATATCCAGCACAGCTAATTTGCAGACCAGCAAACTTGTTTTCAGCACCTTCTAATCTCTTAGAAAAAGACTCAACTTTATTTTCAATAGCAGAGACAGTCTGTGAGGAGTCTAGGCTTTCATGTATCAAATCCTGCTCTGCAGCACTACTCCTTTCACATCTAACGCACTGATCTCCCACACAGGACTTGCAAGTGTGGATACAGTTCCCAGTACTGTAGGCTGCTGGACTGCTTGGGTGGTGTTGGAAACCTGTTTTAAAACATGATGAAAACAGAAGCCCTGCTTACCCCTTTCTCAAGTGTCACCTCAGTAATCATAAGAAACTTCTGAAAGAGGCACAGCCAAGTGGCCAGAGAGCAGCGGCTGCAAGTTTTGACTGTCTGTCCCTCCCTTGTGAGCTGACTGTGAACCTTGGGCCTCTGTTTTTGAGTGTATATGACATGAAAAAATGAACTAGATATGTTAATGAAGGCCGAGTGCTTCAGGGGCTGTTAAAATCTATAGTCCAGGTGCAGGCTGCAGCTCTGAATGTCTGTATGCCACCTTATACTTGAAAGTTAGGAAGACAGATGTTGGAGGGACTACCACTGCACACTCTTCTATAAGTGTATCTTCAGCTGGTCCTTACTGTCCTCTCCTTGTCTGCTAGGGGCTGCTGTTCATAGCAGAGTACCTAGCTGGATGGATGTGTGTTCTGATCCAGCACTGACAGTCTTGTATTTTAAGCCTGGGGCTTGTCTTAAGGCAGTAAAAAAATTTTTTGTCAAAAAATCTGGAGATTCCACTCACAGTGTTTGAAATACACATCTCTCTTCAGTATCCTCCAGTTATATTTTTTAGAAGTCTCTCCAGAGGCCGGAGAGCATCAGGAACTCACAACCTGTGCTGCAGGGCAGAGTTCATGCAGCTATGGGTCTAAAAATTCCCGTAATGCGTCCAGTATTATCAGCCACTCCTATCACCTTGTTCAGGCCCTGAAGAAGATTAAGGTAAGTGCTCTATTCTCTCTATGCTAATTGGAGTGATGAAGGAGATAGCTAGTAAAACTGACTGATAAGATTTAGACACAGGTGCCAACTATTCCCAAGAAGATGCGGAACATAAAATGTAAAGCTTTTCCCAGAAGAACAATTTCTAGCCATACTGCTAATTCTGCAAGACAAATACAAGAGAAGCATTTACTGTTTATTCTCTTGAATAAACTTCACTTGGTCTGGTGGTCCTTTACTCACTGGGCATGGGCAGGCACTTAGGTGCCATGTCAGATTTGTCGATCACTGCTATAGCATGCTTCACGTTCTAATTTATAGGTTGTCATTTGTTATGCAGTTGCCCTATTTCCAGACATTCTGAGTAGCACATTGCTAATGAGCTCATTTTCCCTGACTATAGGTATTGATAAATGTTGGGCAGGTAGCAGGCTGCTCTCTATGATGAAACTTTCTCCCAGTAAAAGCTGTAAGGACAAAACCTCTTTGAAGTGGATGTATTGTAGACTCAAATGGGATCAACGTGTTCTTCTTAGGCTGAAGATAGTTAGACTTACACTGAGAGAAGCAGAGGTGAATTCCTAAGGAGATGTTCCAGGTCTCGTATAATGGGGATTATAAGACCACTGAGCCATGTAAGATATTTTAAAGCCTATTCAGCAAGCTTGCTGGCAAGCCTGCTGCATAATCAGGTATTGAATGGCCAGTGGTGTGGAGTCTGTCCTGATAGCTTTCTTATTTACTGTGATATTGAATACTGGAGTATCTGCAAGAGCTTTGGAGAATGCTACAGAAACTGTCGTCTGCCCAACCCATCAATGTGTGAATCGCCTTTCCCATGGTGTTCCTGAGGTGTTCCCGTCAAAATCAGAGCCTGCCACTAGTGGCTCATTTTCTGTGAGTGATGAGGCTTTAAAAGGAAGAAATAAAAAGAGTTAATGGAAGCAGGGGAACGTTTCTGAGTCAGTTGGCCATGTAAATTTTTAGTGGGGCTTCCCAAACATAACTTCGGTATTTGAGTTAAGTGAATTAACAAGGAGCTATTGAAGCCATGAGCAATGAGTGCTGGATATTTGGCTGCCACATTGTGGTTTTGATCATAAGCATGTTGGAAGAACTGCACCAATTTCCTTTCCATATTAAAAAAATCCTAAAATACACAATTTAGGTTTTTGTAAAAACTTGTGACATGAACTGTAACTCCCCTTTTTTTTTTTTTTTTGATTGATTTTACTCATCTTCTTAGAACTCTCCTGTGACATGATCTAATTCTACCTGCTTTCCTGACGGTAAATGAAAATATTTTGGGAATGCAGTATGGGCACAGACACATTTTAAAAGCAAGGAGTGATCAAAGAGAGCATTGGCTAACCACTGAACAATTTCTAATTAGCTTTCAGTTATCTTTATAGAGAGCAAACTGAATGATAAAGAGTAATTATTCATACAGAGACCACATAATTTAGACAAATAACTGGTAAAACACAGTAATCAGGCTGCCCTGCACTCTCTTTTTAAATTAGGATTCATACTGGGGATCGTGGGGGTTTCCTCTGGTTTAAAAGGGTGGGGGGGAAAGTTTTAAACTAGGAACTAAAGAGGAGAAAGCATAATAATTCATCTGGCTAGCTAGATAAATCATAGCCAAATGTGGCATTCTTCCCCTGGCACGTCATTGTGAAGACCTAGCCTTGCCACCATGAAACTTCAATATCTTTCCCTGTCTAAAGGGAGACACTCAAAATATTCGAGATGGTTTTGCCCCGTGGAGCATTATGTGAAGCAAGTGTTGCACAGCTAATTTGCTTTCAGCATATTTTGCAAAAGCCACTAGACCTCCAAGTTCAGTGCAGGATTTAACTGCCTCTTTCCCCAGGATATTAGCGTATATTTGTCTGGGTGGTAATTCATTTGGTTTTTTCCTCTCTGGGGATTTAAAGAGCTCTAGGTCTTTTCTAATGTTCATAGCACTTCCTAATTAATGTGCTGTGCATATTTAGTTAATGTGCTGTGTGCTCCCTCTTAGAGATTAGTAATAAAGATGTTAAACAAAATTGGTTTTACCCTTTATCCAGCTCTTTACCCTAATGAAGACATTTATGACAACACACTACATCCATTGCATTTTTTCTTTCACCTAAAATTCTGCTGCTGTAACTGTCTTTGCTGTGTTTAATGGAATCTTCCCCAAATTACAATCAACAGCTTGATATTAACAATCTAATGTAATTAATACTGTTTGGCTTTGTTATCATGTACAAAGCAGTGTAAAATTTTTTCCCACATAAAGATTTAGTCGCCGCTGATCATTGCGTGCCGTCATGGCAAGGCTCTTCATTTTCTGTCTTGGCTGTTTGTTTCATTTTTTTCTGAAGCTAGATTTATTGCACCATGCTTGCATGCATCTTTTCCCTCCCTATCAATGATTAGCAATACCTCAGATTTACTGAACCACACCTCAACTTGTTGCCAATTCCTGCTCTGTTTAATCTCTGGAAAATACTTTGTTATGACGCAGTCTTCAACTGATACTGAAATATTTTCTGTTAGGGTGAACAGTATTTCTCAATAATAATATACTATGCTTGGAAAATAATACTATCATATTAAAAAATTGATTTACTATAGTGAAATGTATATCAGAGAGAAAGAATTTATTCTGAATTTTAATGAAATCAGTTAATTTTGTTTCTGGCAATGATCAGATCTGGTTTAGCTAGCATTGTTATACATACAGAATTAATGTTCTGTTTATGATGTCCCTGAGACCGTGCCCTGCTAGTAAACTTTTTTTTATTTTTTCCATCAGTGCAGTCTAACCTTTAAAAGACTCTTCATGAATGCAATACGATTAAAAATCATGGGAAAACAGAGTGGTGTTTGAGGATGCAGGTAGGGTTTAGATGAACAGTGAAAATACTTGTAGCGTAGACTGGGTTTTCACTATGTTAAGGGAACCAGGGACTTTACATAAACTCCAACTAGCACAGAATGTGGCTGCCAGGTTTCTTATGAAAAGGAGACGACAGGAGCACCCTTGATTTATTTTGAAAATGTATTGGCTGCCAGTCAAATACCATACTGGTTTTGAAATTGCTCTCCTTGTTTGTAAGATGTTACATAGTCCCAGCCTATCTCTTTGACAGTCTTTGTCCTCACATTCCTGGTCAATCTCTGTGATTTACTCAGTTCCAAGAGTCCTCGAAAGAGCGAGGGCTTCAATTTCTCTGGACAGTTTCCCATACAGAAGTTACTAAGATTGTCCACGATTTTTGCTCCAGCCTTGACTTGGAGAATTTCAGTGACCCAACTAAGCAATCACTTTAATTTGAAGTTAAGCATACAGTTAAGTACCTCCCTGAATTCATTTCTCAATGGCACATTGTCTGCAGTAGTTTTGTAATGCACAGAATAAGAGTCAGACTTTTTGCTTGTTTCGAAGTTAAATCCAATGTGCTAACCTCTTTTTCCTGTTTAAGTTCTTTTAAACACTGACCATACATTTAAAAAAAAAAAAAAAAAAAGAAAACCCAACCACAAACTCACAAGAAAAACCCTAACAACGCTGAGCATTAGATTTCTGTGCCAGTCATTGTGCAAGATTTTCATGACAACTGGTAGAAACACTTTTTTTATGTCATGTGAAAGAATTCATCTGATTTAGTTTTATTTTCAATACCATGCAAGAAATCTTTACAATTCATGACACTGTATTTTTTAATTAATGTCAGACATGACTGCAATTTTTTCCCCCATCCTTTTATTCTCCTTCTATTGCTTTCTGTTTTTTCCTTTGTAGTCCGTTTCCTTTTGTCTGCACTTTCTATGAAGTTCTCCAATCAGGATTTTACATGTGAAAAATGCCTCATTCTGCCTTCTGAGTCACACATATTGAGACATTCTAAACTTTTCATACATTAGAGTGGTAATGTTATAATGCTTCACATTCTACTGTGTTTCTTCAGGTTTATAAAACCATCTAAAGTATTTGGAGTGTGCAGCTTTTAGCATGACAGGGCGACGTCAGAGGCAGTGGCAGAGAAGAGGAAAAAAGAAAGGTGACTGGTCTTTCTCAAGGACCTGCATTTATGTATCAGGTTTTTGGTTTTTTTTTTCTCGTAGAAGCGTTTCTCTAAAAAGGCAAAATCACCTTGCTACCTCCACTACAAAGGTGATGGGTGGGACTGGAAACTGATGATTTATTTTAAAACCAGTTTATGTTTATTTTTTCCAAGTCATTAAGGCACTGGATTTTTTTTTTTTTTCCCCCACAAGTATATCATCTTTCATACTGTTGTTTAATGTTTTATGGTTTAATTAAGTTCATTCCATAATTTGAAAACCATGAATAGGCATTTTCTTCCAACTCAAATAAGACGGTAGCTTAGGATCAAATAAGCCACCGCTAGTGCCACCTACTACCACCCACTACTGTGACCTAAAAGGGACTTGCAACCTGTACACCTGCAGTGCCCCAGCTGCTGAACGATGCCTCTGTTAACTCTTGATTTCCAGATTTTTGAACCTGTGAGATGATTTTCTGAGGACATGGATTTTCAACACTATCCACTTAAAAAAAACCCCTAAGTCAAAAAAGAATCTAAATACTGTCTAACCCTTTTAGAGGAAGGTATTATTCAGAAAGAGACTGAGTTATTTGAAGCGGTGCTACTGATTAAGTGCATGGGAAAATTAATGTACCCTCTGCATATTCTTGCCTTTTGTATGTAGAATATAGTTCTACAACAGTAATAATGAATCCCTACTTTCCTTTTTGCCTGACCACCAAAAATGTTTTCTCTCCCTGGGGAGACAGACCGAGATACTTAGCCAAGGGTGTGTTTTATTTCTCTCAGTAGTTCTGCTGCTCTTTTTTTCATAAACCAATGTGGTGTATACTCATAATTTTTTATAAAGTACAAAATACGTATAAACATAGCTGTGCATAGTTACAGTTTTGCGAACCCTTTTTTTTTTTTTTTTTACAATATTTTCTGTTGCCTTTGCCCCAGCTTGTATTTTTTATTTTTCAATTTTTGTTGGACAGATTCTACATGCCCAATTCTTCTTTCAGCATTGCATATTAAAGCTTCTGTCCAGTTCATTCTTGTGTTTAAAATGTGTGCATGAGTGGGAGTTTATGGTGCTGATTTCTTTACACAACCATGTCGCTACATCTTATTTCATATGGTAATATCCCTTCCATCTTATGCTTGTTCCTTCACTGACTTGCTGTAATTTTGCTAATTTACTATGGTTGGTGATGTGTACAAATGACAGGGAAGATGAGGCACTGCAGAATATTTCTACTTGTGGTCAAACCAGAATATTCAGAGCTCATCTGGGCGAAACTGGAGTGCTTTAAGGGCAAAATGAACAAACAGAATTTTCATTGTAGTTTTTGGTTTTTTGGATCAAAATTAGGAGTGGTTTGCCTTTCGGTCTTGTTTTATTTGAACTTGAATCAAGGAGGCTGGAGCAGGGAGCTCTATATGAAATAAGCCTGGCTTTGGACAATTTCTAGATAAAAAGTAAGCGAATGAGCCAACGTTCTGCATCAGTGAATCTTAACATTATCTTACTTCAGGTTTGTCAAGTGCTTACACTCCTTTTCTCAATTTTTCTCCATGAATGCTGTATTGTTTTCAACCCACCTCAATAGTTATATGCGTGGCAGTATCCCAAAGACAGCAGCAACCTCTCCCATGATGGGATGCCAGGGTGAGAGAGAAAAAGAAAATCCAAACATGAAACGAAGTATTACTATCTTTCTTAATGCATTTTTTGCAAGCAAGTAACCAGTATTTCTATAAAAGAAAAGAAGCCTTACAAAATGCTATCTAGGTGCTAATACTTTTGCTCCTTTTCAGGTTGCTTAATACATAATAATGATCCTCTTCTGCACAGGCACCCTTTGATATTCAAACTCTGTTGCAATGAACTCCTCTTTTCACAGAGAGAAAAGCTGTAGTCCCAGATGGGACTGAATAACCACAAATATACACAACAAAGGGAGTCCTGAGCTTGATGCAACTTTCTTAGCAAGAAGTAGGAAGAACACAACGTAACAATATACTATAAATCAGTATAACTATAGAAGCACCATTAGAGGGAGCTCTGTTACTTAGTCCAATAGTTTATATCTGAAAGACTTGTAATCAAGTTGCAGAGTTATGATTTGAAATTAGAAAAACTAGAGGACTAAAAAAAATAGAAAGCTTTGGCTATAAGCACAGATACCAAGAGAGCATTCTGAATGTGGATATCTTCCTTGCTGAAAGAGCATGTTTCAGCCCATTTATTTCAGGGTGGTCTATAAAAGTATCTGTAGAAACTCTGAAACTTTGACTCTGTTCTTTTCAACTTCCCTGTTCTCCCCTCTCTCCATGTCTCTCAGAGTATTAAGATATTTGCTTTAAAGTAATGATTTTTTTTTTCTTTTAAACATGTACTGTTTGTCCTCTTTTTTTGTGCACAATGCACATGTGTGTGTATTAACTTTGAGCATAGGAAAACACAAGGCTTGGGATTTGAAGACTTATTCTAGAATTTATTACAGAATGCAGAGTTGAAAGGAAATAAAAATGTATCTTAAACAGTTTATTAATCAGCTAAACACTAATTATGTGGTCCTTGAAAAATTATTCCAGCTGGTTCTTACCTACAACAGAATTGAGTACAGCTCCCAACCTTTGCTTTACACAATGATTAATCCTCTTTCTTGAAGGCAATTTTGGTTGTTGACCATCAGTTTTCCTCCTTTCTCATCCAATGATGCATAAACCAAACTTTGTAGAAGGGAACAGTTTTTAAATAACTTCCATTTTTACTTGGTTTATAAAAATAACACAGCAGAGGAAAGGGACCTAACCTGTGACCCTGCCAAAGGCCAGGTTGTAGTGAACATTAATCTCTTTTTTACAGAAAACAGGGCATCCATGTAGCAGTTTGGTATCAGGCACAAATTCTTCGGAAAGCAGTTTCATTGGCTCTGCTTTAACAGACCAACTGTTATCTCTCAGGGAGTTTGCTTATGAAGATACCCCGAGATGGGATCATTATCAACATTTTAAATTCTTGATCCTAGGAGGCCAATAAATTTCATCTGTCTAAAAGTAAGAAGAAATGGGAAATAAATAAACACAGGAAAGGAAAACTGGGCTCTGCCTGCTCTATCCAAATCCAAAAAAGAGAGGGGCTAACTTGTTTCTGTGCAGAGCCGAAGCAGCAGTGCTCAGCAAGAGAGCAAGGCTGAGCCCTGCACGTATCAGAGTACAGCGCAGGATTTGTGTAGCGCTCAGCCACTGCCAAGTGCTGAGTGCTGGAGTGAGGGGGAGCGCTCGCTGCCTTCCTCGGTGACTCTGCACTTCGGTGTCAGCCATCCCAAACCAGGGCATTTATTGCCTTCGAGCACTTGATATGGAGAAGTGAGCCAATTTATAAAATGGACTAGACCCCGACTAGCTGCCACAATTGTAGTATTCCTTGAGTTCCTAAATAAATACAGGCTGGATGAGGAATATCAGCCGGATTCAAGCAAACAGCCATTAGCACCGGCTTGCTTTTCCTCCTCTTGTGTGGCCTCTCTCCTTACACTTGTGGTAGCTTGTCAACACTTTCTTTAAAGGTAACACAAAGCCCCCTGAATCTCCCCAGCAATGAAAAATGAATTACCATAATGTATAATAAATAAAAATCTCCTCTTAAATCAGTCAGTGGCTATGTTAAAGGGGTCCCAGAGCTTTTTGCATTTCCAGAGCTGATGGGTGAGTTAGGTCACACTGTCCCCAGGAGAGGTGGTCCGGACAGAGGTGAAGGGGGATTTCTTTTTTTTTGTTTGTTTTTTAAATTTCAGAGTGGGGGTAGAGCAGGAGCATTCAGAGGAATGAGTCACAAGAACCAGCTCAGGAGCTCACTAATAAAAGACAAAGCTGTAAAATAAATTTTAATAATAACCAGTAGTGTTTCAAGTTAATTAGTCTAGACAAGCTGGTGGCAATGCACTAACACCTTGGCTCACACTGAGGAGTGCCTAACCCAAGAATCTGTATTTCCACTGAACTGAAGACCTCTTCAACCACTGATGGTTTGGTTTTTGGGTTGTTTTTTTGGTCTGTGGGACTATATCTGAAGCCAGATCCCATGCAGTGGTAAGGTAGCCAAAGTCTGGCCCTTACGAGAAACTGGAATATTTCTTCCTGAAAGTCAAAGGAGACATGAAATCTGAATGCTGGTAAATGTGGGTGATGGGGGGAAAACACCAGATGAGAATAAGAAATTTGTTAATAACACTGTTATTTACTTTGTCTGAATTTCCCCACCCTCCCTGGCAAATCTCTTTTGCAAAAGCAGCCAGAAAAGAAGCTGGGTAATTTGAGACTTCAGTCATTAATAGCAAATACAGCAGAATATTAGTGGCATCACTTTCCTGCATTTATTGTGGAGAAGCACTGATTGCAGGTAATTGGATCGATCCATTCAGCCACTCATTTCACTTCATTGGAAAATGAATTAATTCTGACAGGCTTTGGCAAGAACTCATTAGTCTGTAGTTTAATGCTTAATAAGCTGTTATCTCTCCTTTAACGGTGCAGGACCAATAGCCAGAATGGGGATGCAAGGTTTTATTTTTCTTAGAAATCATACTAAAAGAAGACAGGATGATAAGGGAGAAAATTAAAAGAAATACATACATGAAATAAGTAAGCAAAGAACATAGCTGCATATATGAAAGAAAAATTCTCATTAAAATATGGAGGGACAATGGAACTTGAACCTATATCAGAAATTATTTCACTGTAGCAAAAAGCATGGGCAACTGTTGGATGGCCATAGGGCATCACTCCCTGGAATTTTCTTAAATGCAGATATTTCTGGTGGTTTCAGTGGTATAATTTCCTGTGCTCTAGACAAACAGCGTTTAAATGTTCTTAGAATTTTAATTATCAATATTCTGTGAATGGGAGGAAACTTCCATTAAAAACCCACCTGCACAGAAAAAGCCATATATGCAACACAACACTGCTTTGCTAAATGATTTATTGGCTTCTTTACCTCTATCTATTTGCTTTCAGATGCTATAGTCAACAATTGCTTTGAGCATTTAAAAGATTTTCTCAGGCTGTAATAAATGCTTTGAATAGAGCATGATATTTTTAGAATAGTTTTTGTTGTGTTTTCACATGTGATTGTACTATATTACAGATATTCTCCCAAAAAGTTCTTGACATTAACTTGAAGTTCCATGTAAAAAAAAAAAAAGAATGCATTTATTTTGTTTTCTGTGCTAGACTGATAGTCCACTCCTGCGACTATGACATTTACTGTGTTAGATGTTTGGGCCTTTCTGCATCCACTCTTAGTTTGTAAAATGTGTAACTCTTTAAAGTACCATAGACATTATTTCTTGGACTCCAAGGAAAAGCATAGGAAAGAAAGCCACAGGTGGTGCATGAAAAGATCTTGCACAAACATGTAGGAAACTCTACGTAACATTTATTGTTGTCATACCAGGTAATTTTTTTTTCCTTCTGTAGTAATATGCTCTTTTTCAACTTACTGTCAAGCTATTGTCCAATAAAATCCATTTCCTTCATGTTTTATGATAGAAGACAGCTTGAGGAATTCAGTTGAGGGTAGTAGTGACTACTCCAGCTATGAGAAGTGAAATGGTAGGCTTCTTTTCTAATGCAGCAAAGCCATGCATGTGGCAGGGGCTGTGCCCCACTGTCTCTGTCCCTTTGCAGCCTCCAAAGGCTTTTCCCCTTCCCACCCTCCCTGAAAGAGTTTGGGCCGTCTTAAATTGCAGACCTCAGGCAGCTTATGAAGAAAATGAGTAGCATTTATCAGTGGCATCAGGTCCTGTGTGCAGAATGGTGAGACTAGTGAGAGTTAATGTCTGAAGCAACATTTATCTGCGGCATTGCATGGATTCTCTGTGCTAGAAAAGATTTGGCAGTTTGCTAGTTTGGCAAACTTTCCTAGTGTAGCCACAGCTTATACTGGCAAGCTAGTGTTTTGTCTGTATGTAGTTTATACCAGTTCCCTGAATGAAATGTGCTATACTGGCAGACTCCTTCCCCCTCCCACCCACATACAGCAGCATCTACTTTGGCATTCAGTATACAGCAGAAGTTTTTATCTATTAGTGTGAAAAAAAATTCACGCTCCTCAGTAAAAAGGAGGCTAAAAAGGAGGTTGTGTAAGAGTTGGATAAAAAGCTGTCTTTGCACTGCAACTGTATGGGAAAACTAAGGTTGTATGTTTGGTAAGATGATTTACCAATGCCACTGGTGCGAGACTAGTACTCCAGTGTAGCTGCACTGGTTTGCTACTACATTTTCCAGGTGCAGAGCCCAGAGGCATTTCTTCTCCTGTGTTGCACAAGATTGGTGGGTGAAAAACTCCTGCCCTTGATCAGTATACTCTTACAAATAACCCTCTTTTCCCTCACAAAACCCCCCCTCTTTTCCTGAGGGGATGTGGAGTTTGAAATGCTGATGACACAGAAGTCTCTGTCTCTGTTATCTCTTTTTATGGTTCTCTTTGAAGGGGAGAATTTCCCTGCTTGTGGCTGAGATAACAGAGAGATGCTAAGTGGTGGGATTTTTCACAGCACTTGACCATATGCAATAAAAGGTCAATTTGGACACAGATCCCAGTGAACTTGGAAACATCAGAGTTTTGCTGTTTTAATGTGGAAATCAAAGTGTTTTACTAGCTCACCCAGTGGAGCCAATACCACTTTATTGTCTTTTTCTTCATTTGCCCCCCACCTCTTAAAAGCACAGTGCCTTATTACTTTTCTTTTAAGTTTGGAAACTTGTGAGTAGGTGGACTGGGATTGATTCTTGCCTGTCTCTAACAGGAGAGCAAGGACTCACAAGTGAGGGCTGTGGGGGCCAGCTCCAAAACACTATGTTCTCCTTGAGATAAGCAGAAGCAGCTCTGGACCAAGGACATATCGGGTGTCCAACATTCACATGAGCTCCAGCCAAGACTGGAGAAGGACGTATTAGAGAGGTTACTGAGCAAACTTCATGTATTCCCCATGTGCCAGCCAAGAGACTGTTGCATACTGGTTACGAGTATGATGTACTATAGTCCAGCTCTTCTTATGCTGTTTTGTGTATGAGGTTAAACCAGCACAGAATTCAGAGCCAGAATATATGCATCTTGTAATGTTCTTACCATTAAGCAGTTGTTTATTCTTTCAAGAAACACTCAGAAATTAAGGGCCCTATCCGGGTACCTCCTTGATAAAGGATGCTTGGCACAGTTAAAATTTTCAGAGTTTGAGTAATATATTGTGAGGAACTGGAGATAGCAGCACACAATAAATTTTTTCTTTTTTTTTTTTTGGCCTTTGGTTTGGCACCTAAAGCCAGTAGACTGAGGCTCAGTAAATGGAAATTTGTCATTGCTGCTATATAGAAGACTGGTTAATGCAAGGATTTGAAATATAAAAATAAAATCAGAAGAAATATTTCATCTTCATAAGGTGGTCTCAAGGCTTAGTCCTGCAGCCTTTTCTCATGCAAAACAAATTTCTCATACAAGTTATTCACACTAGGGGAAAAATGTCATGGCTGGGCCATTTGCTTATCAGGTTTATGAACATTTCTCTTGAAGTAAGGGATACCGGTGCATCCTTCCTCACTTGCCTCCCTGCTCTGTGCTCTCTTTACTGGTTGAATTCACGACAAAATAGTCATCAGGGAGGCACAGAAGGGAGAGCTGCCTGGGACACCACAGGGGAGACACAGCCAGGGCTCCCCCAGAAATATCCCTGAGCCCTTGTGCTCGGCCCTCCTGCTCCAGCCTGTGTCCCAGTGCCAAGCTGACTGTTACCAGGCAAAGAATTTGTCAGATTTGCCCTCCAGGCTCTGTTGCTTCATTCTTTTATTTACATTTATTTAAACCTCTGTCTCTTTCCTTTGTCCCACCTTCTCCCCCTCCTCTCCACCCTTTATTTTGTCTGGTGATGTGTTTTGTCTCCTTGCCCACAGCAGACAGGGCAGCAGCATTTTGGCTCTTGGCTGGCTGCTTCCTGGCCCCAGGGGAGGGAATGGAGAAGGGCCCTTCCTTGCTCTTTGTGGGCAAGGAGTGCCTTGGGCACTGGTTGTGTCCCACGCCCAGTGGTGGGGAATCACAGAATCAGCTGGGTTGGAAAGGACCTCTGAGATAAAGTTGATCCCTTGATCCACTACCATGGTGATTCCCAGACCATGGAACTGAGTGCCACAATCAGTCTCTTAAAAACCTACAGGGACAGAGAATCCACCACCTCCCAGGGCAGCCTATTCCAACGCCTGATCACCCTTCCTGTTAAGAATTTTTTCCTAATATCTAACCTAAACCTCCCCTGGCAGAGCTTATCACTATGCCCTCTTGTCTTAATGAGAGCTGCCTGGGAGAAGAGACCAACGCCCACCTGGCTCCAACCTCCTTTCAGGGAGTTGTAGAGAGTGATGAGGTCTCCCCTGAACCTCCTCTTCCCCAGAATAAACACCCCCAGCTCCCTCAGCCCTTCCTCATGGGGCTTGTGCTGGAGTCCCTTCATCAGCCTTGTTGCTCTGTTCTGGACCTGCTCCTGCACCTCAATGTCCCCCCTGAACTGAGGGGCACAGGGCTAGACCTTTGAAAGCCTTTTCCAATGGCAATCAGGACACCTGGGGAGGGGGACACGCCTGTTTACAAACAGGCATGATAATCCTGCATGTTTGCACTTGGTGGCCACAGTGATGCTGGGTGGCCAGGGAGCCAGGGGTGAGGGCTGCAGAAGAGGCCTGGCCCCTGCTGGGCGGCCATGTCGGGGCTTTGTAGCAAGGGAAAAGTGCAGCTGCAGGGGCTGTGGGGAAGCAAATGGAGTTTCCATTTTGTCAGCACAAATTGTATCACGTCTTTCTTTCTGTGCCTCTAAAAATGTGGTTTCCCTTAGTTTTGGAGTCTACCTTGCCCTCAGCAAGTAAATAAATGCCAACTAAAATAAAAAGGGAACACAAAACAATAATGAGGCTCTGCCTGCCACGCGCCAGCTTCAGAAGCCTCTCGAGACTGGATGGGAAAGCTGAGCCTGAAGGGGTGAATCCCATGCCCTGGCTGCTGGGCTGCCACGGGACCTCTCCTCTTTGCCCCTGGCCAGAGGGTCCCCTGGGGCATGGCCAGCAAAGGGCAGCTGCTGGCTACAGAAAGGGAGCAAAGGCCCCATGGCTATCAGTGTACACAGGCAGTGGTGGTGGACAAACATCTGGAAGTAAGAGCTGCCAAGATGCATTGCTTATACACAGAGAGGGCAGAGGCAGACCACAACTGGAATCAGTAAGATTCTAAGGTTTTTACTTACTAGAACTCAGTAAGAAAAATTAAGTAAAACCCACATATTCAATGGCAGTCTCATTTAGATCCCTTTAAGTCTGCAAATTGCGTATGAATTTCCCTCACTTGAAACACCTGAAAACTGAGAGGTATTTTTACTTCCTACCTACCATTTCTTGAAGAATGTTTTAGGATTTTTCTTTTTTTTTTTCATGTTAATTTGTAAATGAATGGACATATCACAAAAATAAATATACCTTACCACTGAAGGACGGAGGAGTTTTTTGGCAGAAATTTCTCACAGTTTGGGGGTTTCTGTTTCTAAATAATCTATTGCTGCAAAAATAATCTGTAGAAAATAAGAAATTCATATTTTTTTAAAGCACACATTTAAATACTTAAGTCCTATGTAAGCTGAAAGAGATTCCATTATAAATGAAAAGGCCTGAAAGCAGCTTTTAAGGGACTGTATGTGTGAAGAAGACACACTTCACATTAGCCACTCCAACTACACACTTCTCAGAGGAAAAAAAGTTATGTAGCACATTACTTACCTTTGAATAATTTGCTACATATGTTTTCCCATCAAGATGGTGGCAGGTTAAGCAATTTATTTTTGCTGTATACTCTTGTTTTCTCTGATATTTCATACCAAACTTTTGTGGTAAAAAGAAGTCAAATACATTGAAGAGGAGGCATATTTTAATTAAAAATATTAGAAGAAACATATTAATGTTCCTTTTTATTAATAGCAGATTGTTGGCCTACTAAGCAGTAAAGTTATTTATTTGGAAGACATATGCTATACTGTGGAATAATACAAGTAGGACACTGCACATAGTAAGTGGTTCTGTTGGCAAATTGCTTCACTTCACTTCTGATGCTTTATGGGAGTACAGGACAAATCTCCTTCTGGTGCAAAGTGACACTGGCCTGCCAACACTGACAGACCAGGGCTAGTTTACCCCAAGTGGGTGTCCAGTCCTGAAATCAAAGCTATCAACATGACCACATTTGGTGTGAGCAAAAAGAAATCACTTCTGTGATGAAATAATTTAGGGCTGTTATCTGTGAAGTGGTCAGAAGAAAATAAGGTAATGACACATTGCACATGCCAGCTTTTTTCTAGGGTTAAAATAAAGCTTAATTCCATAACAGTTATTATTCTTTTAACTTTTTAATAGCTTAAGTGACTAAACCAGGCAAGAAAAGTGATGAGTTTGGTCACAATTGTATCAGAGACAATTATAATAAAAATGGTGTTAGCGATACTACCTTGGCTATTTTTATAATTTTCTTCCCCCCTTCCTCATCTTTATCAGTGTGTTTTATGTAAACCTGACACATTTATATATGTGAAACAGATGCAAAATGAAGCAGTTTTGTCTTCAGCTATGACCATGTTTTTTCAATCATGGACACATGATTTATGGAAATGTTCTTTGCTGTAAAAAAAATTCTTTTATAATCCAAACCACATTAATTATAAATCCAACATTCAATTCCTTTTGATACTTTGGGGAATGTGATGAAGTAAATTTATAATGCAAATAAATAATTTCTTTTAAAAATCATTATTCATTAGATGTTGAGATGAAACCAGCACAAGATTTCTCAGTTAAACTACTAGAGAATTCAATAAGATGTGGAGAAAATTAGCTCTCTTTTTAGAAAACGTATTATTTGTCTCAGATTTCTATCTGCTATGGTATATTTGGCACTCCTGGGGCCAACCAAACTGTGAAATGCTATTGATGTTGGCTCTTTGGCTGGTCAGCCTGTTCAGAGTTGAGCTCAGTTTACGCCGGGATAAACTCTAAATGTTATGGAGTTCAGAAGAGTTGTGCAGAGGTGTAGAAACTGCTGAAGACTTAGCAGAGAATTTGTAAGGTCAGCAGCTGGACAGAATATTTTTCTCCAGGATAACACCGAACTATATAATATCCACAGCACTGCCAACTATGACGACTTTATCACACTTCTTACAAGGCTTAGGGTTTTTCTTCACACCTCAGCCCTTGAAGCATTTACAAATCTCAGTTTCCATTTTTGAAATAGTGGTTTTCTACTCCTTGTGATTACAAACAGAAGCTTGGAAATGTTAACCCTAGAGGCTGGACACCCAGAAAGCAAATAAAACAGTCACATTTTTCTTAGATCTCACTCTAAAGCCAGTCTCCTGAGTTTGGGGGTCTCATTCATAATTTCTGGATGTGTAAAGCTGACTGTATCGACTGCCAGGAAGCTACTTCAGCTTTACAGAATTAATCCCTCCTGTCTCTGTGGTCTATGGTGCTCTGGTGGTCTGTGGTGAACTGCTGCTTCTCTCCCTCTTTCCACCTGCTATTTCTCATTAAAACCAACTAAAAATACTTGACTTGCTTTCACTGTATTCCTATTGCTTATATGCAATAAGAATGCATTAAGTATTATTCAACAACATTGTGGGAATTGAATTCACGTGCTCATCTTATCCCTACTCCTTCAGTTGTCTGTGGGGTGTTCTCCCAACCTGTGGTTTGTTTTTTTTTTTTTAAGGTATCTTTCTCAAAATAATTTCCAATGTCAGTATCATGGCAAGTATTTTTGACCTGAGCTGGGAGAATGTCTTGTGTATGCATTAGCTGTTTATGAAAGTTATTTCTCTACAAAGCTGATCTGCACTGGAGATTAGATCTCTGTTCTTATTATAGCTCCTGTGTATCTGAAACCTCTGATAGCCACAGAAATGGCAGGGAGGACATGGGAGGTGGGTTTCTGTGGAAGGAAGGAAGGAGGGAAGGAATCTGTGAGTCTTGGTATCTGTGTAAAACAAAAGCAGCATCACGGAGTCTACAATTGATCCCCCAATAAACCAATTTTGAAAGCCCTGGCTTCCCTTGTCTCCCTCCTCACTGTCTTCCTTTGATAGGGACAGGAGGTATGAGCTTCCCAGGAGTGTAAAGATGTCTGGTCTGGCAAACATGAAAGAAGAAAGCTTGTGTGTTTATTTTGCACGCCGTAGACTTTAGGGCCAGAAAGCCTTTTTTTTTTTTTTTTTTTTTTTTTCTATTTAGAAGATAATATCTTCTTAGAAAGTACATGTTTTGAAGCTTCAAAGAGGGAAAACCAAACCAAATCCTCCTCTTGACCTATAACTACAGTTAGAAAAGCTATAACAATTCACTGAAGTTTCCTGTGATAACTTGATTTTGGCTTCAGCCTCGAAGATTTGGGTACTTTGGGAATGGCAGAAATCTTGAATCCCACTGGTAAACTGTGAGAAGTATGAAAGCAGAGTGCAATGCTGAGAGGGCGGAATGCAGCATTCCTGCACATCAGCAGTGTCACAGTGTGGAGTTTATGGTTGCTGTTTCTTTCTGCTCCATCAGTAAACACAATCTCCCCACTCCCTGAAGTTAAATCAAACCACTGTAAAGCAACTTGTGACTAACCAGGATAAAATTTCCACTGAATTAAATGACATATCAAGTCCAAAATATTTAAGATATAAACAAGAGAGGGTAGAATAAGATCGGCCAGACACGTAAACATTTCCAAAGTGGTTGTTTTCCAAATAGTTTTTGAGCCACAACTGGTGGAAAGGGTAGCTGCATAAAGCTAGCTTTGAAAGAAATGGATTGTCATCAGTTTACACCAGCTGAGGATATAATCCTGCATATTTCATGACTGTGTGTTTAAAACATATCCAAAAGCCCTTAGAAAATATTTTTATGTTAGGGGAAAAAATAAAAGGCCAAAAATCTGTGAAAAAGTTGTACAAATTTATATAAAAGTGTCTTTAAATCCACAACCAGTATCCTTATCTGGCTTTCCAGTATATGTATGAGAAAAATAAATTGTTCTCATATATAAAATAAGGACAAGTACTAATACATGAGATCAAAACCAGAGCTGTTGAGGAAGCTGAAGGCACAAGGATCTGGGAAAGACTGTATTTCCATACATTTCACGTGTGATTCCAAATCTTTACAATACACAGTGGACATAGCAGAGAAGGTGGGGAGGCAGAAGTTCACATAGGAAAACATAAAGTGGAGGAGCGGACAAGATAGGAGACCAAGAGTGATATGTTATAAATCCAAAGCTGGGGTGTGTTAACAGGGCATGAAATGGTGAAAATTATCTCTTGCTATTTAAAATCCAGTGTGCAGGTTTTCTCTGGGAACTTTGAACTGAGCTGTTGCACACCAGTGTAGTGTGAAATGAACCCAGACTTAAGTCTCAGCATCTTTCCTGCTTCACACATGATCACCTAAGGTCTATTCAAATACTAAGCCTCAGATCGGAGGCTAGAAATGTAATTTATTGCTCTTCCACAGTATTGAGAGGAAGAAGGTGAATTTAATATGTTAGACTTTGAGGTTCTTCCTCACTGCACATGTTAAATATTGGTAGTATGCAAACTGCCTTCCTATTTATCGAGATTTATATCTGGGTGAACGGAACATACTGAATGGCATAGAGTTATGTTTCATGTAAGTGACTTGTTAGTATTTGGAAGATGACATGTTAGAATGCATTCTTCCCAGTTGCATTTTCCTTACCAGATTTTAAGCCTTTTCTTTGTTTTATTATATGCAGTTAGGGACTAATTCTTGTGAAGCATGATTTGTCATCAAAGCAAAGAATCATCAACAGCATCTCTTGGATTAAGCACGTTTTGAAAGGGTCTAGATATTGCAAACGACAGTTTGTTAACTATTACTGCAGCCTAAAAGCTTCAGATGAGATGAGAGCTGAATTGACTAGGAGAGCATCTCAAAATTAATTCTCTGCCCCAGGTAGCCTCATTCCCAGGTTTTTTGAGGGTACAAATCTTAAACTGATAAGCTCTGAAAAACTCCCAAACAAGTAATTTTTCACAGTGTTTCTCTAGCCTAGTAAAATATTTGGAGAATACAAGTGCTCCTGTGACCTCTGAAACTTGCTGGTGTGGGTGCTAGATACCAAAACTGAGTTCTTGCTTGGCCTTGGTTTAGAGCCAGGACCTACAAGGCAGTCTTCTACATGCCTGGCAAGCATCCTTAGCTACCAGACTATTTGTTATTTCTGGATGTGACCCTGATTTTCATTTTGCAGCTGTCCTGTTTTGTATTAACTAACTCTTCATTAGGCAGGGAGGGAAGCAACAGAAGTTGGACCTTCCAACCCTTAGTTTTGCCACTCCCTTGCTACGTTAGCTAGAGAAACTCCTAAACACCGGTGTACCAGATAGCAAGTTGTAAAGCTCCAGCTGCCAAGATCAGGAATTTGTCTTCTCTCTGTTAACTTAAAAACAGTCTCCTGGAGACTGAACAGCTTTGTGTAGTTTAGCCCCCAGCTGTTTCCTCTTGGCAAAGTGATGGTATTGCTCACTTCCTGCTGGAGGCTGTCCATATTGAAGAAACATAAATGTTGGGGAGCAAGTCCTCCAATGGCACTATCAGAAGCTAGTCCAGGGTGATCATTCACTTCCTCATGGCTATGGGAGGGGGTGGTGACTGATTTTTAGGGTAGTCTTGGAGCCTGGTCTGGGATGTGACTCTGAGTAGTCAGGCAGTTACCTCGAGCTGTTTTTGCCAGCTTTGTACTTTGAAAGGTAGCACTTTGAACTTAATAATTAATTCTTGTTTCATAAGATCATGCCTTATTAGTGCATGCTTAATTACTTTCTGCTCTGTAAACTGATGCTTTGAACATTTAAAAGCTCGTGGTTTCTTTTTTTTTTTTTTTTTTTTTTATGACAACTACCAAGTCTGTTTAATTGATATTGTACATTTCATCAGTTTCCATGGTGCAACAGTCAGTGAAGTCTGTAATTTTATTACAAAACTATGAACTTTTAAAATGTTCCTTCTGGTTAGCTCACCATTCATGTCCTTTGGGCAAACAAAACCTTTCAGTGTGGTAAATAGCAAGCATTTGAGTTAAAGTAATGTGCTTGAGGGAGTTGATGTAGTTTTCAAAGATGATATTAAAGATATCTACGCCAAGTCATATTCAGTTCCACAGAACTAGTCAGTTGTCTCTGGAGATAAGGACTGAAATAAAGGAGTGGCTGCCTCTCGGGTGGGACGCTGTTTCTCCACACAGCACTGAACATGCCAGTTGGATGGAGTCCTTTGACTTGTTCACTAAGCCAGGAGGGCTGCCCAGGAGTTGGACCTTGTATACAGCCCTTGTCCTCAGTCTGACTAGAGCAGAAGGCACCAACCACAAATCACTTTTCTCATATTTATTTGCACAAAAGACACAGTCTAGCACGCTCATATAAGTACTGATTAAAAAGTTGAGGCTAATGAGTTGTGCTTTACTGACTGGTGCAGAGTAGTTATATGTAGAATGATTAATTTTTTTTTAGAGGAGCCTGTCCTTAAGTTTATGAGAGATCTCAGCAGCAGGTGGGAGCAGGCAGCAGGTGAAGATTCATGTGTCCCTGCAGAGGCCGGGAGCTGTCAGCAGAGCTTTCCGAACATTCGCGTTAAATGAGTATTCTATGCAAATAGTGCTACTCCTTCCACAGAGGGTTAAGTCATCTATCTGGCACACTACCTGCAGATGACAATGACTTGTTTATTTTATTAGATCATGTGCTGCTCTCCCAGACTCATATAAATTATTTGTTTCTAAAGAACATCAACAGCTAATGAGTGCTTGAATGGTTCATGAAAGCTCCATGCACTCTGGAAGGCTGGATCTGTTGTTACTACAAACTGGTACATTTAATTTGGTACATAACACATGAAAATGAGTGGTATTTCTGCATCTTTCACTTCTTTCACTTTTCACTTTTTCACTGCTTTGCCTTTAAGCTGCCCATGGTAAAGCATATACCATTACCATAGCCAGTGATTAACAGTCATACACACTGAAAATTTTTTTACTATATTTTTCAAGTAAGAGAAGTCATTGCAGCCCAGACTGCTGTATTTTGGATGGCAAGATTTCTTCAAGCTTCTGGCTAAAAATAGAGTATTTATTAGAATAAATCAGACAAAAGCACTTAAGAAAGACTCTAGGTACTGATTAGTTTGTCTCTTAGTCTCTATTTATACACTAATTGGGCCTGTGAGTGTTATTTCACCAGACTGCTTCCACTTATATTTGTTTGGATAACAAATTATCTTTCTGCAGAAAATTCTTGCTTTTATGTTCTGAAACATGGCTCATCTGAACTGTGAAAGATTTACATAGAGGTTTTTTTCCCAGTAATAGGGTGAATTTGCTATGTCTGCCAAGTGATTAAAATTACCTAATAAGGAGATGAGAACAGAGATAATATATTTAAAGTTATGAAGCACTTGTCAAAGAAGAGAAATCATCACAAGGTTTTCAGCAGCTCTTCTAGAGAAGCCAAACAGAGGCTGAGGTTCTCCTTTCTTAAAGGCAGAACAGCTATGTGTTTCTGTATTTATTTCCAGTCAATTCCCAATGTGCATTGTGGTTCTTACTTGGGAAGTGGGAAAGCCTAAGTCAAAGTAGACGAATTAAAACTTGCCAGCAGCTTGCTGTAAAACTATCAGAGCTAGAGGAGACTGGTAGGATTAATATTTCTGGCATATATTTCTTATTATTATATGATAAAACTAAGCAGTATCAAGCTTTATTCACCTGTTTCAGTAACATAACCTCACAAAGATCTCAAATGCCAATTGAAGCATGAAATGGGAGCCTTTCAGAAGTTTCATCCTTTTTGCCTAAAGATGTTGTCTGTGCAGAAGCAATAAATTTATGGTGCCTGACTCCAAAGCTGCAACAGAAAAGAGACAGCCCAGAGACAGTTTCACACAGAGATGTGATTTATCATTGATTTTACATCACCACTACCAAAGCCACAAATGATGGAATAATAAAATTATCCACACATTTTTATATATTGTCCCTCTGCCAAGTTGTTGGCAACGTCTGGGTCTGCGGAGTTTATGACAAATACAGTCTTCACAGTGCCCAGGTACAGGCAGGAACATTTGCTTACGTTCACTGATCTGTGTGTGAGCATGTTTTTCACCACTACACTAACAAAACTGACGGTGCCATGTTCCAGGAATAAACTTCAATTCCAGGCAAAAAAACAAGAGACCCCTATCTCTTAGCCACTGATAACAGGTATCCAATCATAAAAAGTGTTTGCAAAGTAAGTAAACTTCTTTAACTTCCCTCATGAAGACAGAATTTACCAAGTGACACTTGATGCTGCCTTATATGTGCCTTTATCAAGCTTGCAGAGCTTTATTATTTTGATTCAGATAATTGATTAAAATTGCCAGAACAACAAAAGAGCTTTCCTATATTACAGAGAATTTCTACAAAATGCTTGGTTGAATCCCCTAGAAAACAAGAACAACAAAAAAAACCCTCCAACCAAACAAAAAAGCAGCCCTAAAAGGAAAGGAATAGTAAGAAAATGCATGTTTATCCAACAAAACAACTCACTGTCATCTTATGTTCTTGAATATTCAACAGCTATATCCATTAAATACCATTTCAATTGTATTTTCCTGTCTTAGTAATGAATAATTTTTCCAGTATCGATATAAAAGAAAAAAGTTTTAAAGTGTGCTTGTTCTTCTTAAACAATATCTCTCATAGAAGAGATACTTTTGTCACCAAAGGCTCACCAACAAAGGGGTTTTGGTAAGAAATCTTAGAAATGTTCCATAACTGTGAAAAGTCACAAATGGGAGCATAGTCAAAGACTAAAGTTTTAATGACTTTTTATCTGTTATTTTTGTAAGGGTGAATTATGTAAATTTTCTCTTAAACATCTGAAAGCACTTTTTAGTACAGGTATATTGGACAGCCTCATAGTTTTCTGAGGAGTGTACTCAGTGGTAACTTCAGGAAGAGTTATATATATTGTACATAATACTGAAGATGAAATATTCTGATTGCAGACACTGAGGTGTTTTTTCTAATGTTACCAAAAGAGTTGTGTGGTAAAAAAAAAACCATCCGAATTAGTGCATAGGGAAGACTCTGGTTTATAATTTTTGCTTAAGACATGTTTTTGCTATAGAAATGGGTTTAGCATAAATCAAAGAAGATGTGTAGCTGAACCACAGATCCAGTTCTTTGTGCCTACTTCACAGCCATGTTTCAGCCATCACAGCCAAGTCTTCAAGGAGAAATGTTTTCTGAAGTCAGGAGCAGGTGGTGGTGGGAGCTACAGTGCTCCATACTACACACTGTTGCCTCTTCACAAGGAATAGAGGGAAACCTGGACGTAGCATTACTGCTGGACAAAAGGTCAAACCAAAGATAGCCTTGCATCTCTTCTTGTCAGCTGCAAAATTTATGTTGGTGGAATTTCTGTCTCCGAACCTAAGCTCATGTGTCTATCAGCCTTTATGTGAGCAATGAAAATCTTACCAGGAGCCCTGGTTTATCTGAGCTCTGCATTCCACCTACTGCTTGAGCACTGCATTGCTGACATCAGTAACAAATTTTAAGTGCTATTAGTGTTGAAGAAGGAGCAATTTCTAAATATTAGGTGGTTGCTTGTGACAGTACTGTAGTTAAGTATTCATTTAGGAAGAACAGATGGCCCAAAAAGAAAAATGTGTCTCAGCTGAGGTGTTAAGAGGATTAAGGATTAAATAAGTGCAAGATCAGAGGCTAGACTAGGGCCAAAATAAACAAATTTATTTAGTCAGGTATAAGAAGAGGAGATCAGAAGAAATGAGAAGACTTAGAAGACAGGGATGATGAAGGTGATTCACAGAGGATGTTCAAGGAACAGAGGTCACAGATGAGAGTTTCTCAACTACAAACTAGAACTCTTAAACCAAAAACAGATGACATGCAGAAAAACAGACTGTGATGGCCAGATGACAAAATTCTGTGAAGAACTGTCTGAGGAAAAAAACCCCTGATAAATGATATTTTTTCAACAGGTGACCATGACAGGAAAAACTGAAACAAAATTCGCAATCACAAAGAATAGAAAAACTGTAGGTACTAGGTGGGGTACTAGTAGATTTTCCCAGGTTGAATGTTAGTACTAGGGATGGCTTTTTACAAGTGGGAACATGCAAGACTTAGTATTAATTTTCATACCATTAGGGAACAAAAATAATAGGAAGACTTTTATAAGCAACATAAAACTTTGTTATTCCATGGGATCAAAATCAACACTGGCAAGTTTTACAGAAGGTTTACAGAGACATCAGTGCTCCCCAAAATGATTTTTTGTTCCTCACAGAAAAAAGCAGAGCTGTGTGAAATAGCCTCAGAGACAATTTCTAACATTTCATACAAATTTATGATATTTACCGATCTCTAACAACAGTGGATCATCCACTATCATAAGATACAAGATGCAAAGGTACCTTTGCTAACTTCCATGATCACAGAAACAGAATTATACATCAGATGCACCCAAAAGCAACCTCTGTCAAAAAGGAAATTCTGTTCCCTCCACTCCTTACGTTGTTCACCACAGTGTTTTGAACTCTGTGCCAGACATTCACATCGCAGCAAACTTTGTTTTTCCATACTTGTTGCTAAAACAGTCACTTACTGGTGTGTAAAGCTCTCCAAAGGGACTTGGGCACTTTAAATTGTAGGTCCTGAAAAATTTCCCTGCAGCTTGGTTTGACTGAGCTCCTACAAGAGTACATTTCTAACTATAAATATCCGCTTCTGAACATGGCCAAAGCTCACAGGTCCTGACAGCCAATGCACTATGCACGTGGCTGTTCAAAAAGGCCACCAAGGACACGCAGGTGCTTGACCTGATCTCTTGATAGGAAAGGGCCTCACAAGAACAGCACAAAACAGTGCTGGTGAAACCTCTGGGAAGGGAGGTAAGGAGAGAAGAGGTCCTTTTGCTTGGTTAACTTCATATAATTGAGTTTAATTTCTTTTGAAGTGTCAGACAACACAAGTCTGCATTGCCCATATTACAGATGAGCCTATGCTGGAGGTGCTGTGGGTTCTTGCCATTCCCTCCTTGCTCAGGGATGCACGACTGTGACATCTGGACCATGAGCTGATGAGTCAGGCCACTATGGGAGGAAGGTGGGGCTGGGGGCAGGGCTCCAAGAGGCGGGTGGTCCAGGCACCAAAGAGCAGGAATCACCACAGACATCCTAAGATAACTATCTGGCTTGTGAGTCAGAAACCAAAGATACCAGGATTAACAAACTTTAAAGCAAAAGACTTAGCCAGACAGAGACTGTATACAATCCTGTGTATACATAAGCTACTCATACAGTGCCCAGCCAGTGAGCCAAAGTGTTGCTTGGACAGGACTACTTAGTGGGAAGTCACTTTTTTTGATAGTTCTGAGAGATGAGTTAGAAAATACTGTATCTAGTTTCTTCCTCTTGACAATTCTCTTGCCCATTTGAACACCTATCTTCAGCTTAAATAAAACAGAATTTCTGTTCAGTACAGTATATAGCAGAGGGGCACAGATGAGGAAGTATGTCCAAGTAGCAGTGGGGTTGATATGAAGTCTTTGTGCAATGCTATTTAATTATGAATTATATAAGCAGTCAGTGTACAGTCCCAGACAAAGCTATGGTGTTGACTAACAGCAGATAGTGCAAGATTGTAGCTTCACACAAGCAATATCTAACTTTTAACATCATGTTTTCAGGGGTGTGTAGGTGGGCTCTCCCTTCTTTCTTAACATACCTCCCCAGGAATATCCAAGAGTTCACTTTCTTGTTAAAGCAGCCTGTTATATGATTTGTTCTAATTCTAATACATAGTTAAAAAGACAGATCTGCTTTGTAAATTGTGCATTATATTCTTCTTTGGAAGCTGGGGAAAGAAAAAACAAAGCAAAGTGAGAAATAGCAATGAAAGATTTACTTGATGGTGGGCTTTGTCTCCTCAGAGAATTATTATTTGGATTCAACTTCTTTCCTAAGATAAAGGATTATTTAGTTTTTCAACTGCCAACAAGAACTGCTTTGTTAATTAGAGCCATTTCATGGGTACTTATGTTACTTCATTTCTCATGGAAACATGTCCAGGGGATCATGAGAAGTTTTTAATGATAGCTGAGATGACAATTAGTTGTTTTGTACCTAGTCTCAGTGATGCTCTTTGCTAAGGAATATCACCACAACTGCTGAACATATACAATTATATTACCTATAGCAAGACTGTAGCTACAGGATGATATGGCATATTATGAAAAACTTGAGAATAAGGATTTTTCTGCTGCTAAATAAATTGCTAAATATTTTGTTTCTAACACGTGGCACAAAACAAAACAATCCTAAAACCAGCGTATCTGATTTGTAGCAACACCAAGGTGTAACTAATATTAATACAGTATTATGGTTCAAGCGGGGTGGAGAGAAAACAAATTCATAGCTGAACATCTTTAGGGGTGTAAAATTAAAATTTAATTTACCACCCACAAGGATGCCAGAAGCCATGTTTGCTATTGTTAAAAAACACCATAGAAAATACCCAATACTTACTCACCCCTTTTAGCACTGCAGATCAGAGCCAAGGGATAACATCACGTTGTCACATTCTGAGTGCGTGAAATCATGTTAGCAAATGTTTTTATCTGAGTGTCAGTGACACCTAGCAGATACTTCCCAGGGCACTGGCAGGTCACAGATTTGTTAAGACTTAGAGTAGTTTCTTTCCTCTAAAACTGTGATTCTTAACAATCTGTAGAAAAATGAGTGTTCCTAATATTTTTGCTGGCATTAGGTCACACACACACTATGACACCTGACTGAGCATTCAGACACTGGGTCTTGTGGCTGCAGGTTTAACTCATGAATTGTAATATAGGAGAAAACCACAGGAGGAGCACAGAGAGGAGCACAGAGAGGAGAGAGAGGGGAAGGAACCAGAGCAGGCTGTCTCAGGAAGCCAAATGGACAAAACAACAGAACGAGAAGGGCAGCCAGATAAGGAGAAAGAGAAAGAAAAAGAGAATTAGTGAAGAAAATGTTGATCCTGTGATAGAGTCTGTGTTGTCTTCCTCTAATTTCTGTGTTCTGGAGGGGTAATTGAAGTTTTCAGATAAAGCTGTGATTCCATGGTGCATCCTGAAGTTCATCTGTGGTCCCTGGCCATTTCTAAGGAACCGCAGAAAACCCAAACCAATCTGGCAGTAGTGCTTATTAGCAGAAGGATCAGTAATGGTATTTCTGTGAAGTATGAAGTCTCAGCACTGCATTTGGCAGCTGTGCTGTTGATGGTCCTACTGCCCCCAGATGCAGAGCAAGCAGCAATGGAGAAGGGACGGAAAAACTTGAGAGGTTGCTCTCTGGCAGGTAAATACTTGATGTAAGCATTTATGTGAAGAGGTACGTTTACATTTTCCTTCACTACACTTTGATGCACTCTCACATTATGTGTGTGAGTCCTTGTCCCTGCTAAGACATAAGCTCTTGGACATAGCTTGTAAAATGTGTCTTTTTTGAACTTAATGGAGCTACTTCCATGTGTCAGACTAACCTGGCAGGATTGGAGGCCTGAGGGTGTGACAAATAATAAAGGACCCCTGAAGGACTGAGGAGGCCAGATTCCAGCTCTCCTCAAGGGCACCACATCGCTGCACAGAAACAGAGCAAGATTTGCACTAGTTCTGTAATTCCTCCATCACTGCTCACGTCTCCTGCCATCCCCCAAAATAAGAATAAAATAAAAAGAGGAGAAAACAATAGCAAAGCATGTCTCTTACTGTGTTTGGGAAGTGCCAAGCAGCTTGTGGAGGTTGGTGCTGCACAAAACTAGCAAATGACAGCGATTTGAAGTTAATGAGGATCAGGACACTTGGCGGTGGAGGTTTCTGGGCTGCAGGAAGGAGGGGGGCTCTCACGAGGTCCCGATAAGCATTAGCAGTTTTGGATGCTCAGCCAAAACTTTTGTGGTTTGCCTGTTAGTACTGAGTCTCTTTTTTCTCCAGCCGTTACTTTATACTGTGCGGTCTGGCTAGCAGTTGTACAACAGCATTTAAAATATACAACATGCTGTGAGACAGAATGCAGCTACCTTGTCAAAGATGCCAGCATTAAATTACAAAGAGGCTAGTATGCTCCATGCAGAGGATACAGCCATTTCGCCTGTAAAAGTTGAGCAACTTCTATTATCATTGAGTCTAGGAAGCACCAATTGCCTTGAATACAGCAAGGGTGAGTGAGGGAAGCGAGGGGAATGGTCCATTTGGATCTATAAGCAGTCTGGCCTGGGAGAAGGAGAAAGAGAAGAGCTTTCTGATCTTTTTTTGGAATAAGTAAAATGCAAAGAAAGTAGTTATATAAACTCTCCACTCACATCATGTGTGCTCATCACATAAAAATGCAGGAGTTGGTTGCAGGTTGAATGTAGCAGAGACAGTGAATATGGTTTTTGAAGTGCAACAGTGAAGAAGCTCTGCCTTTGGATGTGTTAGACTTTCTGACAGGCTTTTTTAATTCAATGAAATTGATTTCTTCTCCAACATTACTGGCTTTAAGAGAAAATATAGAAAGCAGAGCATTTGGACAACATTGCTGTGACACAATAATCCTTTCTGCTCTCCAATGAATCTTTCTTTACTTAGTAGTTAACTCTGCGTAAGTGAAAATAAATTTCATATTCTTAAAGGAGGTGGAGCTAAAGATGCAGCTACCCCAGAAGCTGTATAAGAGTTACAGAGGAAAACTTAAAAAGATCTCATAAGAGAAAACAAAGACACTAGATTAGCTTTGAACCTAGGAGTTTACCACGTTGCAAATCAAGTGCATTGTCAGAAAAAGAACAGGTGTACACCACATGTATAGACTCAAATGCAGTCCTGAGTGGCATGATGACAGTTCTGTGTATATATCCCAAAGAGTACTTATGCATCTGTTATGAATTCAGGTGGGATAGAGATTGGGGAATTTCTTTATGAGTTACAATATTGTAAACACACATTTACTTTATTAGTATTGATTAAATTATTCAGATGTGAATTTGGCCCAGAGGTTTTTCTTTGCCTTGTAATAACGGTTTTCTAGACACCAATATTTAAATACTTATGTCTCTCTCCCACCTTAAGACATGTAGAAAATTTATCTTGAGACTTTGCTGTGGTCTGATAAGAGCAGTGAGGAATTCTCTGTAGGAGCAGGCCTGATATGTGCTGTGGTAAGGATATAAAAGGACTGAAAAACTCTTGGAGTTTTCACAGCTTTCTGAATGACATTATGCAGGAAAAATGGAGGAGATGGGTTAAAAATAGAAAATTAGAAAAAAAAAAACCCAGAAGTTGGAAGGGACACACACTCTTGATAATTACAAAAAAAATCAGTGAGTTTTTGGTTGCAATTTTGCATTAGAAAATTAACTTGGGCTCTGTGGCCGAGCTTTAGCAGGGCCCACATTAAAGCCTGGCACATAATCAAGCTTTAAGGGCTGCAGTCTTTTGGGCATGGGGATTTGGAAGGGGATTGAACCCTTAAAAAAAAAAAAAAAAAATAAAAAATTTCGTGCCTGTGTTTGTGAGATCCACCACCCTGGCTCCTGAAAAGCAAGGGGGAAGATTTAAAGAAGGAGAAGACTTGTTATGTCAGCTCCATAAATGAACCTCTTTGCTGTTTTTATTCATAGCATGCACCTAGAAGCCCTGAGTCAGGTTCAGACCAGCATACTGGGCACTGTATTCCACACATAAGAAATATGGGGATTGCTGTCATCAGGCTTGTACTGGCCAAAGAAAGTTTTGCCAAATTGTTCTCCCACAAGGATACATTTGTTGGCCAGGCTGGAAATGAGAGAGAATTTGATCAAGAACTGAACACAGGTTTTGCATCAGCTCTGGTTTGTCCAAGAAACAATAATACTGGGGTGGGAAAAAGAAAGAAAAGAAAAAAAAATAGTGACCATTAAACATATTTAGGAATTAAAATCCGTGAAAGTGTTGGCAATAAGCTCTGTGAATTTTACTTAAAAGCTGATCAATATTTACATAATTCATGCATCCCACTGAGTGCAAGGCTGGCAGTCAGAATAGCATCGCTTCTGCATAACACTACTGCAACAGGAAAAGGAAAATATTTTCTACATCCTGAATTAGTTATTTAAGCCCTCTCTACCTCCTTGGGAGTATGACAGAATCGATCAGCCAAGCTGAACAACACTGGCATTGCAAACATTTATTCATACCATCTGGTACAGAGTCAAATCCAAGTAACAAAGGCTTTTATTTTCCCACAAAGGCTGAAGGTTACATAAATGTTACCCACATACTTGTGGCATCCCAACATGTTATTCTCACGTGCTGTAGAGAGATTGACAATTCCCAGACCAGAACAAGACAGCCAGCCACAAAGATTCCTGCAGCACAATTGCTTACTAATACCACTAAATGCACATTTTAGACCCCTTGAAGAGCATTAAGTTCCTCTAGTTCCTTATTGCACAGATAATATACATGGTCCAACATGACAGGCAACATCTCCAGTGGTTAAACATGAGGCTAGTAGTGTTGTGGGTTTTTTTTCTTATCTTCGATGACCACTTACTTGAACTCACTTATGGTTCTATTTCATTCAGCTGCTCATAAATTACCTTGGCATCCTGAACTCATGAAAATAAATACATATTTGATGCTTCACTAGTGTACAGTCAGTCTCACTTGCTTCTTTTTTTCATATATTCAGATGCCCACATGAAACTAGTTATCCTTCATCATAACTATAAATATTCTCTGAATGAGTTTGAAGACAATTATTTTGCAAGGGGTTGTGCAAAAGGAAAAGTTTGAGAAATACAGATACCCATTCAGAAAGCTTAATGATGTGGGGCAGCCTGTTAAAAAAAATGTATTTATCCATAACTTCAGTTTTAGAATCTGGTGCACCTTATTTATAGCCTTACAGTTAAGAGATTCATATGAATGTCAAAGCATCAGGTTTTTAGGTACAAAGATAAACTGCGACCTGAAACTTAGTGCATTTGCTCACCTGCTGGTGGTCTCTCCTATTTGTGAGGTGCTCTGATGGGCCAGCTTCTCCAGAGACTCCCACACTATGCAAGGGGCCACATCCTGCAGGTGCAAAGCTGCCAAAGGAATTTTATATTTAAGCATTCAAGAAACCCAACCTGGCCAGAATTGGTCTTTTCCTGGAGGAAACATTAAATGAAAATAAAAATTAAAAAGAAAAATAATGAAAAAGAAAAATAAAAGGAAAAAGAAAAAGAAGGAAAAAGGAAAAGGAAAAGGAAAAGGAAAAGGAAAAGGAAAAGGAAAAGGAAAAGGAAAAGGGAGAAAGAGAAAGAGGAGAAAGAGAGAGAGAAAGAGAAAGAGAAAGAGAAAGAGAAAGAGAAAGAGAAGGAAAATGGGAGAATCAAGAATCCCTCTTAATGAAGAGCATCAAATAAAATGTTATTAGGGAGCACTGGCTGCTTTGCTTTGATGAAAAGTGAATTTTAATGATAAGCAGAGTAACAGAGAATATGCGAAAATTAGGATGAGATGGCAAAAATTTTCCAGTAGTCCTTTAAACTCTTCCTTTTAAAGCCAAGCTGTGGCCACAGATGAGGTCCTTCTATGCAAACCTGTTTTTAAGAAGCTGCAATGGAAATTTCCATCCTTAAAGATCAGGCCAAGCTCAACTCTTGCTACGTTCAGATGAAGCCAGATCTGTCTCTTTTGGAAAAACGATTCATGTCTCAATTATGTGCCACTATTGATTTTCATCTCTTAGTAAACAACTGGAAGTCCCATAGGCTGATACTGTCAGAAACTTCAGTGTTTTCTTAAGGAAGAAATCACTATATAGCTGTCCTGTTTTATTCATTTTCCTTAGCCAGGCAAAACGTGTTGTTAGGCATTAGTCTCACCCACAACCAGAAGCATGTTTAAGAGTTTGGATTTCATAATGGCCCAGAGCTTCCTAGGACAGATAAGGCCTGGATGGCAATGGGCACTTTGTGCCTGCTAAGGGCAAATGAGACCTTTTTTAACACCTTTATCTCAATATAAAATCCCCTCCTGTCTTTTGAATATTTTGTTATTAAATAACACAGCTAGCAAAAAAACTACTTTATCCTTGTCTGACTAATTCCTGGTCACCTATGAAAAGAATCTGTCAAATAGAAAGCCACATCCCATGGCACCTACACAACAGAAGAAAGCAATAGGAATGTACCCTGGGAGATCAAATAAGGACTCGAGTGTTTGATTTCTGTAGCAAGAATAGTGCACAGTTTCCAGATGTTTGTGTCTTTGAAGAAAAACTGGTTTAGAGATAAGGATCTCAGAAGAGCTCACAGTGAGTGCCGAGTGCTGTGCATATGAGACGTGTGATACTTTAACTTCTGATCTATTCAATAAAGGACAAGACATTAATTTAAGACACCAGACAAGACTGCCTGTTGCTCATGTAACTCAAAAGTGTCTTAATGGCACAGTTTTTTTAAAAAAAACCCCAGACCCCAGTCCTTTCTACTGCCTTTATGAGACTGGTCAAAAAAGTAGCACTCGACTGTATTCCCAATTTACTGTTCAGCAATAGGGGGTTACACAGTTCAGAAAATAGTATATTTGGGTCATATATTGGGGTGTTTTCTTAAAATGTTTTAAGTAGATGGATTAAAGGTTCAGAAGATGGCATTGAAGAATATCATTATTATTTTCAGTGTTTCTATTGCCTGAAAAAGAGAAGGACAATGAGTTTTGCAGGACTGGGATAAGAAAAAAAAAATTAACAGCAAAATCAACCTCTTTGTATAAACAGAAATAATTTTGTCAGAACATCCAAAAGCAGGAAATTAGTAACTTATACTTTAGACTATTATGACTGATTGTTAAAATTCTCATTTGCCATATAGATGAAAGGTAGGTATGTCATATTTCCTTGATACCTGAGCTCTAAAACTCAGATGTGTCCCACCCTAGGCAGAGAGTCCAGAGTCAAAATTGAAGAACTAAACAGAAGGACCTGATTTTTCAGAATATTTGAGTGCTATCTCTGGAGTTTGATAACGTCAGTTAATTGTGAAGGAATCTTTTATAATTTCTCAGTCTGGTTGACCTTAAACCAAGCAGTTAGGCAAGAAAAGATCAGTTCTCATAGTCTGAAATTAGAAAGAAGAGTACTATATCATATAGAGACTGCTGTCGGAGAGAAACATTTAGATATAAACTAAACTACATCAAAAACTTGTCTTTAAGTACCATGAAATGTAGGACATATTTAAGTGTATCGATTATTAATCAGGGCCTTGAAATAGGCTTAAGTGTATTAATTAATCAGGCATTTAAATTAGGCCCTAAAATAGTCTTTAAGGGATACATATTCTCCTAGCAATGTGAGGTGCATTATTACACTACTACAGCAAGCCCAACCTCACTGAAATACATGGAGGCTCATATCCTAGTTCATTGGTTTGCCAAGGCAATAGACTAAGAAGCTTTTATACAACAGGACATGACTTGTTGAGTTTTTAATCTGATTTTAACACTTTCGTTGAACAGGCTATAAGTTAATATTCGAGAATATTTTGCTCTTTCTCTCCCTGTAAATCTATAGTTTTAAACAGGCATCTCCTTATTCAAAGCCTCCATAAGAAAGAGATTCTTGTGTTAAACATTTATGTCTCACTGTTAGTTTTAGAAATTACTCATCTTTAATAAAGTTACCACAAATTGCACAGTTTTTTTTTTGCTCAGCGGGACTCTATCTTTTTTCCCTTTCCAGAAAATACACAGAAACAGGTGGCTAGATTTCCTGTAAAAAAATCAATTTTAAATATTTACTTGTTTTAACTTATACTTAGGCATTTAAAATGCTCTTAATAATTTTTTTTATTATAGTGAGTTTAAGTGTTATATACTTTTTCTTTTCACCTGTTATTCTAACCATTCTCTACATCTTCATCTTATTTTATATCTGTGCTGCTTATGTATTATTTTCATATTAGGAAAAAAAATCTTCCAAGTATCAGCTGAAAATGCAGCATACGGTAATGTTTTTCAAGTAGTTTGTTCAGTGGTTACAGTTCATAAGAAATGCCTAAATACATGGTTATGTGGCTTATTTTAATTTCATAATTACTGTAAACAATTGATACTCTAAACATAGTGCAACATCTGAAAGAACTCCAGTGGGCATTGTAGAAAACCACCATCCAGCCTCCTTTAAAAGTGTGAAAAACAAAATTCTAATACATTTCCAAGGTTTTTCTTAGGTTTGTTTTGTTGTTGTTGTTGGTTCTTGGTTTGGAGGTTTTTGGGGGTGATTTGTTAATTTAAATATTAATATGTTAATTAAATATTATAACACCTGGATTAGGGGCTAATAAAGGAGTAAAATATTTTGAATCCATATCCCTAGATGATATCATAGTTTTACAAAGAGGCCTTTTTCCCAGTGAAGTTCACAAATTAGATTTTGTTACTGGTTATGTTGCCATTTTTGGCAAACTAGAGTTTTATGAGCTTTTTTGGCTGAGCCTCCCTGTAAATCTGAAATAACTCTGTCTTCCCATTTCACCTCCTTGCACACAACCACAAAATGACACAAAATGTTGAGAGAAGTGAACCCCTTTTCCGTGAGAGCTGCCCAGCAGGTGGATGGCACTGTGACCCGGCAGCAGTTCCCAGGCAGCCCAGGAAGAAACAAGATGCTGCCCAGGAAGAAACAAGATGCTGAACAGCTTCTGCAGCTGCCCAGAGGTCCAGCTCTGCTGATTTTGTTGGGATTCAAAGGTATTTAACACCCTGTGGTCAGTCACATCAGGCACTGTGGGCTCAGATCTCTCTGGTGGTGGGGACTCCAGGCTTTTGCTTCCCATCTGACCCTGAGCAGTACTTCCACCACCCAAAAAAGCCACTTTTACCTTTGAGTCTGCTTCTGATTTATGGACTGAGACAGACTTGTCGCAGCCTCAGAATGGAGGGAAGTTAATAAATGATCCAACTGCAGTGCCAGGGGTTGTGCTGTATTCCTGTTATTCCATTCAAAACCCTATTCTTTCATTTGTTGGTGTTTGAGTGACTCAAGCAGCTCTACTACCAGGGGATTTTCCTTCATCACATTGCTATTGCAAATAATAAACTATTGACTAGCTGGGAGCTTTTTGATTCCTTTTATTCTCATGAAGAAACAAATGATCAGATCTAAATCAGGAAATTCCAACATGGGTTTGCAAAAAGGGAAGAAACTATGGATGGGCTGGCAGAAAGGGAAGGAAAAAGGCAGATGAAAATTTATTTAATTTTTTTTTTTTTTTTTTTTTTTTTTTCTGGGAAGATGCCACGAATGTGGACTGCATTTCTACATAGCAAATTTGAAAGAGTGTTGTGTAACTCATGTTCAAAATAGTAATTGATATGTTTAGTGTTTATTACATTCCCATATGTTTGTAATCGAGGTACAATCCTAGTGGATGGGAAGCAAAAAAAAAAGCTATAATTTGCTGCTTAGCATCAGAGCTGTTGCACATTCATTTAAATAGCTTTATTTATCTTCTTCCCCATAAAGAACCTTCCATACTGTAAATTTATTGAATGGTTAATGGCCCAAAAGTATGGGGTTCATTACAAAATGAAGTATTTATTGCAGTGTTAATTAAATAAAAGCATTGTAATCTTTCCAAATTGAACAATTATGCTCATTTGAACATTTTAAAAAGAAAATCTTTTATATACTAATTGAGTTGCATAATGAAAAGCACGTGTAATGGAAATTTTAATCAAAACAAACACTGAAATAATTTGAACACTTTTTACAATATAAAATGTCTACCTCAGTTTTTATTAGAAATATTATAACAGCCAGATTAGTTTCAGAACTCATGACCTTTGAGTGCGGTATATTATTTCTGAGCTGATAGGCCACCCTCACATACCAGTTGGCTAACCCCTTAAACATCAAAGTTACTGCTTGGCTACCAGCCTTAAACCATGACAGACTGGCTGCAAGCCCAAAACTTGACAGCCTGGCGCTAGGCCTGTAGCCTTAGCTGACAGCCTTTTCTGCAAGGGGCTGATGAATGATTTCTGGCAACTGGGGCTGCGCTCTGACTGACTGGGAGAACGGCATCAATCAGGGAAAGGCGCACAAAACCTCCGCAGGTCTGTAAGAGATGGCACGCTGCCGAATGCCCGGATCAACAGCCTGTTCACACCCAATTTTTTATTTATTTGTTAAATTTCACCCGGCAGTCCTCAAATAGTTGCAACTGCAATTATATTTCATGCTCATAACGTCTAAATTTTACTCAAAACTCAGGACTGTTCTTTCGTTTTTCTCTGTTTCCTGTTCTGAACCCTTATAGGCATGGTTAGCTTTGTTTTTTCATTTGTGGACAAAGGCTGAACAATAATAATAATGCATATTCATTTGACAGTCTGAATAAAACTCCTAAAAGATGAAATTGCATGTCAGAAACTTGCAGCTGATTTTTTTTCTGCTCAGAGGAAGGCAGCTGTCCCAGGCACTTCTATAGGGAGTTTTCTTGTTTGTGGACTGGCATTTTCTAAATTCTATTCCCATCTAATAATTTAGTATTATTAAATCAAGGCAAAAGGAAAGGAACCATTTAGATCCTTTTCTTTGCTTGATATAATTACTCTGTAAGGGGAGTGGTCCATTAGTTGACATCAAGAGTCTGCTGGGATTATCAAGAGATTTAAGGATAAATCTCCAGAAAAAAAAAGCCCATGAAATTAAAAGGTATCAGCAGTAAGCTGACAGTACATTGATGAAAATGCAGTGGAAGCAAATTCCTATTCAGTTTATCCTTAAAGTGAACAATTATCTATAGGAATATGTAATAGTAATCCCTTACAATGACTGAACAGAGAGGTTGCTGTAATAAAAGAGGCCTAATGGAATACAAGGGGGAAAAAAAGGGATATTATTAGGCAAAGGAGCTACATTTTAAATCCAAACTGCAACCAATACTATGCTCATGAGATACTTGTATAGCAAAGGATTTTAATGGAACTAAAAGAATATTCTGAACAGCATAATCTGCAGATGGTGCGAAAGTACCTGTAATGGTGACTTTTTTTTTGCCTGGTACTGACAGAGGTACCAATCTTTACAGGATTAAGCATGTAATTGCATTATGCATATTAGCAACATGAAAATCTACACGCATTAGCAATTTCTTCCGGTTATACAGCAGAGGTGGTTGAGCAACAGGTTGCATGTTAACATGAATAGTCATTCATTTGATACTAATAAAGATGAGTGATTGCCAACACATTATAACTGATATTTCTAGATGGCTGCTAATGGGACATGAAAAACTCTAGTGTCTTTTGTATTTAAAAAAAAACGTTTTCACCCTTTCTCCCAGACAGCCTGAATGGGCTAGGAGAGGAATCTCTTGCAGTGAAAACCTTTTCTTATTTTTCTTATATTACTGGGGAATAGATGTCCTGCTGTTCAGAGCAGAAAGTCAGCAAAAACAGGAGGAAATCTAGCTTTAGACTTCCTCAAATTGTCCCATCATGATCTAGTAAGCTAGATGAAAATAAAAAACCTGAAAATTTGAATTTGCAGAAGAAGAGAGAAACAGATCAGAAAGCCTGCTACTTTTTATGCAGAGATTATTATTCCACTGACCAAGAACAGTGTTGCCCTGCTATTGTTTATCATAAATAGCCTTTTCCACCTAAGACACCACAGGAAAGATTCCTTCCTGCATTGCAGAGAAAATCTTTCAATCCCAAAGAGATTTGACTGTTTAAAATCCAGGTGAGCAAACCTTAAATGACCTCACTCTTCACTGAATAGTTGACTATAACATGCAGAGTATACTTCCTAACTAAGATATCTAAGTTTCACTCAAGAAACCAAAAAGGAGAGGGGGTTTTTTGAAAAAAAAAAAACAAACCAACAAAAAAAAACCAACGAAACCATTTGCAGTCATATTGTAACCATCTGTGAGAAACACCAAGACAAATGAGTTAGAAGGAGCAGCAGACAAAACATCACTGTGTGCCCCCACCAAAAAGCACGTTTGACAGTTCAATGGCTCACGGTTCAATCCAGGGCGCTGAGAGGAGGCAGTAACTTACGGCCTCTTGGCTGGGCTGTGGGCAGCCTCCAGGGAGGGGAAAGGGGGGAAAGCACAACCATGGAGAATTGTAGCTTTTGCTGCCAAGGCATGAAGATGAGGACAATTCTCCTGAAAGAAGAAAGTTTTCCATTTTTGAGTAGAAGCTGGCACTCTGACCTCCCGTGGGGCAGCACCCACCTGGCTTGTCGGGATTGGCATCGTGCAGGAGTCCTTTCTCCATGGTCTTGGGCAGGAAAATAATATTGTTGCACACAGGCTGAAAATGCCAGCCAGAAGAATATCAATGAGCTTCATACAGACAGCAAGGAAAAGGTTGGTTTTGCCTGTAAAAATGAAAAAAATGAACTATTCTTCTTTTCATAAACACCACAGGAAAGTGTAGGAGCTCTTTCCTGTTTGTGCTTGCAACTCAAAAGTTCGTGCTTGCAAACCTACCACCCCCACCTCCATCACGAGGGCTAACCACAGATTTGGACTTGCTGGAGACCTTTCTCCTATTCATCCGTTGTTATTCAACTAACAGTAGAAATTTCTTGAGAATTAAGAGGTAGCCCAGGTATTGCTATTCCCTGGTCTTCACTGGCTCTGTAGGAAGGTGATGGGATAAAGAGAGGAAGCAAGGGAGTATTTTATCTATGAAACTGTTCATTAAGTTGTGCCTAAGCCTGATGGAGTATTGAGACACTGTAAGGGCTTTCACTCTGTTGGTAACTCATGGCCATACACAGAAACATATTCAATTAGAGAAACAGCTACAGAAATTTCTCCCCCAAAGGCCAAAGTCCAACGAGATACAGGAAGGAGGAATAAGGGCTACAACCTGTATCTCAAACATATTAGCAGGTGTTGAAGGAAACTGAAATTTGCCTTCTTACAGGAGTTGTTTCAGGATTATGAAAAGTAACATAAAGAAGGGCTGTTTCCCCTGCGATTGCCTCAAATTAATCATTTTAATCTTATTCTTACATGATGGCTCATGTTACTTTGGATCAGGAGGTAAATCTACCAATTGTTCCCACTAGCTGGTGTGTTTCAAATTTCTGGGAGGTGTGCTCTGAAACACCTCCCGGGCTGCTGCTGCCACTACAAGCCCAGACCACAAGCCTGCCCCAGAGCTAATCCCTTTTCCCCCAGTGGTGCACCCAGTGTTGTTTTGGGGTCCACAACATTTGTAACTTTGCAACTTTTGTACCTTTTATAACAGGAAGGTGTTAGGTTTTGATACCATTTAAGGACCTGTCATAGAATCGTTTTTTTTAATTTTACTCCCCCCTCCCAAACAAGAAAATGTTTTTGCAAGCATTTCTATTTCAAATACAAAATTAAAAACCAAAATGGAAAGTGGCAGCTCTCCACAGAATTTCTGGGTTTTAGCATTTATTTGAATTAAATTAATTCAGTTCAGTAATTTCCAGTCTCAGACAGGATTAAGACCTTCACTGCTAAACTATGCACAAAGACCTGGTCATATCTCCGAAATCCCTCCTTTAAAGTACATGAAATGAAGTGAGTTGGAGACAAAGGAGGAGGATGGTCTTGGCAGAAGTTAAGTGCAGGGACCTGAGTAGTGGTTTGGCATACGGGTGGCAGAATAAATCTACTGCTTTGTCAAAGATGTCTAATAAAATTGTTTTCATCAGTCACTTTGGTATGACTCATTAAAGACATTTAGGACTTAATTCTTCTTGATTTTAGTGAAAGACAGGCACTCATATTCTTCTGAAAATCCCATAAGGTATGCATCTATATTTTTAGGTAATCAGATGTAGAAAAAAAGTTATTAGCTCTCTGTTAAATAGAGAGAATATCTTAATCGCAGAGAAATCTGAGGTTAAAAAAGATAGAATGTAGTAACTTTTCTGGTTTTTGAAAGAATGTGAATCAATTTTAAATGCCTAAAATGGACTAGGGGGACAGGATCCTGATGCTGTACTGTTAATCAGTGGTGCGGTCAAGATGGGCCAAATTCTACAGTCATTACTCAGGCAAAACTTCTGTGGAAAATCAGTATAAGGTTTGCCAGGGTAAAGATTTGGACTTACAGTGGGTGATTGCTTAGCCTTTTATCATTTGTTAGATCAGCAAACTCCTCTCAGCATGCAGCACGCACACAGGATATAATTCAGACCACCTACAGAAAGCTTGTCTGATTCCTTACTGCAAGCCATTAAAAACTAGAATGTAAATATGACATTTGAGCCAATAGTGGCATCAACATAGAATGAATTTCTGCTTCAAAATTAGAGGCATGTCTTGTCTGACTGGATTTCACAACCACTACTTGTCTGTGAATTGTCTTCTCCAGATTCTGAAGTTTAAAAGACCCTGAGCTCGTAACATGCTGCTGATTCAAGGACTATAGTCAGATCAGAATATAACCTGGCTTTGGTTCAGTTGCAAAAGCACAGACAGAGCAAAATTTTTCTCACCTGGTTGCTGTTGTATAACAGGAGCAAGTTGGCTTACAGCAGCTCCTCAGTGCTGCAGAAGAGCATGAAGCTTGGTCCACCATGCCCTACATGAAAGGTTATATTTAGTTAGTGCTAGAACAGGTCTTCAGAAGCTAAATGATGTTGAAGATCCTATTCTCTCAGGACCCCCCCACACACATGCCAGGCCTGTTAAGCTAAATAACCAGAGTGACAGAAATATAGCAATAAACACTTCTGGATATGGAAGGAGCTGAATGGCCAGAGATGTGAAGCAATTTGGGAAGGGCACTGGGGAAGGTGATTAATGCACTTGGGAGCAGAAGCCTGGATGGCAATTAATGCCCCACAGCAACTGCACCCTGCTGCCAGGGCTGCCTTGGCTGTTCTCATCCATCAATGGATATTGTGTACACTATTCTTATAGTCCTCTTGGTAATTTTAAGCACTGTAGAGTCATAGCCATTTATAGTGTATGGAATTTCAGTGGTGTTTATATTTCCATGTGAAAACCACTGATATGATGACTTAGTCATTTATGTAACATTAGGGGATAGATGAAGATGGGGATTCTGGCCTCTTTCCATCCTAAAACATGTCTTATGTTTGTAACATTATACCACTTTTGCTTGGATGTATTTTTGCTACATTGATGAATTTGTAATTAATGAGGTTTTATCATAAAATTTCTGTACACAACTATAAATTACATGCAATTATATGTGCAGAAACAAAGTAAAAAATATTTGGGTTGGAGTGTACAACTTTGATTTGGCCACATTTTACTACTGAATCTAGTAGTTGTTCTTACAAAAACAAAGTCATTAAATAACAGTAATGATACTTTTGCATGCAGACTGAGTGACATAATGTGGCTTATTGATGAGAACAACAAAGAACACTGGGATTAAATGTATCCCTGGTGTAACATGGTTGCTGAAAATCAACATTACCACTTGGACTTACTTGGTCTAAAATGGATTGTTTCCCAAAGAGTGTTACTACGTGAAATCTTGTCTTTGAGAAACAGGGAACAATGACCTCACTTCACATTTGCTTCTTTTTCACTTGCCCATTTTCACTGGTTTCAGAGTGATTGTGGGGACAATCACAGTGTGCAAATGGGGACACAATTTTATACCATAGATAAAATAGCTAAAATTCTGCAGGGGAGACAGAATGCACAGAATCTGCTGCTTTACAAAGAGTTTGCAAACAACAGAGCTGTAACATATTGGTCTAACTTAAGTATTTCCAGAAGCTGTGTTAAACTGGAGAGCCTTAGACAGGAAACACTGTGTTATCTGAAGAATACTGAATTCCTAGAAGCTTTAGTTGTGCCTGGCAGGATGAAATGACTACACACAGTTTTAAAAATACCTCTTCTTTCAGATTTCAGAGATGACAGATGGGTCCAGATGGCTTAGTGTTACCCTGATCATGGTCAGGAATCAAACTCTGGAGGCTCAGGGTAACTAAACAATCAAAAATTTCCCGGTGTTTGGAGCATTCCCCGATGTATGTAGTTAAATTAATTGTGAAATACTAATTGAACAGGTTGTTGTTAATAATTATCAATGATAAACTTGTTATATGCGACCTGCTTTGCTTACAGAAGTGTTGCTGTAATTAAGAGCTAATGCTGCAGTCACTGCCCCTGTGTAAATAATTTAATTCAGTTCTGCACAGAAGAGCAATTCCAGTGGCTTCAAACTGATGCAAGTGCTCTATGTTGATAACTATTTATACATGTGATACAGGAAAATTAAATTTAGAGAGGAAACCTTTCAGCTTCAAATTTCTAACTAGTAATTATAGCCAACAGTGAGATAAAAAAAAAAAAAAAGTTTAAATTTGGAAGTATAGGTTGATAGTTTCCACTTAACAAGTATAAAAATAGATCTATGCATGGGAGGATTACTATAGAACAGTAACACTGCCCCATCCTGAAGGCTAGAAATTGAAAAATACATCAATATTGTACTAAGATATAATACTCTATACCCTATTTTTTATGCAAAATAACATGTTTTTCTTGGCTAGAAGAATTTTGTATCAGCTCTTAACCATGTTACAGTTTCTCCTGGCATCCAGACTTGGGAAGCTAACATTTATCTAGCTGAACTATTAGCACCTCACAGACCAACCTTAAGCTTTCTCTAGTCCCTCTACTAAATAAACTTAGCAAAGAGTCTAGGAATCAAAGTTTTCTCTTTACAGATGCCCTTTAACCTTCATGACTGTTCCTAGCTGGGTATTTATTTACATGAAACATAGTACTTTTGTGGAACACTACACTGCCCACCTCTACGGTCATTTCCTACAGAGAGGGGGAAAGAGAGAAAGATTGTCGATATGCTTCAGTTTTCATTTGCCTCAGTGTAATCATCTTTTCTGATTTAAAAGCTGGAAATATGTTGATCTTCACTGCACCTCTCTTTTAAAGGAATACATGTATACACAGCCAGCTTTTGATGCATGGATTGGAACAATGTTAATTTTAATTTAGAAGGAATTTAGTGCCCACTGAACAGCTTGATTGACAACATATCCCAGGCATGGATGCTGATAATACTTAGGATGTTTTTTTTTTAGAGAGGTTAAAACTACAGCTAGTCTGGCTGACCATTGAGCTATGTTACAGTTTTCTATAGTGTAAAAATTAGCTTGAAAGTGTTTTATATAGGTTCTGGATACAGCAGTACTTTTAAAGGACTCATTACCCCCAACCCAAATCCAAGTAAGAGGAGATACATCAGATTCCAGCATCCATTTCTGTCAGGTCTGTCATTACATGATCACACTTTAAGATTACCTAGGTCCTAAAAAACACTTTTGAGATACTAATCAGATTTAAAAAAAATAATAAGAATTCACATACAACTTGGTGTGCTCGTAGCTTTAACTTTAGCTTACTTGGTTCAAGTTTTCTCTTCCTGATGTTGCCCTGGTGCTTCCTGTGTTCGCTCGTTCATGGACTCTCTGCAGAGAGCCAAGTGGTGACCAAGGCTGAGGGGCTCTGGGAACAGCCATGACCATCCAGCCCTCCTCTGCAGAAGCTGTCACTGTCTCTTGTGTTGTGGGAGGGGGTGTCCTTGCAGAGGGACAACTATCCCAGCCAGGGAAGGGGAGAAAGGGGCAGTGTTTCAGCGCCTTCTTGCACTGTGCTCCTACACCATGGCTCATCAACATCTGTTCCAACAAACCACACAGCATCCAAGGGCTGCTCAGTGCCGTGGTTGGAGTCGAGACAGTATGTTTTGAATTCCAGAATGCCTCTATTTTCATTTTAAGGAAACACAATCCCACAGATAATTATCTTGCTGCTGAAGGATGGTTTTCTGGGCATGGTACCATCCCTTTTACAAATCTGTTTTATCTAAGCCACCAGAAATCATCACAACTAACCCCCTCCTTTTTTTTTTTTTTTTTACACATAAATTTGCTATCATTCCTTCCCATACTTGAATGTTCTCCCACCTGTCCTCAATTTAATCCATGAAGGTAAGCACATAAATCTTTATGACATTTTGGCAGAAAGTGCCTATTTTCAGATGACTCCTTTAGGAAACTCTGAATCCAGGTGTTTGTTTTTTGCATAAAGTGTTGCAAAAGGGGAATTTTAATGTGACCATGCAACCAAAAAACTGGCTACATTTGAAATTCTGTAAAAGGGTGGGCTAGCATGCCTGCAAACTTTGCATATCTTTTCCATTCCCTGACTTATATTCAGAGAGCTAAATTATAATTACTGCACCATCTGTAAAGGGAAGGAATATGGGATTTTCCTGCTACAAGCATGTGATTATGCAAACTTGGTTATGTGTAACGAACATGTACTGGGTATTTAGAAGTCCTTTATTGCATTTGACAAAAAGGGATGAAAAGTGGAATTTTGATCTCAAAACATATTTTTGGGATGGGGTGAAAAAAAAAAAGAAAAAAAAAGATGAAACAGTTGGCTACTTTTCTTCAGCCAGATGGTTTCTAAACAAAGATCAGAATCTATTTGAAAGTCGGATCATAAGATCTACACTAAATAGTTTTGACATTCGGACTGCATGATCTGAAATTTGAAAAGCCTTTTACCTTTACTTACTATGGGGCCTGTAAGAACCTTAGGTTTATTTAATGCTGAATTACAACAGAGGTGGTCACTGTTCACTCTCTGCCAGCTTTTAGATACTGTATAAGCAACATATTTTTTAGTAAGTAAGTTCTATTGTACAATCATTGGGAAAAGATATCTTGATCTTTTAAATTTCTCTAATTTATCATCAAATGAAAATGCTTCCTAAATAATTGATTATTTTAAAAAAAACACCTCTTGTGTACCTAAGAAGTTGCATATGGATACCATATTAAAAAAACCACAAAATAGTCTTTTGTTCCAAAGGTGGTGAGGAGAGTGTTGTATTTTGCAGCCTGGTCTTTTAGTTTTCTCCCAATCACAAAATTAGCTGGTAGGGCTGATTTGTCCATTAATGGGGAAAATAACTGACTGGGAGGAACACAAAAAGGGGAGGAAAAGAAGTTACCAAAAAGAGAGAAAAAAAGAAATAATAATAAAAAAACAAACTGGTAGGGAATTAGTTGGCTTTTCTTCCTCTGATATAAAAACTTAATGCAGCCCTCCCCCTTCCTTGAAAAAGCCTGCAGCAAAGCAGATCTACATCTCACATATACACCTTCTTTTCTTGAGAGAGGACAGAGGAATGGACCACACAGGACACCAGTTACACTATATCTCCTAGCTCACTCTCCTGGCAGACAGTCAGATGTGATGGAGATAAGGGCAGTACAAGGACTTAGGCTGAGGATAAGAGCATACATTGTTCCAAGGCTGATATTCCCCACTGTAGACAGACGATTTTTTTTTTTTTTCTTTAAATCCCATAATCACTTATGTTTTGCAGAACAACAAAAAAAGCTTTCTCCTTTTTGCTTCTAATGGACTAATCCTGCAGAAAGGCTTTGCTCAGAATTCATCATTTTCTATAGGGCGACAATGTCTTTTCTAGTGAAAAGGTTAATTCAAAGGTCTTTTGACCAGGCCGGGCAGTGGGAGCACTCCCGAGGTGGCAGGACAATTGCCAGCACAGGAGGGGAGTGGCAGCTGCGGCGCCCGCATCTCAGCACTCGCTCCCTGTGCCCTCACAGCTTCTGGAGTTGACTACGACTCTGGGAGCCAAGATAAGACACTGATGTAAGGAAGATTGATGCATTGATTGTGCTGTGTGAGACCATAGAGTTCAGCTGCTGCTACCTCCTTGCAGGGCTTTTAATGCCATCCCCAATCTCTCAGGGTTTGCTAAGACAAAGGGGAGGGAGGGGCTGCTCTTGGGGGTCCCAAATGAGATGCCTGATGTACCTGCTCTCACCTTTATGGTTTGTTCTTGTATAGCACCCTTAAAGGTGAGCAAAACCAGCCCCTTGCACTCTGTTTCCTCGGTGTACCTTTACTGAGATAGAAAACAGAAATCCTGATGGGCCCATGGAGTTGGCTGTTGTTACTGCTGCTTTTTTGGCATCATGAGAACAACCCCTTTAAAATCCCAACTTCCCATGAACTTACCCATTCTGCTCTGAATTTCGGGTGCAGGGATTCCCGCTGGCCACCCTAATCTCCTGCCTGGGCAAAGGATTCTTTTCATGCTGATGGCACAAAGGACTTTGTGGCAAGTTTTACACAGCATGCACAAATGAACCAATCATCTGTTTGCAAGCAGGAGAGTTTTCTTTCTTTTTTTCGTTCTTTCTTTCACTCATTTCTAAGTATTCAGTTCATAGTGGTTTGTTCCTTTTACTGACTTGAGCTATCCCAGGGCAGAGAGAGAGTTTCTTGCCAAAAATAGAAGCATATTCTACTTCTGGGAGAGACCTAGCTTTACTGTTCAGAAATAGCACTTTACATTTGATCTAGCAATACAGAACACTTTATGGAGAAACATTATGCTGCTGATAAAAACATTTTATAAGGTGAAATTTTGCCCCCGGTTCAATGAGACTTGTCCATAATCACCTGAGGGCAGAGCTTGTTTTGTGCAGGCTCATGTTGCACAGCTCTTTGCTGCTGAATACCAATACCAGCTATAACAGATATTTCCAAATGGAAAAAAAAAAAAAAAAAAAAAAAAAATAAAGATAAACTGAATAATACATGTTAAAATTAATCTCCAAAAAGGGAACATGAAGAAAAACATGGCTAAAAAAAGTGTGTTCTAAAGGAACAGTAGATATTTCTGATGTCAAAATGGGACTGTGTCTCCTAGGGGAGCTGATCTGATGATGTCACCTTTGATACTGGAGCAATGGCATTTTCCAATCTCCCATCACATCATCCTTTTCCCATGCAATGGAGCCAAGTTAGCCTCAGCAGCAGCAGAACCAGATGTTCATTGCGCAGCACTCCCGGGCTCATGGCCCCACCTCATCCCCATCAAGTTCCTGCTCCCAGACCCTCTCCATCACCCCCTGATCCCTGGGCATTGATGCACCTTTCCTGAGCACAAAGCAGTTGACGCTGTCACCAGCCAGGCAGGGGGCAATCACCTGGCTGTATATACCCAGGATTCAAGCATGATTTTTATTTCCTATCTCTTTGGTAACAGCAGGAGTGTCTACATCTATCAGAAAGCAAATCCAGCATAGACACTCTTCATTTTTTGTTAAACTTTGATCTTACCACACTAAAGATAGAGAGGACTGTGGGTTTGGGGAGTTAAAGAGTGTATGGCAGAAATTGCTGGGGTCTCATCTGAATTTCAAAGGTTGATCTTGGAGGCCTCTTCCAATCTAAAACAAACATTCTGTGAAACATTTTGTGAATTCTGCTTTAAATTTTCCTGAGGAGGGCCATCAGTAAACTCAGGGCTTTGGGCCCAGATTGAGCATTTTCTGGGTGAACGTCCACTCATTCTGTCTTTCCTTTCATTAGAAAGACTCATAATCAATGTCAACATGATAATTAGGGAAGGAGAAAATCCCCAGATTTTACAAAATTATTTCATGTGGTATCAATAAATAAAATTTTTAGAATGTCTTAATAGAAGGACATAGAACCACAGAATATATTTGTATTTTCTCTAGCGCCTAGCAGCTCCAGGTTTTATTTCCCCTGAAAGGCATGAAAGTTATTTTTTGCATTTGCAGGACCTCAGACCCGCACAATACTCACAGGCTGTTTCATCATAATATTTCACAGTTGTAATACAGACTCCATCTTTTTAAGAGTTCTAGTAACTTAAACAGTACTGTTAGCAAGTTTTTTTGTATAAAGCAAGTAATTACAAGAGTATTGTCAGTATTTCTCATGTGAAGAGAATTAGCATCGTAATTAAATTTGTGCCTACTTTATTTTGCAGCTGTATTTTTGCTAACCTAATTTAATAATCTTGGAAAATTAAAATTACATGTTTTATAAAGTGCATCTGATAGCTAGTATGGTCATGATATTTGTTTTATTATAATCAGTGCCTTTGCAGTCATTTTAGAGTGCAAAGTAAAAAGAATTGCCACTGAAGTCAGTTGCTGATTATTCTCCTTGGGGTCTGGCTAGTGTCTGGTTTTCAGGAGAAAGGAAGAGGTTGAATTTCTGATGGTTGTGGCAGCATTACTACATGATTTTGAGCATCCTATTTATTCTGTTGCCAGTTTTTTGTTCTCTTGTTAGTCACATTTTGTTTCAGAGTAATCTGCTGACCTAAGTTGCCCCAGTTCTGAGATGGACAATGTAGTGTTTAGGTACTTCTCCTATTTACTGAGCTGGTGAGTTCATCTGTTTTAAATCTTTTCCCTCAGAACAAGTATAGGTCTCCCAGTACATTATTTAGCTGGGTATCTGTAGACATTTTTAATGGATGCTCATTCCTTGCTCAGAGCTGACTTGGACCCTGGGGGAATGAGAAAGCCCTGCAAGCCTGATTCTTTCTGCTTAGGGCTAAAGCCTGATACACACATGGACTTGTGTATCCGCTCGATACTCAGTGAACTAGAGCCAGCTCTTCATCTGAAGTCTACAAGAGTTTTTCAAGAGTATTATAAAAACAGCACTGTTGAAAGCCACAGCAAAAAAAGCATATCTTACTTTTTAGTATGTTACAATTCACTCCCCTTTGCTAATCAGAAGTAATTCCTATCGTTAATAACAGTATTAACAGGTGAATGGCATCCAATTTTCCTACTAGTTTTCTTAGGAAAAGCACATTGGGCTAGATCTTCCTCTACTCAACTTGATGATGCAGTCTTATACATTTACCAGGTCAATAAACCTCAGAGAAGATAGTGTTCTTAATTAAGCATACTCCTGAGAAAGGAGTTGTTGAGGATTTTAAAAAATAAGCAAACAAATCCCTACTTCTGCCAATCAGTCCCATATCCTCTCTGGATTTGAACTGCTTAATCTAAATCACTGAAAGCAATGTATTAGTGCTAAAATAGAGTTCTAAATCCTTCCTCTTTTGCTTGACACACTTCATGTAACTACTCTTTATTTCCTCTCCTCTTTAATTTGGCTACTTCTGATCTGAGCTCCGTGCAAATGGCACTCTATTTTATGACTGAAAAAGCAAGTAAATGGGCAGGTGGGAATGCCCAGCCCTCCCGGCCACCCTGCAAGTATCTGCACTCCCACATGTTTAGACTCACACAGACTTGCTGTGGTGATTTCTGTCCCGAGCATGGTGGGTTTCACTATTTCTCTTGCATTGGTGGGGAGAAATGATAGATGAAGTATCATTGCTCTGCAATGAGCAGTTCTGTGTAAGCGTGACCTCTGTGGCTGAGGTTAACAAAAACCTAGCCAGAAATCATTTCAGTCCAAAAAAGAGAAACCAAAACCTGAACACTTCAGTTGGTATGAAATACTTGTCTGGCCCCAAAGAAAGAGCTTTATTCTATTTAATTCTTGCTTGATTAGGAATAGCTGAAAATTCTGTCCTAAACTCTAGTCATTCCCATTAGTTTCCTGTTTTGCCAGCAAACTCTTTCCCTAGTTCTGCTTTTCAGACTTTTGCCATTCTTCAGAGTTGTAAGAAGACCAACCCACTCAACTACAACATTAAAACCCCAGAGTTAATTCTCTGGTTTTCCAGTACTTCCCCTCAAGCACCCACTGAAGGAAGGTGTTATGCCATTTTTTTTTGTTAGTCCTTCATCTCCATGCCCCTACATACCTCACCTGTTATCTGGGCTGCTAGAGCCAATGAGTATTAGACTACAAATTAAGGCTGGAGCATGTAGTTATTTAAAAGCTGATTATTGACGTGCTCAGATTGCAGGTGTGATTCAGAATGTGGAGGTGTGTAGTCCCATATCTGCCCCCCAAATGACCAACACAGGAAAAGAAGCTGCAAATTTCCAGAAGAGAAGAAAAATTTCAGTTTCAGATATATTGGTGCAAACTGGAATGACTCAGCTCAAACCACTTCAGGTAATTTTAGAATTATATGTACCAGAGGGATGAAATTTGATCTCGTAGTTACTGGTAATTTTTGTATCGTTTTAGAAAACTCTCATTTGTTTCCCTTGAGCTCTGTGACAATTAAGCTTCACTATAGGAGGGAAAAAGCTCAAAATTTCTAAGTTTCAGCAGCATAATAGTCAGTGTCATACCCATTTCTGCCATGCAAGTAAATATCCCAAAATGTTTTTTAGATTCTGCCTTGTCTATTACTAGAACCAAAAGCATTTGTGCTTCCAAAGTGATCCTGAGAGAGTTGCTTTTCATTTACAGAGATTTTAAGATTGGCAAGGAGCCACTGTGCAGCTTACTGAAAGTCACCGAAGGCTGGAAGTGATGTGTGGGGTAGACATGAAAGCAGTTTCACAGACACTACAGGGCCAATTCAGATTTTACTTACAGAGGAGAATGAGGGTAACAAGAAAACACACTTAATTACAAAATAAACACATCATTCTAAAAAGATCCCTATTACCATTTCTATGCCTAAAAGAATTCTTCCACATAAAAATAATCCTTACAAGGGAAAAAAAAAAAAATCAATGATTCTGCTAGCTATTGAGTAAAGCTGTTGTGAGGACAGTGCAAGTGCAAACACCTAGTAATGTGATTCTTTTTGCAGAAGGATGTAAGGATGAACTATAATTAACATGAAGTTCTTTTTTTGTTCACACATTTAAAAAAAATATCCAGTCTATCGTTCAAAATCAGTTGCTGTTTCTTAAAAATATTGTTTTGCTTTTTGAATAGTGCACCAGCAATTCCCCGTAAGGATTCACTACTCAAACGTCAGAAGGCTCGGTGTGGTTAGCTTCTGAAGTGATGTGGGATTGTTTCTGGTCACAGATTGGGTCATTTAGTTAATCCAATGAATTTCAAATTGCAAATATAACAACGATGAATCAGCACCATCTTTGTAAGTCTGACTCCTCATCTGTGTATGCACCAAGTTCTCCACAGAAGTGGTGATCGTAGCGTGCAGCACATTGGAAGGGTATATGCTTTTCTGCATTTTTTTTGTTAGTCCTTCATCTCCATGCCAAGCCGGGAAGTTGGCAAGAGGTGACTTTGAGAGAAGCAGCTGCTCAGCATTGGACTTTGCAAGGAAATCAAGGCAGGCTGGGGAAAAGAGTATACTTTCCAAGGACACACAAGATTCTGTGGGCTCTTTTAAACAAAAGGTATTTTATAACAATTACATACCCTCTTCTGAAGTACATCAGAGGTATTTTTGTGGGCAAGTGATTGGGCACAGTGTAGGGAAGCAGATGTAGGGGGAAAATGCCAGCAATTAGACTAGATTATTGGTAATGTTACCTTTAGTTTTCAGTGAAGAAAAGCGTCCATAGCAATAAAAGAAGTGGACCAAACGTAACTCTGTATCAACATACTGAAATGCCCAGGACTACAGAAGACACAACCAGTACAAAGAACGTACTTGAAAAATAATGAAGCAGATTCAATACTAGCATAACTGGTCAGATGATTTGGTGGGCCAAACAGGAGCAAAGGCTTTTTAAGGACAAACTGCAGAGGCAACCAGGTAAAGACAATCAGGTGTTGCCAGTTAAGAGGAGGAAGGCCTGAGCTCCTGTTAAGCCCTCCTGTGCCCAATGAGGGTTGACCCCAACTCTGCATGAGCAGAACTGGGGGACCAATAAAAGGCGAGTTTCCAGAGACACGGGGAGCGCTTCTCTAGAGCTGCCAGAGGAGGGGGCTGAACAGTCTCCCGTTTTTTCGGTGACCCTGATGTGATTTGAACACGCAACCTTCTGAACAAACCAGTCTGCATCTCTGATTCTCCTATATTAAGTGTAGCAGGTGATGGGAGAGCCTTCACAACACCTGCCTGAAGTCTGCAGAGTGACAGGCATGGCAGCTTTCCTGGTGAGCACTGGCTTGTGCTCCTCTGTTTTGGCTGCGTGACGGGAGTTCTGTCTTAGTACTACACTAAGTACACTAGATTTGCTTTGTCACCAGCATTTTATGCAGGGAAGACTGTACACTAAGCTGACTTTTGGCAGAGTGAGAGGGGGAACAGCTGTGTAGCCAATAATTGATTCCATAATTGCTTTAACCTAGACCAAAACTGAGACAAAAACTTGGAAACACGGTGCTGCCAATGCTGTGACCAGCTGTCTGTACAGCCAGGAAACACTAATGAAATAGGTTCAGCAGCATCAAGAAAGAGATCAACAGACCTGAACCCCGTAATTAGAAGTTCAGAAAGATAATTTAAAAGTAGTATTTCCAAAACACAGGTAGGACTAATGTCTCTAAAGAAGTTACCTAGTTCTCCAGCCTGACTGAAGATGTCATGAAAGGCAGAGATGCGTGCTCACAGCTGTGTCCCTTCTGGGAGAAGCTGTTGCCCATTCTTTGCGTCTGGAAGCCTAGCAGAGAATACAAATGCCTACTTTCCTTAGTTTCTGCCTAATCGTTCCCTTCATGCAGGCTTCTTGGATGTTGCCAGACCCTTAACTAAGGCTAAACTTCCTCTAGACAGAGACGCACCAAGAAACAGATGTACTTTTTTTTTTTTTTTCAGTACTTCTTTTTTTAGACATTTCAGCCAAAGCTGCTTTCAAACAGATGAAGGTCGGCGGGTGGTTTGTGCATGGTTTCTGATCCAGCTGCGCATGTCCTTCTCATTGCTGTAAAAAGCACATCCCAGCAGTGACACCCACAGCCTCCTACAGAGACTGGGAGTTCAAGGTCTCTCGTTAAGATGAGCAGTATCAGTGGGGTCCTACCTTGCCCTGTTTCAGACCTGCAGGATGCTCTCCCGCTGCAGCGTCCCAGGGCTGCTAGCAGACCACCCACATGGGGCAGCTCTTGCTGACTGCCTCTGGGGACACAGGGAGAGCTTCAGGCACAGACAACTGGCCTAAGTATTCTCTCTACTCCACCTGCTCACAAGAGGATATTTTCAAAGCGTTGAGTGGGATTTTTAACTGTGTGTTTAATCAGCACAGTGCAAAGAAAACATATGGCAAAAGCTCCATGCAATGAGCTGAACATAAAGCTGATGATGAGCTGAAGATCTTGAGCTCACCTATGCTGTCCAAATGAGTACTGTTGGCTCAGCTACACCAGTTTTCTTATGAGATTCTTTAAATAACTGCATAAGTAGAGTAGTTGATAGGTTTTCTCAATGCCTTTGGGTATCCATCTTGGATTTTCATTTTCTGCCTCATAAAAAATGATGTTTCTATATTACAGTGGTGAAACATCAAAATATCTATACATGATACACAAAAAGGAAACTATTGTAGCAGAACAGAGCAAACTGTCAGTAACCACAATACCAAACCATACAACATTTCACTGCAGTGCTACCTCCCAGCAGCAATGCCTTGCACTTATAATTGCTAGTTTCTAAATGTATTACTGGCTTTCAGGGGGAATTACTACAGAAATAATCCACAACAATTTTTCTCTTAGCTGTGGAATCTCCTGGCCTCCCGGTGAAAAAATTAATGCTCTCATACCCTGTATTATTCTGATATTTATAACAACACCTTCAGCAGACTCGCTGAAGTGCTGTTTCTAGATACGTGTGTGGCATGAAAGAAAACCTATACATACATGACATATTTTTAAAATATTTTCTAGGTATAAACATTAAAAATTATCTACAAGTATGTATATGTAGGTATTTGCAGTCCCTCACCATTACTCACTGCTAGCTGGGTGCTCAAGGCTGCCATTTAAGAGGCTTCTGGCTGCTGTGGAAAGTGTAGAGGAAAAAGGAGAACTGTGATTGTATGAAGAGATGAAGAAAAAATTCTGTCTACAATGAGAAGGTGGCATATTTGCTATGGCAGTCTGCCCTGTAAGTCAGTCTGACCTTGCCAAGAAACAAGAAAGCATAGTAAACATCCATTGCCTTTTAATTTAAGTCTATTTAGTGCACTTCAAATACATAAGCTTATGAAACCAGGGGTTTGGTTTTGGCCTCTTTTGGACAGCTAAATGCATATTATTTACACATTTAAAGGAATTCAAAATACTGTAAACAAAGGGGTGGTTCCTTCTCCAACAATTTTGGTCTAAATGAGTAGTAAGTTCCAGTTTCACTGATGCTCTTCCCCCTTGTCAATAGTTTACATGAGCACAGATTCCATCTTTACATGCTGTAACCCATAAAGTAGTGTTAATTCATTATCCATTAGACTAATGAACAATAGACACATAGTTCTTGTTATGCTACTTTATACTTATGCTAGGTTTCCCAGAAGTAAAAAACTTTATTCTAAACTAGAGTTCTGGAATTTATTAGCTTTTGTTCTTATTTCTGATGACGACAACTATTTTTCACAAGCAGCCCCATTCCTTTAGTTTGTGCCAGTTATGGAGAAAGGATAATAGGGGGAAAATAAATCACAAAATTGACAGTGGTAAGAGCTGGCATGAATGTCCTTTTCCAATGTACTGCATTTAGCTCTTCAATTCTTTGAGAAATGCAGACGTAATACTTGTTTGGAAATGGTCACAGGAAAATTGGCTGTCTAGTAAAAGAGGAGAGGCACCACAAAACAGAAATGTTAGCAACACAATGACTACTACTGCTGTTGAAATACAAAAGCAGCAACTGTTGGTACTGCTACCCATGCTTTGTAGTGCTCTAAATCAGCAGCTGAAGTCCCTATGCCCTGAGAACTGCACACCAAAAGTTTTGGTCCCTGACTTCTATTCCTTTCTTCATCTTTCTGTTTAAAGCGGTCAAACAAAAATACAATAATTTTATGCTCTGCATGGCCTAACCATGCGAGGGCAAATATTACTCCCCTTCACTTTCACCATGTGTGGCATACTTACCTGTGATCAGACTCAGCTCAGCACCCTGCCAGAGGATGAGGGGGTGCCTTGGGGCAGGACCCCACCACTCACAGCCAGGGCTGCACTGCAAGGGCCAGATACCCGTCCCCTGGGCTGCCCTGATGTCACCAGTGAGGGGGCTAAACATCATCAACTACCTTCTCCAGATCACCTCTTTTTTTACCCAATGAAGGCTATTTACAGAGATAAAAACTCACTGCAGGCAAGCTTAAAATTCAGTACTGGAAATTTCCTCATGTTTCTGTAAGATATAGCATAACTAACATTTTTTAGTGCTGAGTTTTACGTGTTCTAAGATGCTTAAAACCTGTTTTTTTTTTTTATCCAGATGTGTCATTTAAGCCAAAAAAATATTTGTTTTTGCCTTGTTTTTGCTAGTAATTTTAAAATACACCAGTAAAAATGAAATCTCATTAATGAAATAGAGAGGACTGAACATATTTACATTGAGATTCATGTTTGCTTGCATGAAGAAGAAAAAAGTATAGTTATAGTTTTCCATCAACTCAAATCCCGAGAGATTGCAGCTTTGATTTTGGCTTACCTCAGTGATACTGGCACAGAAAGCAGAGTCCAAAACACATCCTTGTGCCTCCCATGAAACGTCTGGGCTTCACCAGTTCAAAGGAAGAGAAGAGGGTCTGATCTTGCAAGCTTTTCTCCAGGGAGATTCCCATCACATCTGTGACAGAATTAAGTTAAACAAGTTATCTACATGTTTAACATTTTTATTGATTTTTTTTTTTTTTTTTTTTTTTTTTTAAACTAAGAAAAGCAGTAGGCAGATGCCTATAAAGCATGTCTAGGCTTAATCTAGTTGGCCACTGGATGTCACTGATGGCCTCAGAAATACAATGGTAATATGTTAAGAAAACATTAACAGGTATTAAAGGAAAACCTTGTTCATTTGTACATTCTGTATATTTGAAGCAGAGATTAACAGTGTCTCATTAACTTTGAAGGGTGTTACTACAGGTGTTTCTACGTCCTTGGTGAAAACATGTGAAAAACTTTCTTATTGTGGTAAAAGAAAAATGGTTTCCTCATATAGTAACAAAATAAAATACCTACCATTTCCATCAACTGATGCAGGACCTCATTATATAGCCAAACTGGTAAGAGATGAATTGTATCTGAAATTCAGGCTAAGGTCAAACATTCTGAAAAGTTTAAAATGCATAATTTTTTTTTTTTTTCCCTAGGTCTTTTCTTCCCCCTTGTATAGTACCCCTCTAGTTCTGGATTGGAAAAGGTGCTTTGTCAAGAAGAAATATCACATTTGAGTGATTCCTGAGCCAGCCTGAAGCAGAAGGTACAAAAGGTCTGGTTTTGTTGGCTCAGAAGTTTGGTTAAATCAGAAGATCCTGTGGCATTTTCCTTCCTCACACACACTGACAGGAACTCCTGCATTTGAGAGATCTCCCAGTTGTCTCTACCTTTAGCTAATGTACCCAAAGAATATTGCCTTTTTATTTTTTGGTAGGTGAAAACATGTCAGTGTCTAAGGGCTTAGTACTCTGGTGAGGGAGGAGAAACTCCCCACTAATCAAGCTCAGACTTGTGCTCTGTAGAGTGGTTTCATCATTGCTAAACATCTGCTGGGTCTGTTAGTAAGTAAAACACATTTCCGGAAGGAGCAAATATGATTGTTATTTCCCTGTGTTTTCTTGGGATAAAAACTGAATGAGGTTGCATGAGACTGAGAGTTGAGTTACTGCTATTGGAGTGCCTCAGCAAAAACAAAGTGACGACTGCTAATAGTGAATATGGGAAATATATCTTCATTAAACATTTGAATGCATCCAGTGTTGGCCAAGTTATTTCCAGAAGAAAAAGCATCCATAGGCTGAGCTGAGTTCCTAGAAATATGATGCAGGCAAAGCTCCTGAATGCATGCTGAAGAGCCAGAAAGCTGCTAAAACCAAAAATTCAGGGGTTAATTTTCATACTAAGCTCACATTTAGAAAAACATGAAACAGATGTTCATATCAAAATCTGGTATTTTTCCTTAAGAGCCAAACTTGAAAAAGAAGAGAAGTTAAAGCATGCATGCTAATAGCTTCGTTCAAATAGTTTAGTCTTTTTCAGATGCATAGATGCTCAGAAACTCCCAGTCTAAGCAATTCTGGGTAAAAAAAAAAAAAAAAAAGAAAAAAAAAAAGTCTGCTGGCTTAAGCAAACAGAGTTGCTGCTTTATCTCAACAAGCAAGAACTTTTCTCCTGGGGACCTCTGTCTCACCATCAAGTTCTTGTGCTAAATTACCTTATTAACTGGCATGTCTGCATCTGAAAGAGTAACTTGTGGCAAACATGCAGCCTGCACAGGGAGATACTGACCACACCAAGGCTGCTTATAGAAAGAACAATGGAAAGCATAGATAGAATGGTCCTTTGCCAGGTCCCTCTGTGATCAAAGCCATAGCGACAGTCAGACATGACACCATAAATGAGAAATGTAGCACAAGTTATACAGAACCAATGATGTACTGTACTCAGCATTTTCCCAGCAATTTGCTGTATTAGTGCTCTGGTCATATGACACCTGGGGCAGCCCCTGGACCAGTGTAGGCTCTGCAGCTGCTTTTTTGTTGTAGGTCACCAGACTTCAGATGCAGCTCCAGAGGCTGGATGCATGAATCCCTGTCTGTACGTCCAGATGACGTACTGCTATTTTTGTGAACTTGAGAATACTTAAAGGCAGAAAAATGCATCACAATTATTTTGAGTACATTCAGCTTCACTGACACCAGAATCTTTGTGAATGATACTGAAGATATTCCTTGTACAAGCATGTTTCTGACAACATCCACCCAGAACTGCTCTAGCTTAACCCAACTGCACCTCACCACTTTTAATGGCTGTGGTTCTTTATTCAGAACATTTTTTCCAGCTGTGCTGACTGGCTTGCTCAGAGATTGTTGACATTTTCTCTGATTTTTACTCTGTACTTGGCCTATACTCTAGATTTCCTTCCAGCTACTCAAGGCCATGCATAACTAGCTCCGTAAAGCATTTACTTGTTAAAAAATCCAATAAGCAGAGGCCAACCAGAGGTCCGTGAAGAGCTGCTTTTTGTCTCTGATGTTGCTGATAGCAAGGGGATTGTGCCCAACCCAACTCATCTTTCTGTGCCTGTCACTCTGCAGGACTGACCAGTTTTGGTACTCTTTTCTGCACCATTTCTGATTCTACTGTTTTTGAAATGTAGAACACCAGGATTGTGCCTTGTATTCAAAATGAAGGTATAGTGTGGTTCTTGGTTTTGTTTTCCTTTCCTAGTTTAGTTTGATTGTGAACTTATGTTCTCCTAAACACATTTATTCCAACTCCAGATCTCATTCCATGGGAGTGCTGGTAAGCACTTCAGTGTCTCCCTTTCAGTCTGTGCAGGGCTGTGTGTTCTTTGCCATTTTGGCATCCAGCCACCCATTCCTATACAATTCTGCAATTTTTTTTTTTTTTTTTTTTTGTTATCTTGCAGAACCTGGTATCAGTAGCAGATGTTGCCAACTCATTTGTTATTCCTTTTCCAATTTATGGTTGTTGCAAAGCCAGTTTTCTCAAGTTAGTGACTAACAATCTCTGGCATTTTGTTTAAGATTTGAAGGAGAGTTACAGAATGTACGTTTTATGCTCTGATAGTAAAGAGTCTGGAAAATTTAAGTTGGTTTTTCTGGCATGATAATTACTCTGGGTCCAAAGTAGGGTCAGTGAACCATCTAAGATGCACTGTGTAAGAAATTGGGATAACACCTGGGGAATGCCCATTTCTATCATGAAACACTAAGACTGCACTCTACTGCTGTGACTGATGGGTGAAATGGGAGAGGGAAGGAGCACATCTTTCATAGTTATGAATCCATCATGTTTTTAAGTGACCTGGGCTGAATAAACTTACTCAAGATGCTCCAAGACACGTGCCAAAAAATACTTTTGACACATTACAGACAGTAGTTCAAAACTCATGTCTTTGGGTTTTGGCAAGAGAAGCCAAGGCAATTGGTTCAGATTAGCTGCAGAGACATTATCCAGGCTTAAAGCAGGTAACTACAGTGTAGGTTAAGACCAGGGAAAAAAGCCATGCATTGGTGGAGTAGGCAGAGAAGTGTCAGGACTAGTGTGCACAGAGTTAATTAAAACAGTTAGACATGGAAGGAGAAGTGCCCAGGTTCAGTCTTTGGAAGGACCAGGCCAATGCTGAAAGGTGCTTCATTTGTTTTATACTTGATGTTGCTAACAAGGGACTGAGGCACATCTCACTTACTTTGCTCTGGAATTTAAAACTAAAGCAAGCAACAGAATACAAAGTGGGGTTTTCCTGCTGAAGAAAAAAGAAGAGAAAAACAGCTGGTGCTCTCTCACACCAGCTAATACTCTTTTAAGAGATGTACTAGTCTTATAGCAGAATGCAATGCTGTCCAAAAATAGTTGAATTTGCTGTGAGAGAGTAAAGCTGAGTGCCAGAAACACCATGATTGTATTGGGATAGCCCTTGGTCTGGCCAGAGCTCCACATCCCTGTGTTTTCTTCCATATGCACATCTCTATTCCTAATCTTTTGAATCAAGTTTCCAACCAGTGCCTTAATCTAAATAAGACTGATAACAACAACAACAATAAGAAGAAGTGGGTTATATGTTCCGGTCTTGTACTTAGGCCAGAGCTCCAGTATCAGTCAAAGAGTATTATCCCTTGTTGTGTCAGGAAAAGTCACTACTATAGACTTAGCTATGACAAAACTGTGTATTCAGGGTAGCTTATTTCACCCATATTACGCAGCAAAGTGCAGTTTTGCCAGAATAAACATGTCTCTGCCAAGTGCTAGGACAGTTCTCTAGAAACAGCTACACTGGGAAAGCTCTCTGTTATGGCCCAGGTTTAGGCATAGGGATATTGGGAGATCCTGCCCTAGCACAGATAAGGCGTGCAAGGCATAAGGTCAGACAGTGAGAGACTGGGAAATGTCCCAATTCCTAACGTTCCTGTCTCCTCGCCTTAGTAGCAATGAGGAATTGGCAACTCGAGACACGCTGCCTCACGCAGAGCAGCTACAGGCCAAGGGAAGCTAACTATTTCTGTCTTGTTTAATTTGACCACTTAAACAGTTAATCCCTTTGCAATGTCATTTCTTGGCATAGATACCACATCTGTCTATTTCCGAAAAGCTCTTTTTACTAATGCAGCTTTTTAATATATGAAACAGTTTGCATCAGATTACAGTGCTTCAGCAGTAGCAGACGACTATCTGTAGGCGCAGATACAGACAGACACACAGACACAGGCATGCACACATGCACCTTACCTGCAAACTTCTTTGCTCTTTCCTGTTTCCTGATTCTTCTCTCTGACGCCCCGTTTTCCCTCTTTGCTCTACATCAAAATCAAAGCAGAACATACCCCGGACACGTTGTATTCCTGTGTGCTAAGGCTTTATGTACAAAATACAGGGCGTGACAGACTATCTTTGATAGTTTCTATTTACTTAGCTTTTTTATCTTCAGTTTCACTTACTGAGTTGCTGCTTTCTTCAACCATGTTTAACAAAGGCTCTGCTTTTCTTTAAACCCACCCTTATTTGCTAATACTGGACATGCTGGAGAGAGATCAATGAAGGGTCATGAAGATGATTAAGAGATAAAGATCTCATATGATGAAAAGTTGATAGAGCTGACACTGTTGGCCATGAAGGCACATGAAGGCTCACGACAGATCTCATCAATGTATATAAATACCTGGAGGGAGGGTGCTAAAGAAGATGGAGATATATAGGTTGCTTTTCTCTAGCAGGGAGGTTGGACCAGATGACCTCCAGAGCTCCCTTCCAACCTCAGCCATTTTGTGATTTTGTGAATAGGATACTAGATTAGTACTTGCATTAGGTTCAGCGGGACTAGAAAAGATTTGGTCCAGAAAATCAGTTTTCTTCTCATTCTGTAAGAAGGTACACTGAAAATATTTTAACTTCTGCAGTGACAACTACTGGAATAGACAGTATATAAGAAAATTAGTTTCATAATTAATTTAAACACGCACAATCCTAATGCTGAAGAGGCAGCATCTGTAACTAGAAAACCAGACAAGAACAGCAGTAGGTTTCTCTTCCATGAGTCTTTTGTTTGTCTCTGTACGAAAGTGATGAAATGTCAGCTGTTTTCTACATGTGTGAAAAGATCTTGCACAGAGGATTCATGTCTAAGAATGTGCACATGGTGTGTTTACCACAAAACCGATGTTGGTTTGCAGTGCCTAGGTATATGGTATTTATGCTAGAGTGATAAGAGTTAAAAAAAAACAAACAACAAAACCCAACAGTTTGGAGGTATTGAAAAAAGACTTGACTTTCCAACAAACTGATTTTTTTTTTTTTTTTTTTTCAAAGTACATACAAGTAATGAGCCATGGGAAGGTTAGGGACTAACGGAGCAGCTAGGGTAGGCAGAAAAGACATTTAATTTGGAGCTTGCCAGATACCCTTCTGGAAACTTATTATTAAGGGGTTTATATTCTGTGGGGTGTATCTTGTTTCCTGGGTCAAATTTGGGTGCATTCTTTCAGGGGAATGCATTCTTTGGAAGCTGAGACACACTATTCTCTGGCTTGTGAAAGTAAAAGAAGTGGGCAAGAAAGATGTCTTGATATAAATCTTGACTTCAGATTTTTGGTTTTTGACAGAGAATATGGAAACATGCTTTCAAGAGTTAGAGAAGACAACTTAAAACAACAAATCTGCAAGGCAGGAAAAAGAAAGCTGTTACTGACTCATTATTATAACCAAACTGACACTAGTCAATTTACTTTCTAAAATAACATCTAAAAATTTCATTAAACTTCATGTCCCCAGTTCCAATGCCATGCTACTTAAGTATATATATATTTACCTTATATACCAGGCATATTTAATACACCACTCACTAGTCTATGTTGATTGAATGTTTGGGTTCTAGTAATTAAGAGATAAATTATTTACAGATTGACTTCAGTTATTCTGTTCTGGGCTCATTAATATTTTAGCTATGTATTTTGATAAAAATGGCTTAATGGTTTCAATTAAACACTGAGTAAAACCCCTTTAGGGAAGCCAGTTAGAAAGGCATGACCTATTCAGTGTGAGGTATCTGCAGATGATTGATTAAAAAATCTTAGCAGTTCGGGGTTGAGGAACAACTTTTAAATAACCTCATCTCCGAACACACAGTGACCAAACCACTGGGTTGTTTTAGAAGACACTGAAAATGCTTGTATGTAAATCTAACTTTGTCTTGATTATAAATTTGTTTCATAAATTAGAAAAAAGATCTAAGGTAAGCATTCAGCTCATCTGGTTTGTAACAGAAACCATGACTACAGTGGATAGGGTACAAAGATGAGCTCATGCAAGAATTCTTCTAAAAGAGTAATTTATCATCTAGGTAATTTTAAAGGTTCCTCATGCCATTGCAAGAGTGGCAGAAGCAGGGTTTTAAAAATATATTCTTTGTAGTGCCCTAGTAAAGTGATGCTTAAAATGGAATTTCACCAAGGACAGACTTCCCAGCTTGTAAATATTGGGTAAAAAATTTCAATTTAAAAATCTGTCCTGAAATGGATCACAGAAAATTGACTCTTCTTCCACTAAACAAGGATCACTTCCAGTATCATTAGCAATTGTTCCCAAGAAGATTCTGTTTTGGATTATATTATATATACAATGGGAATTTATCTGAGGTTTCCCAAGTTTACTAGTTCCATTCCCATGAGCTAACAGACAATAGATCAAGTGCTTAACAGTCAAGTATTCCCATGGCAAATATCCACCAACGTCCCTTTCATCTGATGCAATGGCATAGTGCCCATTCTTCTGCTTCATCATTCTCTTTCAGTGTGTAGAGTGTTCCATGAAAGGGCCATATCATGTATTAGACTATGTGGGAGACATTAAGCTTAATCTTTAAAACCTTATGGTTCTGTTTCATTTTTTGCTGACCACTGGAAACAATTACAGCACAGACAACACATGAGAACATCTGACAGCTTCTTCAGTCCCTTTGCACTCAGTTGCTTGGTTAGTCTTTAGGTTTTTGTTTATTATAATCACAGTTCAAAGTCTATGTTTGCATCAGTATCCTGAAAATGAGCAAGAACTAGGCAACTGTGGCCAAGGTGGCTGTTACCAGATACCTATAAATAGGTAAAATATACTTTTAAGCAGATTTATTTCTGTCATTAGGCCAAGTACCACATCAACAGCCACTGCTATCAATTTATCTGCATTTTTTTGTGCTTGCCATTGCTGAAAGCTCATAGTTTTCATGCTGGTTATAGTTATCACATCTTTATAAGCACAATTAGTAAAGTTTACTTGCTGCTGAAAAGCTTTTCCTAATCTTGGCTTTCACCTAAAAACAAGGTGAGAAACAAGATTTGGGCACCCACAGAAAGTAATAAACCAGATAGTCTTGGTGACTTTATATACAGTGATTCCAACAGGACCCATACCTTTCATTCTAGAGAAGTGGAGTCTCTCTCGAAGGTGCCTTCACCAATATGCATAAGGAAGGCTGAGCTGGTCAGAGAATTCAGGAACTTCTGAAGAAGAGTTTGAAGATGAACGTCTAGTGGCTGTGGAAGAGAGAGGGATGACTAATGAGCTGTAAAAAAAGAAGATTAAAAAAATCCTTTAGTCAGGAAACCAAAGCTGATAGAAAGACAACAAATTTATAGCAAATTTCTTGTAGAAAAAGTGAAAAATGATAAATTAGGAGGACAGTGTTCAGTTTCCAGAGTGGTTCCAAATTCTGACTATAAACTAAATATTACTGGGGTTTCTCTCACCAACAGAGAAGTTTCCAAAGTTGTCAACAGGGATGCTTGTTTCTGTACTTATAGTGCACTTTTCAGAGGTTTGGTCCCTGTTTATTTTATAATAAACAATCTAAAATGTCAGTACTTGCTGATACTTTTGCAAACGTCTTTGTTCTAAAGTGGCATGAAATTCAAAGAAAACTCAGATGTTCTGCAGACATTATTATTGATGGCTCTACTTTAGGCTTTGACCCCATATATATTTCATGCAATAGTTCTGTCCCTCTCTAATTGACATATTAAAAGGCAAAACCAAAGAAACATTTATACCCCTGAATTTCTTAAATTATAAAAAAATATTGGATTTCATTGAAACTTTTTGTTCAAAGGTAGTTTGGTTTTCATGTTCTCTGAATCAAAGAAAATGTCTTTGGATGCATTTTTAAAAAATTAGTTTAATCAGGCTGTATTCTCTACCTTTGATCTGGTGTGCCTGTGTCTGCTCTCTTGAAATACCTCATGTATAGAGGCCTTTTGAAGCTTTGAGAATTTTACTTGAAATAACAAACATATACGGCTAAATGAATGTGACATCCTGTTCTCTTTGAATGTGGACATTGAATGAGACAAATAAAAGGTCTTGTATGTTTGTAAATAGTACTCAGAAGGATTCAGAAAACCAGTACCTTGCTATAGATTTCCTAAGACTGTCCTTGTATTATTCTTTAGAAAAACAGTAGATTCTTGCAAAAATAAGCAGCAATGTCCAACTAGTCTCTTAGCATTCCTTTTCACACAAGGTTCCAGGTCATCCTATTACACTCAGCAGAGAAACTTTAATGTGTAACTGCACAAACGTGAAGTAAAGAGGATAAAACAAGAATGAGAAAACTCTCAAAGTAATTAAATGTTCCTTTTGCATATGTGAATGATGATCCATTCTTGGCTCAAGAATAAGATAAATACACATTCCTCAGAGGAGAGATGAAGGATTGATGTGGATTTTTTCAAGGATTTTTTTGAGGAAGACGACATCTTGTTGAAAATAACTGCAATAAATTATACTGAGTAGGTGTGCATTCTGTTTCTATCATTCAAATGTCTGAACAATGACTGCTGTTAGGAAAAAAAAGATGGCAGTTATTCAGGCACTGAATTCATACACTATTTATAATTACTTATACACTGTAGCTCTTAAGAATAAATTATGACCGTAGAGGTTGCCATAATGCAAAAAGAAAAGCATACTAAGCACCACATATGCAGCAATCATTATTTTGCAAAAACTGATCTTACTGCAGATTAAGAAGGACTCAAGTCTCTTATTGGTCTTCAACAAATCAGAGATTTTTCATGCTTAAATACATGCTGCCAGGAACAGTGCTGGCATACAACAGTGTGTGGGCTGTGTGTTCATTCTCTATTAGGATCCCTGGCAAAAGTGCAGGCACAGATAAATTAGCTTTTTTATATACCCAACTCAATTTGTTGGCCTGCCAATGCTTCCTGACAGATGATGTAGGCATTGTAACTTAAAAGGTGTCAACAAAAATCTGGACTGTATAAGGGTAGTTGATTAGAAGGCTGATCGTGCCACAAGTGTAATAATGCCCTGCTCTGCAGGAAGTCCTGCTCATTTCATTGGTCTTGAATAAATTACCAGCCAAATTTGCTATGACGAAATTAAACCCATATGCTAAATTAATTAAATTTTTGCTCATTTTTAATCAGAGACAGAGTTGTAGTAGACATGTTCCACATGGGTCATGAACCAGCTGATACACTTACTGGTAGACCCATTTTCTCTCAAGTTTACCCTAATCCAAGTGGGCTTCAGCACTGCTGCTTCCCCAAGCCCTGGAACACACTCAAGCTGCATCTCTGCTCTAGAAGTGGGGTCTCTGAGTCCTACTGCTGAAGGCTCTGGGGCCAGAGCTTCTCTTGCAGATTGCCCAATAGCTTTGGCATGAATTTTTACATAGCTTAAGGCTGTTCAGCCTGGTTATGACACGATAATTTTATAATTTAGATAGTACAAGCAATGGAATAAGCAATGCAAAATCAGATGCCACCTGAACTAATTTTATTCCTGTGATTTTTCCACTTCTCTTGGAAGTTCCTTGGATGTAGGAAGCCATGATGCTTCCTCTTCTGTTCCTTGCAAAACTTCTCCTTCAGAGTGCAGCATTGACCCTTACTTTGAGACTTTTCCTCCTGCTTCACATTTGTCTCCTGTCACACTGCTCTCTGCTTCTTTTCCTTTTAAATTTTTTTCCTTAAATTGTGGTGAGAGATTCTTTCATTTTGATCTGCCTCAGCCCCTCAGTGAAAGGATCAAAGCTTCCCAAGATGTTTTGTATCCCTTTGCTCCTTTGCCTCCCCTTACTTTCTTTCCACTCTTCTGCTCTTAAGGAGTTCAGAGATGGGGAAAAAAAAAAAAAAAAAAAAGAAAAAAAAAGAGAAGTTTTGTCCTAAGTAGAGCAATGTCTTTGCATAAGGAAATTATCTTCAAATCGATAATTAGCACAGTTGAATGGCCCTCAAGTATTAATCCTATGCCAAGCTTCAGAATTTCTTCTGTCCCCCCCTTTAGGTTTTAATTCCAAGCTAAACCAAATACAAATGAGACACTAATAAAGTCTTAGTCTCTGAGTAGACCATTTGACCTGGCATAAATATAATATGAAACAGAATGCTTAAACTGGACATGGAAACACACACTGAATCACCAGGCATATGACATTTTTAAGCCCTGTGAATCTTTTCACCTGCATCTTTCCTGCATGTTTGTACATAATTTACTGCCCTTTTTTTCCCCCCCTGGAGTATGAACTGGGATAGCATATTTTACCAAAGAGCAATCTTAACAGAAAACATAACTGCATTTACATGGGATTTCCAGTAAGCAGTCAGAAATTCCTTGGCTAATAAACTTATTTACCACAAGTGGTAATGTGCAGGTGTGCATTCTTAAATGAGCAAACATCAGCTGAAAATGGGTTACACAAAAACCTGTGAATACAAGATGAATCTTGCATACTGTGAACTTTCATAATGCTTTCTTTTATTGTTTTGTGTATCTCCATGAGTGGAAAGAAATTTAATTTAAATAATAAAGAAGGACTGCAATACAGGAAACTCTCATACCATGGCTCTCATCCCACCTTATTGTGCCTGAGATAAAATGTTCTCCAAGAAGACAATCTGGCACAGGTCCAGCCTTACTGGTGATTGTTTCTCTACTGTATCCAAAGGGCATTTTGCATTCATTATTTCTTCTGTTTCACCTTTTAAAAAGTTTTGGGTGCCTTTTGATACTTATTTTTGGATGCTATCTGACTGGAGACCAATGCCAAGCCCTACATTCTCCTGGACTGAACATTTCACCCTGAGCAACCCAGTGACAGCAGTTAAGGCACAGAAGAGACTGGACTGCAGCAAGCATGTTGTTGAGAGGGCAGCAGGTTTCCACAACTCTACCCTCCTTCTCTGGGTGGTTCAATAATTCTATCCTGGACATGTTGGCTGCAAGGTCATATATCAGTAATGTTTTGCCCAGTCACTTGCTTCACAAGGCAGCTCGGGTTTACAAAGTCTTAGCAGTCTCTTTTCCAAATCAAACCAAACTGGGGATCTTTTGGGTGAGAACAGACTGACCCACATGGCCCTGCACACCACTTACCCTCCTTGAATCTAAGAAAAGCTGTGCCAGAGGAAGCATGGTGGCTATGTGCTCTCTTTTATAGCTAACACAGCACTTGCCAGCACTCCAATGTCCCACTCTCAGCAAAATCTGTGTGAGCACAGATGAGAGGCCAGGAGAAACCCAGCTAACTGCAGAAAGATGCAACTTCCAGCAGATCCCAGCACTGCTTTTGTTGTCCTCACTCCCAAGGCAATTCTCCGATGAGCAGCAAAAAGGTAGACCTGCCAGGTGGCAGGTTCTTCATCTTTTAGTTCCGTTTTCTGTTTGGAGAGCATGTACTAACCTGGGTTAATAGCATGCATGGAAGCCAACAAGAAAGAAACTCATGGATAAACTTATTACAGAGGGACAAACGTAGGTCTGCTTTCATCCCCCATGCTGATCACCAGTGGGAGATCTGACAAATGCTAAAGGAAAAGAAGGGATAGGTTTTAAATGCTTGGAGAGATTTCAGTTCTCTGGAACCTGTTTATCTAAACCAAAGCAAACACTATCTTCAGTGACTTGTGCTTGTGACATATTTCCCATACACAGCATAGATTAGTAAAGCATGTTTTTAGATTTGTTGACATTTAATAAAAGCTAAACACTCCATGGGAAAATAAATTGGTTTTATTCTGTAGCCATAGCTGAATTTCCTTTGAGTTGGAATCTTAGCTGGGTGCTTCTACATTTATATTCAATTAGAATCAAATACAGACAAGAAAAATTAAATCAAGAAGTAGGTCTTTATCTGTAGATGTAGACCATCATTCTCTCATATTCTCACATGCATTAGGAGAAGAATATATATTCCTATTAATTTTACTTTGTATTAAAGTCTTAAGGAAACCTGGCAAAAATATATATTTGCATGAGTAATCAGAACAGTCATTTAAAGGTTTAGAAACTGGATCATTGACTTAATCCATATGTTTTAGCCTGGATCTCTAAAATGTCCCATGCTTGTTCTGAGATGAAAATAGAGCAGTTTTAAGAAAGTCAGCTGGAAAAAATATAGCTATGCTAAACTTCAAACTATCTGATAATAAAATATGAAATAAAATACATTATGCTTACTAGCAACATTTGAAAGACAAAGTATTTATTGTGAGGTTATGCTAATGCTATTCTCTTGGAATTTTATTGAGCACTTCATAAAATATAAAATAACACATTGAGTCTAATTGTACAAAATTATTGATGCGAGAATATCTATACATTAGCATCATCACTCTATGTGTATTTATATTCAACACTTTAAGGGTTTAAAAAAATGACACCTAAGAAAGCTGTAATACTCATTAGCAAGTCTTTCCACAGCTTTCAGGTCTGGCCAAACAGAAGTGTTAAAACCCATTTTCACCTAAGAGCATTTGAGCTGATGACTTAAATGGCATCAGGAGACAACAGACAGGGAATGAAAGTATTGCAAAGTAGGACTTAAGAATATAAAGCTTTTATGAGCATTTAATACAGGAATGTATACATATGAATTTCTCATAGTTAGCGTTAATCATGCAAACACCAAACAGAATGTTTTCCTCTTTAAGCAATTTATAGGGTTCAAGTGCCAAATTTTTGTATGCATATTGAACTGAAAATGTATTTTACAATTTACTTTAACTACAGAGTTTGCAGTGTTACTTCTTGCTTTACCAAAACTTGAGGACATATCTCAGATTTGTCCATTATTGTAATAATTTTTTTTTTTTCATTTCCATTATCCTGTGATCTGCTGCAAACAACCAACTCCACTTACTGTTGCTAAAATAGCCTCCCTGTTACATGAAAGGACAGTGCTGGTAGTGAACTGGATATGAAAGGTTTATTCTAGTAATAAGAAAAGCTTTTCTTTAATACCACTTTTTCCTACCATCTCATAGTGAAGGCAAGATCAAACATTGCCTTAAACACAGTAGTCCTATACTTCGGCAACAAAATGCTGCTTTATAATGTGAAACTAAAAAGAAAAAAAGTCTGTTGTTCAGCAGTCTCTCTGAAAACTATTTGGCTTCTTCTCTCATCTTTGTGTATAATGAACTCCAAATCTGTGCCCTATTACTTTGTAACTCTGCACACGTAGCCTCCCCCACACATCTTCCCACCATCAGACATTGAAGTCGTAGGCTAAGAGCAGATCCACAGTGCTAGTACACATTTCCCTGGGATTTGGAAAAAGCCTTTAAATAGGTTTTTATTGGTTTTTAAGAACAAGGTTATTTTGTGCTAATAATGGGCATACATTAGGCTTTAGATAATTGCTTTATGTAACTTAAAGTTCTGCCTTTCAGCTAAATAAACACTCTATGTGTTCACAGGTGTATTGTCCTCAAGGGCATTCTGCTTCTCAGGGTGGCAGCTGCTGCCAAGGTGTTGCTGATACAGTTCTGTGTATAATTTATTTGAAACAGGTGCTGGCTTATGATGAAGATAGACAGGAAACTAAAGCAGACAACATGTTTAACCACCATTTTAAAAGTTTAGGTTCAGGAAGACAATGTGCCTGAGATATTTGGTGGATGTTGCCAGTGTCTAAGTGAGAGTTTACAACCTCCCAGAAATCACCATAAGGAACAGATTGTTCATGAACTGCAGGAATTGCATTCTAACAAGCATTGCATCCAATGGTGCCAATGCACATTCCTCTCATTTGGAACCATCAAAAATTATAGAATGCATTCCCAAGTTGATGGTAAAAATTACTTTGAAATGAGGTTAATATCTAGAAGAACTCTCAGGTGCAGGATTCTGTGCAGTACCTAACTGTTACGTGCACAGGCATCCTGGGACACTTGTGTGTTTGCAAGATTCCACAGTTTCCCTCCTGTAGTTTACTATGCAAAAACTATAATAAATAAGTGGTAAATACTGATATGTCAAAGCAAAAGTGGAAATCTGATTTAAAAAGAAAGGGACACTCCAGAGGAGAGTTCCTCTGCCACCCCAAACATATGTAATGCACAGGGCAGGTGAGGGGGCTACTGTGTTATGTGGGCTGCTGCTGCAGCCATCAGCACAGCACCATGCAACAGGGCAGAGACCAGATCCAGTGCACATGGGAATAGGTGGAAAGCCTTCTTCTGACCTCGGTGGGCTTTGGATAAGATTCCAGGAGAAAAAAATGAACTCCTTTATTTTCTGTGGCCAAGTTAAACCATTAAAGTTACTTAAACATTGCTTTTTCCTCCCCCCTTCCCCCATCTTACTTCCCTTTGGTTTTATTGTAGTTTTAAATAACTTCTTTTCTAAATAAGAAACTTTTTAATAGGAGTTCATGAGGATGTTTATTCATGGATAGCAGTTTGCATATTTTAGCAAGTAATCTCCAGTTTAATCTTTAGTCTCTATAAGATACATATGTACTAAATATGCATACTAAATATTTTTGAAAGAGGTTGTTAAAGTGTGTGCATAGTCCTTAAACCTCAAACCTTAAATATCTCAATGATTTACATTTTAAAAAAATACCCAAAGGCATTAGACCACATTATGGACTAATATCCTGCCAAATTTCATGTTTTGGGGGGGAAATGTTTGAGTTACAATATATGAGTAAAAAGACAACTGAAACAACAAAATTTGGTCAAGAAAATATTGACCCCAGGCTGAGACCCTGTATGCCAAAAATGTTGACAAAACTTTAAACCAACCCTAGCAGGCATGCCATGTTTAATATTGGCAGTATATAGGAAAAACTTCAGCAATTTAATGCTTGTATTAATTTAAAAAGCTTTTGTGCAGTGGGTATAAGCTTTTACATTACCATTCCTAATTTATACCAGCTTTCCTTTTCTTTCTCAAAGGATAAATGGTCTACAGTGGATGGGAGAGAGGGCCATAGAGAGGAGTCCCCCAAACATACAAGCAATGAAGCTGTTTGCTGTATCCCACCCAAACCTGCATACCTGACTTGGAATGATCACCTCTTTCATCTGATGGATACTTCCATTTTCATGACATTAACACTCCTGGATTATTTTTTCACATAAATTTTTCATAGGAAAGCAAATAGTTGAAGTAAAACCAAATCTTTTTAAAGAAATATATGTAGAAAACCATTATTTATATTGAAACCTCTTCAAATAAATATTCCCTTAATAAACTTCTGTAAGGAATGATAATGTTTCATACCCTGCTAAGTGATGAAATACAATGCCACAAAACAATTGGGGAAATCTGATGATTGACTATTAGACTTCTTAAGCAAAGAAATGTGCACGAATTAAAGGTAGTTCTTTGTGATGAGAGTTCCACTGCATTGATGCTCCACAAGGAAGTAAATGAATGGCAGGAATTAACCAACTCCCTAACCTAAAAGCTTTGCATTTTAAAAGTCTACTCTCTACCAAAATAAACTGAGAAACGTGGTGGTTCAAGCTCACACATTGTTGTTTATCAGTGGTTGAACTGCAGCAATCAAACTGTGAGTGCAGCATGAAAGAAGGGGTGAACATGCCCTCCCAGGTTAGGCCGCGGTTGTGCCTTCCAGAGTCAGTCGGAAGGAATTGTGATGGAGCTGTGTGTCATAACCACATGTGAACAAGTTATGCCCTGATGATTAAAGAATGACTAACAAGTCCCCTGCTTGATTACTAAACAAACAAACCCAAACAAGCCCCCCAGGATCAACACCGTGGCAGCTGAGAAGCAGCAGGACAGCCCTTTTCCCAGCATTGGCTTAGATCATGTCAAAACGTGCATTCCTAGCTACACACCCAGGCTGTGTTCTAGCTAGGTACTGGAAATCAAAACAAAAAAAAGAAACAAAAAAAGATGATAATACATCCATTAAATGCTTCACTGCAGACAGTGGCTGTCCTAGGATATATAAAACCCACTGGGGTATGGTCTGGGCACACCTGCTGACCTCAGTCCTACTAGTCCCAAATCAAGGCTAATTCACAGGACTTCAAGGTTATGGAATCCCAACCTGCAGTCCATTCTAACTCAGATCATGAAGGAAACTTGCTAGCAATGTCTATAAAGACTGTTCATCCTTTAGCTAAAATGATTTGAGTCCTGAAGTATTGGGTGATAACCTACACATCTGCATGGACTTCCCTAGTGGGGAGGGTTGTGTGTCTCCCAGGTGGCCTCTCCACTTCTTGGTGCTATTATGATGGGTGACTCATTCAGTATGCTGGAATAAATCTTTATAAACAATTCTGAATGAGGGATTACAAATTAATAAATGACTGAAAGTCACTTCTCAACAATCTCAGTAAACATTTGTGGAGATTTTGATAACTGTACTTTCAAAATGGTATCCCCAGCAGATGTTATTTTCCAGTATTGTTGGACTTTTATTTTGAATCAGATTAGATGCATCATATAAAAAATATAAAGTAATCAAAGTGAAAATAGAACATTTTAGTTTTGACAAAGTAAAATGATTCACCCAGTTCAGGGTGAATTATTTTTCTCTGACATTCTTCTTTAATGAACATTTGGAATTTTTTGATCTTTGTTCCAATTTGGAACACAGCCATATTTCAACACCTTGCATGAGATGGTTCTCCTATGTTTGACAGAGCTCTAATTTGCATCTTTTTCTATGAATGGAAAAAAACCCAAAGGATAAACAATTGTTCCCCTGTTTCACACACTGAGCTGTGTTGAAAGTGAGCTCCACTTGAGCAATAACTGCAGCAAACTTGTACTTTATACACATCATTCATTTTTTCATGTTCAAGACATGAAATCTGCATGCTTCCTGCACCCTTCTCATGCCACTGCTATATAAAATTTAAAGCTTACCCATCTTCCATCTCAGCAGAACGACTGAAGGCAGTTATTTTTTCCTTCTTCCATCTCCTTTGTTAAACAGGAAGAGAGTACCTGTAAAAAAAAGATAACTTAAAAAATCAGTAATAGTGAATCTATTCTATTACAGAGGCTACACAAAGTCAGGTGCAAAATAATTAAGTTTTCTGATTACTTTAAACAGGGACAGAGGAGTGTGGCAGAAAGAGGAGAAGGGTCATTTGAGTTGCCTCTGTTAAAATGTGCAGCATCTTCCTCCTCCTCAGACCTAGTAGAAATCATGCCAATGGTCACAAAGCTTGACTGTGACAAACATCTGAAGGCATTGCTGAAGAGTGAGAAAATAGTCATGCCTGGAAATGAATGGAAAAGTCAGTCACCCCCAGTCATACATTGAAAATTTGACAGCAGACAAAGAGCAGGCTTTGAGTAACACAAAGCAAGAGGTATGGACTTCAGACTTCCTGGAATTCAAATAAGGTTGCTGAATAATACATGTTTATCTTAGAGATCATTCTTAATTTCCCTGATTCAAACCCTTTTGTTCCATTCCCTGCCCTGAACTGGTACAAAAGCCAGGAGCATCTCTGAGAAGCATGGGTGGCTTTTCATGATGTGTCAAGCACATGGGGAGAACTGGAAGGACACTTTGCCTCTCATATTGGTTAATGCTATGCAGAAGATAAATAGGAATGAACAAATGAGAAGTAGACAAAGAGAAACAACCAGCATCTTGGCTCCCTTCACAGGCACTGAAGACACAAAGGGATTTTTAATAATCTTAATGGTTCCCTAAATTAAAAATTTCAGCCATCTCTGATAAATGTTCACTTTGCCATTTTCCTTGATGTGGTTTGGGTATCTTAGAGATGATTGCTTCTCTTTCATGGCTGAGATTTGCAAATGAACTGCTTCAAAAACCTCCACAATATATGCGACTGAATTCAGAAAAGGGGTCTTGGATTTCAAAAAATTAAAGCAGAGTCACACTCCCAATTAAAATTCTAATCCCCATTAATATTTTAGCTTTACCAATTGCAGAAATAAAAATTTGTTGCCACTCTCCACCATGACTGAAATTCATGTATTCACCCTCATATGTCTTTATGGCTGTGGAAATCATATAATGCTGCCTCTATATTTCAATAGTGAAAAGGCATTTTGCACTGCATAGTGAAGTATAAGCAAATATGAGCAATATTAATTCTGGAAGTAGATTTTATGAGCAATATTTACTTCTGGATACATAAGTACACAGTAACTACCTATGTGTTCGCAATTGTTCGTCTTAACATGTCTGCAATGTGAAACCTGGAAATTATGCGTATCACTGGTGCCAACAGTCTTAAACCTGCAGAAGAGGAATAAATCTAAATACTATTTCAGGAGATCAGAGCTTCTGGATTAAACGATTCTGCACCAAATTCAGTGACAGCATAAACAACGCAAATCTTTTCTGAAGGCATCAGGCTTTACACCTGTTTATTCCACAGTTCAGTCTACTTCTCAGCATGTAAGATGGTTGAAGAAGAATTCACATTTACACAAACACTGCTGTTCCTTTTAATTTAATTACTTACTTTCATTAATCTAAATTCATGACAGACATCTTGATGGTGGCAAAAGCTGTTTTAAAGCACCTCTCCATTATCTCATCTGGACATGCACTGAGTCTTTTCTGCTTGATCTGGAAACAGCAGAGAGAACCAACCTGAAATTACACCATCAGGAATAAAAGTCTCCAGGGTCTGTTCTGCTGACAGATCTATTTCAAAATATTGAAAATTCTGGCTGTGTCCCATCACTCTCCAAAAGCTAAAACGAGCAGATGTCCAAAAGTGACTAAGCAGCACAATGAGTCCCCTATACCGCAAGATCACCAGATGTCCTCTGCAGGCAGTTTAACTTCTCAGTGCTGGGCCAGAGGAAAGAGCAAAGGATCTGGCACAGCTTTAGAAATGATTTTCCTCCTAAGTGTATCCTGTGGTTTTTCTTTTCTCCAAAAACAGAGTCTTGTTTGAAAATAAACCTTTAAAATATACAGTGGAGATAAATACAGAGCCTCCCCTTATTTCAACAATTTCCAGGGCTGGTCCTTCTGCAGAACCCTGGTTGGTCCCTAAACTGGAAGGATCCAGTTTTCTCTAGGCTGTCTGACCCAAATGTCATTAATTCTAGCTGAAAGTGCAAAGACTTTGGAGGAAGGAAGACAATACCTCTAAGCAACACAGTACTGGAAAAAGAAAAGAGGGTGGGGAACAGGCCTCAAACGGATTACAAAACAAAGTGAAAAAGAGTCGAGACAAAGAGACTATAAAACACTACACTTGTGGGACTGTGAGGAATGGGGGAGAAATTTAGTTCACTCTCTGGAGATGTTACCCCCCAAAAATACTCCCAAGAAATCTTGTTGTACCTGTGCTCCTGAGCCTGGGGCTTTTGATCAGCTATCGGGCAGCTGCCCCTCTCTTGCTGCCCTGGAGCCTGGGCCAGCACCTTCCAGCAGACACCATGAGGAAACCGCTCAGCAGTTTTCTTTTGGAAACATCACCTTGTCATGTCCATCTTCCCCACATGTTCAACATTATATTTTAAGTATTGAACAAAAGCAACCAGTGAAAATAATGAAATCCATGAAACTGTGACTGATAAAACAAAAATGCAGCATTAGTTCTGACTGTCCATAATTAAGTTTTCAAAGGCCCGACTGCTGACTGAAGATATTACCTGCTCATCTTCTCCCAGTCTTGTTTGAAATGAATTTGATAATTAGGGGTGATATTCCTTTGTCAAAACAATTTTTTTGTTAAGTATTTAACAGGCATTCTAAGGATTCTAGCAAAATGCTAACTTTTTGCACAGTTTATCTACATTTTATCAGATGATGCTATAAATCAAGATGAGAAAACAATTTACTCTTGACTTTCCTTTTGGTTTCCTGATCTAAAAACCCCAGTGAATCTGCATATGGAATAAAGGAAATCTAAACAGCAAGTTGCTTGAAATCTTAGACCAATGCTAGAAAAAGTTTTAAATATAGGTAGTTAAAAACATATCTGTATATAGACCAGTGTTTTTTTATTGCATACAAATATTACCACATATACACATATTTCTACCTATGTGTAGAATCATGTGTCTTTCAGTAAAGTTCAAGGACACATGGGACAGCATCTGATGCTGACTGCTGAAGTAGGAAGAAGGTAGGGGCCAAAATTCTCCACAATTCCCCAGGAGGCCCACCACACCACATTTTTTAAAATCATATTGTGCACACAAACCCAGACCACACGGGCTTATAACTTCAGAGGCAAAATCTGTTTATGGTAGAGAAAAGCACAGCCATCATCATCCATGTCACCTCACTTGGTGCCCTCTGGATTCTCATGTGCATGCTGTGCTTTGGCAGTGCCACATGGCATTACTTTCAAGCCAGTATTTTTTTTTCACAATGTCCATTTCCTCAGAAACACTGGGAAGTGGCCACAGCTCTGGCGCACAACCCCTAAGTAAAACAAACAAATAAACCAACCCAGGCCATTTCATCCAATCAGGAAATTCCAGTTGGCTTGACCCAACATCACCACTGGGATCTTAAAAGCTGAGCAGTAAAGGAGTGGCTGGTCCTGCTACAAGGGGGACATGAGTAGGTCTGAAATCTTCATAGTAGATCAGAGCAACCAATTTTTCAGTAAATTATTTTAAAATCCTGTAATCACAGACTTGTTTTGCATTCAGTTAAAGCAATATGTACTTGTAAATATAGTTCTGATACACAATCATCACAGAAAAAGTACAACTGGTAATGATGTTTTTTTAAAAAAGACAAACATATTTTGTTTTTTGTGTAACAAAAGGACATGTATAATACAAAATAACTTAATTTCTGCATAAGATATCCAGGAGTTCAAAGCAATATTTGTTCCTCTTTGTGAATGGAGTTTGGATGGGCATCTAAATGAAAGAAAAACTTCCCAGCGATCAAAGTCGCTCTTTTTTCTTTTAATTTACTTGATCCACCCAAGAAGGAATATAGAAAAGTCTGAAAGCAGTTGTCACTTTGAAATTTCCCAGTGTTTTAATTAAGTTGCAGAGTCTGGAAAAAATTTGTCAATTTTCCCTTTGAAAATAAGGCAAGCTTAACCTTCAAGGCAGTTTCTCTAGATTGTTAATATAGCTGTAACCCAAAATTGTGTTATGTAGTGAGGTAAGACTAGGTGTGCTTCACACTGTTTTCAAGCTGCTGGAAAGACTCGAGTCTTCAGTGGATTTTGACTCATACTCATAATTCTGAATTTCAGTTCATTTAAAATTGTCCCTTTCACTCCACTAAATGCTCTGTAATTAGTGCTTTTTTGGCAATCAGAAGATGCAGATAGGAGTATTATATCCCTCTCATGTACGTTCATGCTTAGTTCAGGAAAAACACCTTTTTTACCACCTTTTGGATAAGAATATGTATTTTAATTCAGAAGAATCAGAAGACTGGAGGCAAACAAAGCTGAAGCAAAGCTGCAGAGGGCACTCTCTAGCTGATACAAAAGGATGGGACACAGACTGAGAAAAACAGATAAGATGAAAGAGACCAGAAATGGCTGTCTGCATAAAGAAAAATAGGTATAGATTCAACATTTCATTTCCTTATGGAACACTCTTGAAGTCAAGAGTCTTGGCACTGGGTTTAAATTAGCATAAACACAAGGAGAATTTGGCTAAGATTGACACTGGAACACTAAATGGTTAGACTAGACCTAAACTATGTATTCTCAAGGGTTTTAATAACTAATCCCTCTTGATTTTGTCTGTCCACAAGAGCTGAGCCAAGAGCTCAGAAATTGTTAGACTTTGCAGAACCTAGTGGGAATATTTTTGTGGGAATGGTTGCCATTCCTGGAGCTTTGGTGTCTTCTACCATTAACAAGGGTTCTCTTTTAAGAATTATACTTGAGAAGGATGGATGTCCTAAGAGAAACTGACATTAAAAAGTTGATCATGTGTTTTTCTTCGATGCAACTTTAAAGCTAAAATCTGCATTCCACAGTGAAAGGACAACAGTCCAATCCAGGTTGGTAATGTGATTTGGCAGTGCAAAGATGAATATCAAGACATTAGGTCTTGGCTGCTCATGCATTATTACACCCAGCACTCTGTGTGGGGAAATCTGAAATGGGTTTGGCATGTCAGAGGTAAGAAAGCCCAAGTAACTGTAGATTCCATAGATAAATCTACGTTGCCTACAGAGGGAAAGCCTTTAGCATGCTACATAATATTTGAGATTAACAATTTGTTTAATAAAGCTGCAGTCAGACATCTTTAATCCAAACACCACTGTAGAGCCTATTTGTATGCAGAGTTGTGGGCAATGACCAAAAGTATTATTCTGCAATAAGAAAACAAAACTCATTTATGAAATATATTCCTTACATTCCTTAATACAGGGGAAAAAAAGAATAATATAAATTTACATATAACGTAAAAAGAACTATACATGCCAGACACTTTTTGTCAAAATCTCCTGGACCCTTTAAAAGCACAATAAACATCTGTTTTATATCGGAGTGCCAAACCTTAAAAAAAAGGCTCTCTTGTTAAAAGTCCAGCTCCTTAGTTTAACTAAATTACCAGGTGTTTATAAAATATCATTCTCTTGTGAAGCTACAGTAAACAGGAAAGATACAAAATCCAGCAAACTGAGAATGCAGGCTTCAGCTGTCAGGATGATATTGGTAAGCTTCAAGTTGCTATGTTGGTATGCACTGGTGCAGTGACTTAAGTATACTGGTCATTTGAAGAAAAAGCGAACAAGTTTAAGGCAATAAGTAAGATTTCCAAACAACTCATGTTTAAACAAAGGAAAAAAAGGACAATGAAAAAGGAACCAAAGAAGAGTTGAGAGCGTCTTATGATCTTTACTGTAATGTAATAGAGACAGTGCTCTGGGCTGTAAAGCAACACCATTTACACCAAATGGATTAAATTCAATCAGAACATCTTTTCTGATAATTTGATTATCTATGAGCAGTGTTTGTGATTAAGTCTCTTTTTCTTTTTTTTTTTCTTTTTTTTTTTTTTTTTTTTTGGCAGAAAACACCAAAACATAACACGACATTGCTGCATAACATGGAAAACCTTATCTTGCTTGTATATAAGTACATATACATATATCAAATTAGACAGCTGTCTCTATAAATTAGCAAAAAGAAAAAAAAAAGTAGAAATATGATAAAGAAAGCTAAGGAAATATAGGTTGCTAAGAACAATAAGAGGTTTTATCAGGACTGTGCTGTCACCTCTGCACTTCCTTAAAATGGTATGAACACATTAAATCAACAGTGCTAATAATATTATAGGTAAGACAGAAATCATATGTGTAGTATATAGACACATGCAGACACACACACACATCATACTGTTTAGTATTTGAAGAGAAAAAAGATGACACATCCAAATGACACAAAGATCATGAACTGCCTTGCATCACATTTCCAAGGAAGTCACTGTTAAAGTCGTTTTATTAGAAATAAATATTTTTATATCAAAGAACCCATGCACCAGAAAACCAAATGCTGCTAGAGAACAGTAGAAATATGCAATGTTGCCAAAGCCAAAGAGAGGAAGCAGAATGATCACAGTAATTACAGGTCAGTTAGTCTGGCATCAGTCCCAAGCAAAGTAATGGAAAAGCTGATAAGGAATTCAAGTAGTGTAAAATTGAAGGATGACAGTATAATTGGTGTCAGTCAAGACAGATTTATGGAAAAATAAATCTTGTGAAACTATTTGATGAAGCTAACAACACAGCTATAAGACTAGCATAAGACATTTGACTTCATAACTTACTATAACATGATTAAAATGTTAGCACTGAGTAAAGTAGCTTATGAGAAGAGTGGAGAATGGTGGTTATTCCTTCATGTGATAGCACATGCTGGTTCCCTGCCTGGTATTGCTCTTGCTAACTGTGTAGTCAGGCTAACTATTGTCAGGTTAAGCAAGCAGGAAAGGAGACCAGAAGCAGTATATCACCAAGGCAAGAAAACAACAAGAAACAGGAACAAAATCCTAAAGGCAGAGGCAATGCCCTACTTACTTCAACAGAGAGAACTTTTCATATCAGCTTTCCAGAGAAACCAAAACTTCTGCAGAATTTGTCAAGTAGAGCATGTATTATTAGAAATGTACTTAAAACCTGAATGGAGATCCATGTCCTAAAATCTGAAGTTCAGAGTCATGGGCAGGTTTGACTCTATTAAAGACAGTTTTGGGGGTATTTGTGGCAAAACATACAGACTGATTCCTTAAACATACAACAGGGGACCTGAATCATTCTAAGTCCTGCTGAACAACTAAGTCCAACAGATTTTGTATACATACATCGTAACACAGATACTTTCATGTCCCATTCAAATCTCTAGGGAACACTGTGTTTTGTATGCTTTTTTAAAGATGATTTGCAAACTTCTAAAACTTAGCTGTATTGCTACTTTTCTTGTGGGTTCAAGAAAAGAAGGAATCTCTAAACCTTTGATCCACATGCTACAAACATACTAGAGAGAAAAGAAAACACAGTGCTGCCAACAGGAAGATATACTTGTTGGTTTGTATGAATGGGGACAATTACTTTCAAGAAATGTGGTATAAGAATTGTACTGGTTTTCTTATTCATGGAAAATACATTTCTTTGTAAGAGCAATTTTTATATAAAACATTTCAGAGAACATTTTCTATCACATTGAATCCCAAAGATACTTTTTCTGGTCTCACCACAAAACAAAGAAAAGGTACTCAGTTTCATGGTTAGGTGCAGGAAAGAGAATTTTGAAAAATGCTATTAATCTTTTTATTAGTCATAATTTTAATAATCTGCAAAATTACTAGACCTCTCAAAACCTACATCTTTAAGTATTGTATTTCAGAAAGTATGGGCTATGATTTTTGTGTATCTCACTGTAAGGAACTCTGTCCACTGATAAGAGAAACAGAAAAGTTGCAGTCAGCAGCATGTTTATTTTAACAGAGAAGTTTACCCAGCAGAACATGCTACTGTGCATCAGAAAGCTTTTTACCTGGCAGGTCCATCTGAAGGGCAGTAAGAGACTATTTGAGGATGGCGGTTTTCCTCCACCTCACCTAGATGGCTTTGAATTTAATCCTAAATAAAAGCTGTGCTTTTGGTACAAGCCAGTTGTCTTGGCTCCCTCTATAGTCGAAGGAAAGACATAGGCACCTCAGGACAGCAGCTGATGGCATTGGTACCAGTGGTCTATCTTGGGTGGAGTGCCAGGTCTTGTTGCCTGATGGCCACAGAGGGAACCTCAATGAGCAGCTTAGGCTGGAACTCAAACCCTCACCAGCCAGCACCAGGTGAGCTGAATCAACAAGTGATTCAACTGATACATACTCAAGTCAAAGTACAACTGCGCCCATTAATTTAGTCATGTGGGTCAGGTTTCAAAAATCTAGATAAGCACTTGAGCCTGACTCAGGCTTTATAAATATCCATTTCATATTTGAGTCAAATGTAGCTATAAACTGAAACGTGAGAACCTTACACACATATAAGAGAGGATTGTTATGAAAATCTCTAGCTGAGAGGGCAAAATGAGGGGGTTGCTTTATAGCTTTCCCATGACTCAAGGGAAGCATGGAGAGAACTTGCAGTTTTCATTTTGCCTACTTTCTCACCAAGAAAATGGGAAAATGCTTGTTCTCCCTTGTTCAGCCTTGGTGCGGGGTCTGTGCAAACTATAATTTGAAAGTAATTTTGATAATTGCTGTAACTACAAGAGTTAACACACACAAGCTTAATTATGTTCACATAAAGCTGTGCCAGTAATGGCACCATTCATCATTTTCTTTTAAACCAGTAACAGGTGTTAATCTCCAGCCAGCAACTGGAGCAATGCAAGTGAGCAATAAGCAAAGTGCCAAAAAAGAGAAACCACTCTCAAAGCTCTCTGTCACAGAAAACCAACTTACAGTAACATCTCTGTAACTGGAGTCATCTGAAGAGTGAAGAATTATTTGACTTTTCAGTGATGGGAATTGTTAATAAACTCTGTTTTTCTCTTCTACCTCGATTAGCTTTCTGCAAAAGCTTTGAGCAGTACAACTTGGAGTAACAGACATATCTTGTCACTTACAGAAAACTAATCTTTTATTTTTCCTCTTTTTTGATAGGCTGTTGAATTATTACGTTTTCAAACATAATGGAAAATAGTGCAGAGTAGAATTTAAATAGGAACTTAACAGTACTTTTGCTATTTTTCTAGTTTTAATGTCTACCTTGTAAGATTTTTAAATGTCTTGCACGTCCTGTCCTCCCAGGCACATAACCTGTCCTTCCAGGGTTCTGGAAGTTACGTGGGAGACACCCTTGGCACTGTTAGGTCTTCTGTTCACTGCCATACAATGCTTCCTGGTACTAGAGAACATGGAATAAAAAAGAAAAGACGAGCATGATAAGACAGACCAAAACAATTTTTCATAAACCATTTATCAGAAGTCAATCTCAAAGTACTTTACAATGGAAGATCTATCTTCCTGTTAACAGAGGCAAAAATAAACCACAGGGAAAGGATATAAATGTATGTATATAATGCTGACTAAATTTGCAAAGTTTAAAATAATTTCCGCCTAATATTGATGTTGTACTCTCTAAAGATGCTCAGAAATCAGAACCTCTAACCCAAAGTCTATTCTGGAATAATAATATTAATAAGAAATATTGCAAAGCATAAAAATGAGCTAAAACATTAGCAATGACATGAGACTGAAAGCTGCAAAACATTGTCACTTGCAGCCACTGAAATATTCTGTTCATAGTGTTCTTCCTTACTGTGTTACGTTACAGCATTAAGTACGTAATTAGTAACATGATAATAAAATAAATAAAATTAATTATAACAGTGAAACATTTCTTATTGTAACATATTTCCTATTAAAAACAAATAAACAAAATGGAGTTTTTTCTCCACTGACTTTTCTGTTGATAAGAACACATTTCTGGAAAACACTTCAACTGTCAAACACTATTTTTTTCAGAGAAAAGTGCTCAGTTTAAACTGCATGTTAAATTTTGTGTCTGTTGATATTATACTGGGTGAGTTTTTTGCTGTGGAATTAATGTCATGTTCAGTGACATCAGCAAAAACCACGTCATTAATTTAGGGGTTCACCACTCAACCACATGTTTAGCTTTCTGGGCTGATGGGTTGAAGAAATTTATTCATGCTGCTAACATAGGATGAATAGAGATTTAGGCTGCTGAATTGTAAGTGCTGTTTGGAAAAGATGTGCTATTTACATTCTACACAAAACTATCTGATATACAGAAATATGAATGAATTACTATATATGCATTTGATATAAATACACAAGATTTACATATTGTGAGCTCTATATGTGCCTGTGAAAATGAGATCTTGCAAGACAAAATTTTGAATAATGATCGTACATAAAAGCTTTACTCAAGCAACGTGTTCTGCAGAACAGATTTTGCCCTAGAAAGCAAAAGGGAGATAGCTATTGACAGAAGAGCTACAATTTAACTGAAGCTGCTGTAGGAGAAACTAAAGCACTTATTTGCCATCAACAAGTTCAGTGTCTGATGATGCACGCAGTGATACAGAAGCAGAAGGGAGAAGCAGAGCTGGCACCTCCCTGGAAACCTGCCACAGCTCCCCCTGACACACACAGACCTCCTGATGCTGCAGAAAACAGGTAATACAGGGCTACTGGCAGCTATTTATAAGCAAATGAGTGAGGGATGCAAGATACCTAAGCATATGATTACATTACCTGAATTCCCAAAACACTGACTGCTGGTGCACGCTCCTGGAGACTCAGGAAGGAATTGCGTGGACTTTCCAGCTGCTGAAAGAAATCTGACAAAGTCACAACGATGACATTTGAAAACATCACAAATGTGGCATTTAGTTTGGGGAAAGATGGGTGGAAAATGTAAGAAAGAAAGAAAAAAAAGAAAGCATTGAGGTGGACACAGATTTGTGGAGCATCCATGAGTTAAAAAATAAATCCAGTTATCTTGATTTGTTATTATGCACAACTCCAGTCACACCTAGGGAGCATCTCTTAAACACCTAGGGATACAATTTGACATTATTTGCAATGAACCAATATGTGTCCTATGTCTGTTTTAAATACCAAGACTTCTGTGTATTGAGAAACTGAGCCAGTTTTAAGGTGTCAGTTAAAGCCAGCCTCTGGCTAGCATTGCTGCTTGGCTGATGTGCTGCAGCTCCTCTGGTTCCAGTGAAGCCTGTGGGGAGCAGCTGGCATGTCTGATCTTCACGCATGATCTCCCCTTGAATTTGCTGGATTTGGGATCAGCTGCAGAGAGCACAAGTATTTAGATAATGGGTCTGCCTCATTTGAAATTTTAGGCTTTGAGAAGACCAGCAGCTTTGCAGTGCATCCAGAAACTTGAGCAGGAAATGAAACTTCTTGCAACACAGAGAAAACAACGCACATAGGTTGTATTTTTCATTTGAACATAATTCGATATTGTAGATATTCCTTCACCTCTCTGGCTGGTCCTTACAGATTGCCATTTTTGGGAAATTTGTATTTCTGCAAATCCCAGATTCTGTTCTTGGGATTTTGTTTGTTTGTTTGTTTCTATTTGCTTCTTAAAAACTAATTTATTTATATTGAAAAGAACCATGAAGTTTAAAATCAACTCACATGCAAAAAAAGTAAATCACAGAAATGGTGTTCATATTGTCAAACTGACAAAACCCAGGAAATCTGTAAATTTAAATGTAAATTTCCTGGTCCAGAAAAGACTAACCCCCCCAAATTTAAAAAAAAGAAAAAAAAGTTCACTACTTATCTTTTCCCAATATTTTATTATTATAAATGCCCAGGTGGGGTGCATTTTTTTTCTTACACCGTTCAACCACTGAATTTATTCTGCCAATTATTTTTTTTAATAATAGGTTTGTATGCAAAGGTAGATTAAATAAAAGAAATTATGTGTGGGATGTGAGCTCTCATTATACAAAATGTTTCTCTCCCTTTGGCCTTAGAGATAATTTTCCAAAAATAAATTGCTCCAGTAATTAGTTTCCCTGAATACATTACCTACTGTTGCATAAATTCTGTGGGGAACATTTATTGTCTGAACCACAGAAAACATATATGGAGAATGTTAGGATGAACAGAACTGTTCAGGTCAACTTAAAAAACCCCAGCAGCACAGTGATTCTTTTACAGTAATGAAGTTTTTGACTTTCAGATGTTTTAATGCTGTTTATTTTGCATGGCTCTTTAAGTCATCTTAAAAATTAAAAAGAAATTAAACAGAAGTTACATATTTCTTTACACTCTTGTGGCTTAGCTCCTCAAATGGGGTAGTTTTAATTCAACAACTACAACAGCACTATCTTTTATTTGTCTTAGGACATAAAGTCAATTTTACCGCATTTGTCCTTTTACCATTTCCAGCACTTTGGAGGACCTGAAACTCACAAAAAAAACCCCAAAACTTCTCTGCATTATACACTGATTAATTTTCAAAATATTAATTCCCAAATGTACATGTCCTAGACATGGGCCCCAGGTTCTTTTCTTATAGTTTTGATTGAGCAAATTTTAAAACTAAAGCTAGAAGCAGCCATGTGCCATGTAGCTGGTTGCAGTAGCATGGGAGAATGCAGCTTCCCATAGGGCAGTAAGGAGCTATGGAACTCCATATAGAAACTTTGCTCTCAGTGTTGGAAAAAAAAAAAATAATTAAAAAATCAATAAATTGAGATAGAATTACAGAGAATTTGGTGATACTAAGAAGGAGTAGGTCACTAGAGAAAGAAATTTGGGATGGGAAAGGGAGTAATATGGAGGACTCTTTTTTAGTCTTTTAGAGTTAAATGATGTCCCCACAGAAACCCATATTAACTCTTCCACAGCCTTGCATGGGGCCTGGATTTCATCTTCTACAGCCATGAATACCCTACAGCAAGTTTGTTTGTCTGTGAGGAGAGAAAATAAAAAAACAATGCCAGAATGCCAGCATTTCTAGCACACATAGTGAACGAATTAATGGTATTAACTCATTCAGAATATAATAAAATCCTGTATCATTTTTAAAAATAGTACAGTCATGTTGATATGTGCATCTAAGATATTCGGGGGTTTTTTGGTTGGTTTGTTTTTTTTTTTATATTGCATGATGACACCACCTAATGATGCATCACTCAGGGATTTTGTGCAGAAACTTTAGGTTTATACTAACAGCATAATTTAAGAAAGTATCTTATGTAAATCTGTCGGTCTCCTAGGGTCTAGGAATGAAATGTAATGCTAATTTGATTTAGTAATTTGCTCTTTCTCCCCAGAAACACACAATTACTGCTTTTGAAAGACTTTTTTCATTTTCCATTATTCTAGGACTAAACTGAAAGTTGAGTCGGCAGCAAGGCCCAGGCTGGGAATGTAGCAGACCTCTGGTACTCAGCCTGTTCCCAGCCAGAACATACAGTGCTGGGAGATTTATTTCTGAAAATGGAATGTTCATTATCTCTTTTTTTTTTTTTTTTTTCCTTACAAAAAATGGAAACAAAATAAGTCTCCTTGAAATTCTGCAACAATAACCTAAATGTGAAATGTGAGCTGAAAATAATGTGCCCCTCCGTTTGTCTAGAAGAGAGGGGACTTGTAGCTCTGAGTGAGTCGGCTTGCAGGAGAGAAGCAGGGACATTGTGTATGTGTGCACGTACAATACTGTAGAAATAGTTCATCAAATGAGTGGTTTCCTGTCCCGATCTGTAGGTTTTTCTTCTGTGGAAGTAAATGGAAATAATCGATCTGACTTCCATCAGCGCATAAAAGAGACTGTCAGCCATTTGTTTTCTGCAGGGCTACNACATTTATTGTCTGAACCACAGAAAACATATATGGAGAATGTTAGGATGAACAGAACTGTTCAGGTCAACTTAAAAAACCCCAGCAGCACAGTGATTCTTTTACAGTAATGAAGTTTTTGACTTTCAGATGTTTTAATGCTGTTTATTTTGCATGGCTCTTTAAGTCATCTTAAAAATTAAAAAGAAATTAAACAGAAGTTACGTATTTCTTTATGCTATTGTGGCTTAGCTCCTCAAATGGGGTAGTTTTAATTCAACAACTACAACAGCACTGTCTTTTATTTGTCTTAGGACATAAAGTCAATTTTACTGCATTTGTCCTTTTACCATTTCCAGCACTTTGGAGGACCTGAAACTCACAAAAAAACCCCCCAAACTTCTCTGCATTATACTCTGATTAATTTTCAAAATATTAATTCCCAAATGTACATGTCCCAGACATGGGCCCCAGGTTCTTTTCTTATAGTTTTGATTGGGCAAATTTTAAAACTAAAGCTAGAAGCAGCCACGTGGCTGGTTGCAGTACCATGGGAGCAGATTGCCATAGGGCAGTAAGGAGCTATGGAGCTCCACATAGAAACTTTGCTCTCAGTGTTGGAAAAAAAAAAAAAAAAAATTAAAAATCAATAAACTGAGATAGAATTACAGAGAATTCGGTGATACTAAGAAGGAGTAAGTCACTAGAGAAAGAAATTTGGGATGGGAAACGGAGTAATACAGAGGACTCTTTTTTAGTCTTTTAGAGTCAAATGATGTCCCCACAGAAACCCATATTAACTCTTCCACAGCCTTGCATGGGGCCTGGATTTCATCTTCTGCAGCCATGAATACCCTAGAGCAAGTTTGTTTGTCTGTGAGGAGAGAAAATAAAAAAACAGTGCCAGAATGCCAGCATTTCTAGCACACATAGTGAACGAATTAATGGTATTAACTCATTCAGAATATAATAAAATCCTGTATCATTTTTAAAAATAGTACAGTCATGTTGATATGTGCATCTAAGATATTCGGGGGTTTTTTGGTTGGTTTGTTTTTTTTTTATATTGCATGATGACACCACCTAATGATGCATCACTCAGGGATTTTGTGCAGAAACTTTAGGTTTATACTAACAGCATAATTTAAGAAAGTATCTTATGTAAATCTGTCGGTCTCCTAGGGTCTAGGAATGAAATGTAATGCTAATTTGATTTAGTAATTTGTTCTTTCTCCCCAGAAACACACAATTACTGCTTTTGAAAGACTTTTTTCTTTTTCCATTATTCTAGGACTAAACTGAAAGTTGAGTCGGCAGCAAGGCCCAGGCTGGGAACGTAGCAGACCTCTGGTACTCAGCCTGTTCCCAGCCAGAACATACAGTGCTGGGAGATTTATTTCTGAAAATGGAATGTTCATTATCTCTAAGTCTCCTCGAAATTCTGCAACAATAATCTAAATGTGAAATGTGAGCTGAAAATAATGTGCCCCTCCGTGTGTCTAGAAGAGAGGGGACTTGTAGCTCTGAGTGAGTCGGCTTGCAGGAGAGAAGCAGGGACATTGTGTATGTGTGCACGTACAATACTGTAGAAATAGTTCATCAAATGAGTGGTTTCCTGTCCTGATCTGTAGGTTTTTCTTCTGTGGAAGTAAATGGAAATAATCGATCTGACTTCCATCAGCGCATAGAAGAGACTGTCAGCCATTTGTTTTCTGCAGGGCTACTTAAATACATGGTGATGCAGCAGGCAGAAAAGATCACCCACAAATTCAGCAGCAATCACAAATAGATGGTAGGCACACCCAGGGGAGCGATACATTCCGTCATTTGCAAAGTATGACTTCCTTTTCTCTCTCTCTCCCTCCCTCTTTCTTTTCCTTTAAGGTTACATGATGTCCCTCCAGGTTCTGCAGTCTGGGTTTGATTAAATAATTATAATCTTCAAGCAGCAGATCTATCATTTACATTCCTCAACATGCCAACATGTGCCTTTTGTGGGGATGCCAACCAATACCAAAGCTTCTCTCATTATTGTCATTGAAAATACAGTGGTTCAATGTTTGTGCTATTTCCTGGATTTTGGCGATATAATGTTGCCCAGCAATTTGCTGTCAGTGCCAACAACACTAAAGAACTTCATAATAAATCCTTTCTATATTTACTCAGTCCACCACTGTGTCACTGAAATTAGCATTTTACGATCTTATGCTCCAAAGCACCTATTTTCTCCTTTAACTCCATCCCATTATGAATCCTAACAGAAAATCCATCACAGCAGGGTTGGCTTCAGCTTTTCTGTATAATGATTGCTGTCAGTCATGTTTGCTTTCTGAAAGGACGTGGTGCTTTTAGCTTCATGGTAGACAACAGTAAAGATAAACCAAACTAACAAATAAGACAGAGTGTTTAATTTAGAGATCCTACAAAGAGATCGGTTTAAAATGTCAGATAGCATCCCTTCATGTAGGCTAAAGTATAGAAGATAAAATTTACAAACAGAGAAAGATACCACAAAGAAACACGATCAGATCCTGCACTAAGGTCCAGATGGGCCAGCTCCACTCATCTGAGTGACAGGCATAATGAAGAGGGAGTGTTTGTCTGCACTGAATGAAAATACCATGCCAATGGAAGAAAATAATAAGCAGAGCAGAGCCTTTAGCAGTAAACTGTTCTCAGGGATACTCCAGCCAACTCATCGTGGAAACCATGGGACCATTTGGGCTCAAGTATGGTTGTGTCTGGGTAACCCAGCCCTTTGCTGGAGAAGAGGCTTGTGAAAAGGGACACTATGGAGCACAGAGAAATTTTATTTGTTGCTTGCTGAAATAAGTGGAGGTTGGGATTTTATGACTATTAGGACGAGCATCGTTGATATCCACTGATAACCACAAAAAAGCTGAAAAATTTTGCTGAATATTCTGACATAGAGCAAGTTCACCAAAAATCACCCCCATGCCCCAGAAAGGAGTATTTTGGAAATGTGCTTGTGTGCACGCGTGGAGTCACAAGTCTGGGAAGGAAAGTACTCTATAATCTCAGCCCTCATGGCAAAAGCAGCTCCCACAGCACTTTGTGATGTGGGTGCACACAAGCAGAGTTAAAAACTTCCCCAGACACAACCTATCGTTATGAAAATCTCACAGCAGAAGTCATTTAACCCATCCTGTCATGCCCTTGTGCCACAGTTACACCAGTGCAACCCTCATGGCCACAGCATGGGCACTTGTGAAGAGGACATGCTCTGTGGGATCCATTTAAGCATTCTTACTAATAACTGGGCATGGATACTTGCCAGGAAATCAAGATACTGCATGTCAAAATAACCCTGTCTGATTTAAGAAATAAGAATCAGTATTATTTGGTTGCACAACAATCAGTGATTACAGACCTCCCTTCTCTGGATGTCAGACCCGTGGGATTTGCAGCAGGATATCAGCCACCAGAGGACACTCTTATTTCTCCAGGAAAACTGTTCTGGGCAGCACAGAAACATCACCAGGAGACTAAGCCAAGAGGCTCATAAAGCTGAAAAACAACACGATCCTCAGGTCAGACCAATTTTTAAAACAACTTCCAGAGCATAATTTGCATATTGCTTTCCCTGAGACAGGCTACAAAGCAGGATTTTCTTAAATCAGGTTGTACACCCTGGGACTAAGACACCTATTAAGCTGTTTGATTAAGTGTGACAATGAGGCAGGCACATTTGAGTATGCAGAGCAAATGTTTCAGCTGGTTGAATTATTAGGGCAGCAACCTAGCTTTTTCTGTTTAGGACTTTTGTCATATCCATGCAGCAGTAGGGCTTTTCAAAACTTTAAGGTGATGGAAGGATATTGAAAATGTTAATAAACAGAGAAAACAAAAATGTTCATGCGATGCTGCTGACACAGATATCAAGCTGTGTGTGTAGCTAGCTATGTGTCAAATGTCATACATGCATTAGCTAAAAACATGGGACCAGGTATAAAAAAATGCCCAGTTTATGCCTCTGCAGGGGCCTCTTCCCTTGGCACAGGCATTCAAACTTCCTGCAACTTTGGCAACTCAGCATAAGAAACAGTAAAATGAAACAAAAAAAAGAATTCAAACAACAAAACCAACCCCGTCTTTCTGTTTGATTTTTCTGCTCTAGATGTATTGTTCAAATTTTTTTTCTGGTTTAAATTTGTCGACTCTGTGCATCAGTCCTAGAATTTGCATGGGAAGACATTTCTGTTACCGTTATAAAACACATCAGTCTCTGGGATAAACTCTTGGAGCATGACATGCTATCATGGCTGTATTTTTCATTGGCTCCTTTCTGTCAGCACTGAGGGCACAGGTACAGAAAGGAGGAATATGGGCTCATACATCTGGGTGAAAAGCAAGCTGGGCAAAGGGGCTGGCATGGCTTCCAGCTCATCGAATCAATGCCACTGAGCTGAGAGATGAGCCTACACTTTTCATGAGTTTAAACAGTAAGCAGAGACTGAGCCCTAATTCTTTAGACTTGTGGTGTGACCAGAAACCACCTCTTTTTCTGCTTCTGATTTTCCTCAGTAGTAAGGAAAACTGCACTACAAGAACAATATTTCACTAACAATTTCTTCTAAAAGTATTCTAATAAAAACATCCTGAAACTAGCATCCACTTACTTCCTTTTATAAGTCTTTTTTATTCTGAGTTTTAAGATGGTGGTTTAAAGCAGTGTTTTTTATCTTAAAGAGCACAAAACAGAGAAAAAATTATTACTGGCAATAAAAAATGTTTTGCCACCCAATTTATGATTAAATTACTATCTCAATTAGTTATTGAAGTGATAGTAGTCCTTTCCTCAATTTGTTATAAAATGATAGAGAAAACATCTATTCTGGGCTTTTAAAAATCTGAATACAAGCAATGGAAAAAAATCCATATGTGGGTGACTTTTCAGAGCCTCTGAGATATTGGGGAATACAGCAGATATCAATACTGTTTTAATTTATTTTGTCTGCTTCCATCTGTGCACATTGTACTGTTGGTGTATTGCGATGCTTGATTTGTGATTTTATACCTCTGTGTGTGAAGATTAATTACTCATGTTTTCACTTATGGGACCTCATTTGTTTCACAAATCACTACTGCTAGGATGATAGAAAAGTTTGCTGAAAGATACAAGACCTCTATAATACGATGGTGGCAGTGACTATTCTCACACTGTGACCGCTGGGAGGAAAGTGCCCTGGGTTGATTTTGGACATTGTGCTCCTGGATTGATATCTTTGGTAGATTAACAGAAATTAACAGGTTGCATTCTACCAACAGATCTTTGTCAACATTGTGTAAATACACTTTTAAGTTATGGGATTTCTCTTTCAGTCACATGTTTGATGATACTCAAGCATTCCTACACACTTCTGTGGCCAGACATGCTAAAAAAGGAAGCGATGGCACCAACAGACATTAGCAAAAGCAAACACCAGAAGGAAGCCACAGCACAAATAGACATTATATTCAGCCCATTCCAGGCTCTGGGAATTTGATCATTCTCAATGCCATTCTCCACCACTTAGCTGCCAGATGCCATGTTGTCACCGTGTGCCACTCTTACCTTAGCACAGTGGAATCCTGGTGTGAGTCCACTCCAATGGTTCAGTTATGTGACCAAGGATAGCTGGGCAGAAGAGTGTTGACTTTTTCTTCACTACAATCTCTTCATGTATCTATCTTCACTAATCTATCCATAGTGCCCATTACTATATCTTTGTTTTCCACTTCTACAGCTTCTGGAATCCTTGTGTTCGTGCTGCCCTATTGATCATGTGATTTTCTAGTCCAGTCCTCCAAGTCGCTTTAGCATAACCTCTAGACAAGCTCTAAGAAGAGTATTAGACAACTGTTATTGCAAAAACTTAGTTATCCTCTTAGAATTATATCCTACCTTGTATAGTCATGAGCAGGTAATGATGCATGTTCTTTTCCACTTACATCCTTGTCCTTAGCTATGTCAGTCAGATCACATCTGAAAGTGGAGCAGAGATGCATTTGAGGACCTGAACTTTGCCTTTCCAGTTGTTCTTCTGAGCACTTAGAGCTTCACTGATGCTTTTTAAAAGAGATTTAAGCTAAATGCGAGATTAAACAGGACTTTTTTTCCTAGTGTCAAGCAAGAGTCTGCCATGACCATCATTAAGTATATTGCTGCAAGCAAAAAATTACATTGTGCAAACCAAATATAAGCAATCCCTTAGAGCTCTTCCCACAATGTTTTCTCCAAATTCATACACTCATGCTTCAGGAAAGGACTGTAAAAAATCTGGTTTGCTGGGTGGGTGAGGTCTTCACTGGCACTGTGCCAGGCCACACATATGGGATTTTGCCATGCTTGCTGTTTTTTTAATCCGGTAAAGAGAGGAAAAAGTATGTGGAAGGTGAGAGCAAATGGCATCCTACAAAATAATCAAACTACTTTCCATCATTAACCTTCCTAAGAAAGATAACTGTGTGTAAGAACAAGGGAGCAGCAAATGAATTAAAGCACAAAGTATCTGTGGATAAAAGCATCACATGTAAGAAGAGCTGCAGTGTCAGAGCTATATGAGGACTCAGTCCTCTGATGGATGCAGCACGCAGTATTTGCAGGAACAAGAGGAGAAAAAAAAAATCAAGTTGTATTTCAATTCATCAACTTATGGGAAGATGTCTGCTTTATCACTTTCTGCCATTTTCCCATTAATTTACCTGAAATTTTAATTTTATACTTTAATCTTTCAACTATGCTAATGAGTACCCTGGGATAGATTACAGGTATGTCAGTGTGTAGCCTCAGCCCTGTGGGTTCCCTCACTGTGGGTCTGGAAAATGTTTTCTTCTGGACCCACCTAGGCCAATGGAAGAGTCTAATACCTTCAGTACTCATGGTCACCTGGCTGCTAGCACTTGCTGTACACTACTATAAAAAGGGCTTTCTAGCCTGTTTCTGTCTGGTTGAAATGAATTTTCAAAGACCTACTACATAAACTGTTCCAATGGACCTGGTTTATTTTAGGACTATAAGGCTGAAACAGTACATTAGCTCTTAAAGTCCAGTCACCCGAGACTGCAGCAATCACTGTCTTGCACAGAAGAGCTTAGAGAGTATTTCTCTGCACAGCCCATCTACTGTGGCCTGCAGTGGTTCCCCAACAGCCACTAGAAAACCCAGGAAGTAAGGTAAATGACCAAAATTACGATGAACTTGATTAATAAAGCAAACAATGAGTTAAGATCTATCAGCAAAGACCGATGTCCCCATGAAAGCAGAGAATGCACATACAGGATCGTTTCAGAAATGGCTTGCATACCATGCCATAGAACAGCTCCCAAATGTGCAACCTTGCCAGCTTGGCACAGAGGGAAAAAATTTCCCCCTAACTCCAAATGAGGCTGATTTATGCCCCAGCTGAGGGAACCAACCAAGTGCTGGGGATTCCCATGCGCCTGACTCACTTTTTGGCAGTGACCAGCCTCCCCAGTACTACTGGTCACATTCAGCAAACTCCAAAACTTTTCTGAGAAGATACATAACTCATTGAGACCCCCACAGGTGATCAGCATAAGCAGCATTTGCCCATGAGCTCAGAGGCAAGCAGAACACAACGCCAGCACAGCTCAGCGAGAAAGAGCAGCACCAGACCCAGGAGGAGCCTGGGCAATGAGGAGAAGGCACTGCTCTCCAGCAGGCATGTAGGTAGGCAGGGCTGAAACACAGTGTGTTCCAGTAATTTGGGATGACAGTGAAGACATTGCAGGTTATTACCTCTAGCACACATTGGAGCTTTGGTTTGTGTAACTTGTGTGATATTCGGCGGGCTCAGTGCTCTCTCCCCAAACTCTGGGAAAAAGTATGGGGGGAGAAGAAAAGGCAGTAAAAAGGAAAAAATTTACTACTGTATTTACAGTGTCCCAGTGCAGAGACCAGACTACATTTGGGACTGACTTAGAAAACTATTTGGCAGCATCTGTGGAAAAATGGAAGGTCAAATGACACCTTTCTCTAATCAAAGATATTTCTAAAAGTTAAATGTGAAGCACCCCAATCAGCCACAATGATAATCCTTCTATTGTTGAGCTCACATTGTCTCTGATGCTTACACATGTGAATATATAAATCCATATTTTGTATTTGTCAGTTGGTAGGACCTCAAAAATTTCACAGTAGATATGAAAGTCCTGTTTAGAAAATTTGAGCCTTTAGCAATAGGTGGGTGATTTTAGTTATTTCTGAAGGTCCATTTGTCCTAGTTCATGGTACCACTCTCCTCAGAGCCAGCTGGAAAATAATTGGGTTAAAAAAGGGTGTCAGACTTGACACCCGAGTTAGAGGTAAAGCATCATTAAACTCGTTGGTAAGACTGAGCAAAAGAACATTGATGGAAGAGAGAGTTCCTTGAAACCATTCCTCAAACACCATTTCTTCGCTCCCATCGTGATGATTTCAAGTGAGTGAATATTCTCAGATACAATTGTTCTGATATTGAAAGAAAACAAGAGAGGTGTTACTGTTCTGATACAGGACAGTGCTTTAGCCTCTGTGTTTGTATTACAGCTGAGAGAGTTTAAGAAAAGAGCCCTGTAATGTGCCTGTCCCCCTGGTGAGTTTATGCATGCTCTCACAGCTCTAATAAAAACATACGATGAAGGTAAATTAGGGTGGATGACTGCTTCTGTCAACACTGAGCAAACAGCATCTTTAAGGTTTATGTGTGACTTAGAATTCAAGAATGCAGACTTTGTTTTTCATTGATGGGCTTGTTAAAAAAAAAACTTTGATAGTTCCAGAGGAAAAAGAAATTATATAGAAATGTGAAGAGATTAAAGCAAAGAAAGAACTTTGACATCAGACGGGAGCTTGTTTGATTAGGTCACCCTATAGACCAGAAATAATTTTTTAAAAAGAAGACAGATGGAGGATGTCAGGTGCTTAAAACAACATCTCGAGTCTTACCAGTGCTTGTGCTCATGTGAGCCAAGACTTCAGGCTTCACAGATGTTGAACGTGTCTTTTGGCTGGGGTTCTCAGGAGGATGAGGAGAGGCACCAGAATGCAGTGAGAGCAAAATGGAGATTGTGCAAGTCTGACAGCAATGAGCAACATTTGCTGCTATTAACAAGCAGCAAAGGAACCCTCCCATCAGTGTCCTGAGGCAGACAGACCAACTTGCTTTTAGTCTGGTTCACTGTCTTTTGCTCCTCACTTGCTGCTGCTGGCTCAGTCTGCCTTTGAATTAATAAAGTGGCTGCTGGCCCTAAGGAGCAACTTGTCTGAGTCCCAGGGGAACTGCTCCTGCCTGCCTGGTGGCTTCAGTGGCAATGCCAGCAGCCTGGCAGGTGGTGGCAGATCAAAAAGAAAAACTCCCACAGAGCTTCTGGGGATTTCCTCACTAATATGCTGATGCATACATTAGTTGACTGACTGACACTGCCTAAATATTTGTCCTTTACTGCTATGTTTGGCATGATCTTATAGAACCTTTGGTGGTTTGTGCCTCAACCCTGCTAATCACCACTGCAGGATTAGAAGGGTTGACATCAGACCATTTCACCTGAGTTTTCTCTTTCTCTTTTCTCATTCAAAAAATGAATAAGTTTTTACCTCCCACATAAGTACTGCAGTCAACAATGGAACATTAATGGACTTCGACAGAAACCAAGGAAGTCCGTGCTTATATATGTACCTTACACAACACTATATATTAGTCCAGAGGCAAGGAGGAGTTCTCAGTGTCTGGACGTCTCTCCAGAAAGTATCTGTACATTTGCTAAATTCCCACTGAGCAGGGACATGTGGAAATGGCACAGATAAGCTACTGTTTCCCAGCCAGCACCAGGTTCAGCTGCAGCCAGGGGCAAGGGTTGCTCCATAGAACACTGAGACAGGCCAAGACTTTTAGAGGGCAGCAAACCAGAAATAGCTGTCTTTTCACTGTACTCACTTGGAAGCTTGATGCTTAACCGGGATAGACAGCAAGGTAGCATGACTGCTTCAGGTGATCCTGGAAATACACATTATTTAAGCATCTTCCCCAATCTCACATTATTTAGAACAGATATTACTTGTCCTACTAAATAAAATGAAATAGGTAACTTCCTTTTTTTTTTTTTTTTTTTTTTTTAGTTCTAGTTATACATACATATGGTTTAGGAATTCAATTATATTTAAGTTCTTCTCTAATAAAACTAGAACTAGAACAGCTGGCTGCCAGATCCTTGGAGCATTTCAACTTGGTCAGGAGCATCCAGCATATTTTAAAACCATCTCTTGACCCTACAGAGTAGGTCAATGTTTTTCCTGGCAGCCCACTAGTTATTTTTTAAGTGTCTTGATTTTTTTTTGTGGCGTAATGCAATTTTACTCATTATCACTACAGATGTCAGACCAAGACTAGCAAGATTATAGCAGTAGCTGGAGCATATGGTTGAGTCATATGAATAATCATAAATCCTTTTTGACATTTGCCCATTATTACATCCTGATCATGTCCCCCTGGAATCTCTTGTTTAGTGTAATGTTTAAGCCATTAGAAGGTATCTCTGGAGGTCTAGATTTATAGAGATCTCTATTGGAGGAACACAGTATTAGCAGTATGTTTATACAAACATAAAACACATGAATATTATATACCAATATATCTACATGTAATGTTTATAGAGATGTACAGGAGAAACAATTAATGATTGGTAGCCACTAAAAGAAATGTTTCTGATGACATCTTAAAATCACAGTGTAAGTCAGGATAACAGAGAAGTTGCCTGAGCAGATGTTGAAAAAAGAAAACAAAGTATATGAATAAAATATGAAAAATATGAAAAAATATGAAAACAAAGTATATTAATAAAAAGAAAAGTGAAAAGAGACAGTCTTTATAGTTTTAAATGGTAGCATTTTTCAAGCTTGTACATTTTATTTTGAGAGGAAGAATGGTGGGAGAAGCTGTAAAGGTAGCAATAAGAGTAAGGTCCTTCATATCTCACTAAACAAAGCTTTGTCTTTTCAAGAGGATTTTACAACTACAGGTTACCAGTTTCTAGACCATTTGTAACAGGCTGTAGTGACAAGGTTACAAAATCCCTGGGTATGAGAAGTCCAAATTATGAAGAGTTTTTGATCCAGATTTGAATGTGGATTCTCACTCACTGTATCCATGATGATCTGACACATTATGCTATCTCAAGATCCTCAAAGTTTTAAATGAACTCAATCTAACTAACAGAATTACCAAACTCAAGTCACAGTAATATGACAAATCACAAGCAGCTTTCCCAGGGATGAATTTTTGTGGTGGGAGTCCGTGCCACAACCATGGTGAAAACAGGCTAATGTGGGACTAGTGTTAGAGCAACCTGCAGCAAATTCCCCTTGGATGTAACAGGGACACCCTAAAACTGAACCTTTTGCATTAAGAAAGAAAGGGTCTCTACTGAGATACCATGTAATGGGCAGTCCAAATATTTACATGCTTAAAAAAACCCACAAACATGATAACTGAGCATCATCAAGTAGCACGGTTGACTATAATATGTTGAAAATTACTTAATTTTTGATAAAGGACATTTCTCCTCAACCATGATAGATTATTTTTTTTTTTTTTACCAATGCCCACCACCAAGCTGTCCCTTCAGTACTGGAGAACCCACATTAGCTGCTGAGCAGGTCTCACCTGATGTCTGAGATGACATAGAGCCATACCTGCCCGGACTTGGAGGCGCATCCTGTTTTCTCTCCTTCCCATCATGTCCCATCACGTTCTTTCTGCCCCACTCCTCTGCTGCTGTTCTGTTTTTAAAGAAGGGAAACGTTTACAGGAAATTTGTATTGTTCAAAAACTATTCAGCTTCACTGTGCAGTGACTCTCCCTTTACATTTCAGACACTACGTTAAGCATACCAGCAGGCAGCTGGAGCATTCCTTTATTTTAGGCTGTGCCTCAAGTGCCTATCACATCAGGTTTTCATGCAGATTCACAGCTTTCTCTACCCGAAAGACCAGCAGCTAAAACCCCTGCTGTCTCCCAGTTCCCACCTGCACCGGTTCCACACAGCCTGGAGGAAAGAAAGGACTGCACAGACAGGCTTGGACCATCCTGCAGATGAAGCCTGGTGAGATGGTGGCCTCAATAATGGGAGAGGTAGCCAACATCTTGATTTGAAAGGGCTTTATTTGGAAAAGATCACTTTGTTGTTACCACTACAAAAGTGAGAAAACAGAATGAAATTTATCTAAACACTTAAATAAAATAAAAGTCAGTTTCCAGGCCTGACCAGCTGTCCTGACCATAACTGGAATTTAAATGAATTTGGTACATCTGTGATCATTAAGCACTCCATAGCAAAGACCTAAATGCTTGATACAGCATATTGTTGAAAAAAAACAGCTCTGCTCTTGAATTAAGTACGAGAGTGTTGTGGGATTTTTTTTGTTGTTGTTTTTTAGTGTTTTTAATTGTAATGGAATACTTAGTATTATTGGGAACTGATTCCCAAAATTCAGAATGCTCCATTTTTTGTTTCTCGCAAATAAGTGAAATATTTTTGTGTTTGCCAATTAACAGGGCTTTTGAAACTCCTTCCATCTTGCAGAAATGAAGCAGATTGTGATAGACACAAGTTATCCAAGAGGATACTTTAGACAGATGCACCAGAGATGACATCTCTCTTGCCATCAGTAAAAATGATACAGAGCATATTGCTGAGTTATTCAGCATTTTCCAAAGAATCTTCTTTAATGCACAATAAGAAACAGATCCTGGTTGTCTTTTCATGGATGTCAGACTTAAACAAAAACACAGAATGTACTTGCAACCATTGGTGTGAAAGAGTACTTTCAAGTAGAGGCCTATTAACTGAAACATTCTGCTATAAGATATCAAAAGACTGCCTTTTTGCCACAAACTGCACAAAGTTATACTCATTTTTCTTAGTGGCAGTAAGTGGTTTTAATGCAAGTAATGGAATTTAAAACCAGAAAGTCCTTATTATAATTCAGAGTGCCCTTTGTCCTTTGATAATGAACACCATATTAGCGTCTCGAAGAAAAAGCAAAACCTTAAAACAGGAAATGTTGTTTCAGCATTTTGAACTAAGTGACCAAAACTTTGCTATTAGAAGTTGATTGCATTTAATTGCGTGTAAGTTTAAATACAAGTTCCAAACTCTCAGCCATGCCAGAAATCAGAGTACAATGAAGATGGACTAATGTATTATAAATTAGAAAAAAGTCATGTGTGATATTTGGTATAAATCAATTGTATTTGCTGTGCTGGAAAAAGACAATAGAGAAAGGAAGGAAGGAAAAGGCAAGACCAGGCAAAGCAGGGGCATGCAGTGCATGAAATGGATCCCAAGAGGCTACTGTCACTTTTGTGTTGCAATTTTAATTACTCTTACCACAAAACGCACCTCCCTAAGAAATGAAAGCAAAATCTTGAAGTTAAAAAATATTTCATCTACAAATGCAGAACAAGGAAATACCATTTTTGGCATTGGTAAAATTTATCTTACTAAACCAGGAAAATATTTCTTTATCTAGTATATATATGGTGTTTCAAAAAAAATAAAATCATTTGCAAATAAAAGATAACATGAAGGTTTGAAGCATATTCCCTAAGTAAAAAACTCTGTGACACAGAAAATAGAAGGGTAACAAGTCTTTCCACAAAATCAATGAATAAGGAGTACTCCTTGCATTAGACATTTCAGTTGTTAAATCTCTACTAGCAATATTTTTAGACCAGATTTGTCTGGTCCTTTTTCATAAAAATGTCTTACGAGATTTTAGTCAAATATTCCTTAATTCTAAAATTGCTTCGTAAAATCTCAGAAGCTTGGATGGATGTTTTTAAAGACAATAGTCTGAAATGAAAAAAAAATTCACTGGGGTGTTTTTGTTGTTTTGGTGGGTTTGTTTGATTGGTTGGTTTTTTGCTTTGGTTTTAACCTCAGAATATTTGGAATTTCATTTATAATCTTGTTTTTTCAGGCAGAGATTTTTATAATGCTCTTTCTTTAATGTTTAGTCTCTGGCAAGTCAGAGGAAGTAGACAGTGTACAAATCACTGGTGCCTAAATGACACAAAATTAGTGATAGCTTGCTCTTCCTTAGAATAGACTGAAATACATTGTACAAGGTGAATAGACAGACATGAACTGAATTGCACTACTCTCTTCAGAAGTATTTTAGCTACTTTTAAAGTGTCCACAAAAGATGATGAAGTGGAGCAAGCCCATTACCTGTTGCTGTGTTTACCACTGTTTAACTTTTTTTCCAGCACATCTCTGTTATGTTTAGGACCCCTGTTAACCTCTCAGTGTCGTTTTGCTCTGGACAGGACCCTGTGGAGATTCTTCTGGTGATGTAAAGTCCTCTCAGAAGTGGCTAAGATATACCCACTGCAAATGAAAAGAAAAATCGACACTTTTATTCAGATGAGATCTCCTTAATTTAAATGACATACTGGTTACTACATTATCAGATTAACTCTGATTGACATATCACAAACAAGGAACAAAGAGACTTACAACAACAAATGCATTGCAAAATTACATAACACTGTCCAAAGATTGAGAACATAGTTCATAATTCTGGAATAAAAATGTGGGGGAAACCAGAATCTTGATTCTGTATAAAATTTTAAAAAATGGTGGTGTTTTTATTTCAGGTCAGAATGAGTTAACATTTGTTAAGCATTGGGCATTTTGAAGACCAAGCATGATTTTAAAAACTGGAAACTGTGAATACTGATTAACTTAAGACATGGAAAATGTGAATAGTGACAAACTCAAACTAGTTTCAGATGAAAAGTCAGAGGTAGGATTATTCTTGAAAGTATATTCTCCTTTATTTTGTCTACTTCACTTATAAATCAGTCAAGCAAAAGTCTATTCAGCCCGTCTATTTCCAGATTATTGCAGTGTTGCATCATCTCACAAAATGGGAAAAGTGCCACTCACTTTATTTCTTACTGCTCTCTTGATTGAATTCATCCCCAAAACATCCTTCTCCCAAAACGCTGTCCATCAAAGGCTATCAGAGGTGCCCAGTGGGACTGGGATGAAGCAAAAATCCTACTGCAGTACACAAAACCTCCTCACAGGGAGTGTTGCCATCATCTTTCCCACTGTTTTCTAAATGACTAAAGTTGCTAAGGAGAAACAAAGTGATTTTGGGAACCAAATTCCATCTGGTTGTGATGAAGTCTCATTTGAATGTTTCCCAGATCATATTTAAGTTTTCCCCAAAGCAATACCCTGCTGTGGAGGATGACAGAGTTACGAGAAATAAATGTCACAGTTCCCTCAGGTTATCTGTGTGGCATTATTCTGCATGAGGCTGCTGAGGCAGGAACTGAATGAATACAGTCACAAAAAAAAAAAAAAAAAAAAGGAAAAGCCTATCTGTTGCTCAGCATGTCAGTTGCTCACATCCACCTAATCAAAGGGCATCAACTTTGCATCATAGGGGGATAGAAACCTTACACATTTCTGGCTCCAATGGAGGAGAGTTGCAGCAGAGGTGTTAGCAAAGTGAAGTGGATCCTAGGGAAGGGCAGGCAGGAGGTGCTGGCAGCAAGGCAGCTCTCCCTAGCCAAAGGTGACAATCTGCCTGAATCAGGTGGGGGTCTGAAGTCTGGACCAAATCAGGAGAAAGGACTCCTTTTCCTGTAATGCTCCTGCCCCTGGCAGGCAGATACCACTAAACCTTGAGGATGCTCTCTAACTCACTTTAATCAGTTGTTACCACGATTGTCATACAAAATAGTGTTTGGAGGTGAAACTTTTGCACAAATGTGTACAGTAAATTATGGGTGATGATCTCGAAAAAATGGACATAAAAGTGAGGAGCAAGAAACCAAGCTGTAACCATATTTAATGAAACCATATTTACTGCAAGACAATATTCTTCTACCACTCACTGGATTAACAAGAATAACGTGTAAGTCTCCAAAGATTTATAACTAAGTGATAAAGCAATATTTTAATATGAATTAAACTGTGCTTTGATACTCCTAGCAATATGATGCCGCCTTACAGTGACAAGATTTTTAAGTGCTCATATAATTTTAATTATTATTCTCAAAGAAGAACATGTATAAGCTCTCTGAGAAGAGTATATTATGTTTAAGCAACAGACAATACCATTGCCTGTAGGAACTAATATTTCTTTAACAGCAGCTGAAATATTTGTTGCTAATCATCTGTATAAGTCTTTATACTACCTTGAAGGACAAGACAACTTTATGTAGACACTGCTAAAGGTATGAGACAGCTTTCTTGTCATCAGCAAAATGATATACAGCTAACTATTGAATAATTCAACTAGAAATGCTCAGGGATAACCTCTACAAAATATGAAACAGAACCCTGAGTCATCCTTTGATGTTAAAATTTTACAGAGCAACAATAATGCACTCTGGATGAGGAAGGACATTGCTTTGATAAAATATATGATATTCAGTCCCACATACCTTTTTGACCATGTAACACTGCATTCTCTTTACAAGACTATTTTTTAGTACTATAGACACTTCAGAAGAGTAAAAATGTGAAGTGTAATAAAGTTGTGACACACAGATGAGTAGTAAAAGACTAGTCTATATTTCCTGGCCCCAGCCAACTGACAGGGTTAAAAAGGTTAATACCCTGACACAGGACACCAGCAGCTACTGTTATATGGGGAAATCTTTTATTTTTTATGTGTTGCTTGTCATATGAAAAGGCAAAGAATATCTTAAAGTGATTTTAAAAGAGTCCAGCATCCTCAAGCAAATAGCTCAAAAAAAGATTCAGGTCTAATAAAATTATTACTTATTTTTCCATGTAGTTTCAAGATCAGTGCTGGGCTTCTAAAACTACTATATAGTGTTCTTGTACATTACACATAATGGCAATACATTAGATTTCTGACTGTGTTTTTATAGAGTGGATTTGTTTTCATGCACATGCTGCTTGAGCAATAAGGTTGCTTGTATATTCACTTTTTTACTTTTACATTAAAGTTGAAGACATTTTAAACATTCTGAAGGAGTTCAGATTTCAATAAATAATAAAAATAGACACTTATTTGAATTTATGGTCCTAATTTCCATTTAATTCCATGGAGTTCAGGTGCATGAATAATTTTAAAGATCTTGAAGGGTCTTAAATTTCCTTAAGCATAAAACCTGGAAATTACTTACACAAAAAATAACTTTCTCTTTTCTTAACTTATGTAGTATTAACTTTGCATTAAGTTTGAAAGATGCTAGTAAATACAATTTGCTATTTGAATGGAATATTCAGTGAAATTTGCACTGCAAGTTATGAGCATTTTAGCTTCAGAGACACTGCGTTTACAAGGATTCCTTTTCAAAGAGAAATTCCAGTCACAGGTCTGGTAATGATATAGCCTTTATCTCAGAAAAACAGACTAAGAATATTTATGCTTGAGGAAAAGACCTGCCTGTGTAAAAGAACGTTCAGTTTTTCTGTGTTCACATTTCTAGGATCTCCTGCAAGATACTCTGGAATATATTATTGAAGCTGTAAATAGAACCATCAGAGCTGAGCCTGCTTAACCCCTCCTTGCTACAGAAACATCACCTGGTATTAAATCCATCCACAGAATTCTAGGCTTTTAAAAATGTTTAGAGGGTTTTTTTGTTTGTTAGTTTTGTTTTTTGTTTTGTTTGTTTTAAATAATTTTTAAAGCATCTGGCATTATCTGAAGAAAAAACATTTACATTTGGACAGCATTTTATAGGAAGTATTTTAAATTTCTAATTCAGGCTTCTATTTACAAAGGAAAACCTTTAGTCTAGTATGCTATGGTGGCACAAACTTCTAGTGTGTGCTTTTGCACATATGTAAGCACAGCCCTTCGTGTTGTGACTGAGAACACTGAGAAGACAACAGGTTGGGCCAAATACAGGTTTGTCACAGTGACTCCCAGGGGGCTGCACTGTTAATCTACCCACCAGGGAACCATCACCCTTGCCTGAGACCCTCATAAGAAGGATCCTCACTGCCTCTCCCTTAGTTTACTATTCACAGGTGACATTGTTTCTTTCTCCAACAAGAAACAATAATTGCCAATCGTCATTTTAACCTTAGGTGGGTTCCCGTAAGAGCTCAGTTGAAAATCTCTAAGGAGCAAAACTACAAAAAACCCAATCCAAAACTGCAAGAGTAGCAAAAAAAGCCTCCCTACCCGGAGCCAGCGCTAACTTGACCTGGCTACACCCACATTTACCAACCCAGTTCCTAAGGGTTACACTCAAAAGACAGCTGAGAAGCGGGGGAAGTGCGGGGAACCCGAGGCGGCAGATGGGGCTGGAGGGACAGCGGGTGCCCGCCCAGTGCTGGGGGAGTCTGCGCCGGGACAGCCCCCGGGTACCGCGGCACATCCGCACCTTACCCCGGGCACACCCGCACCTTCCCCCGGGCACACCCGCAGCTTTTCCCCGGGCACACCCGCAGCTTCCCCCGGGCACACCCGCACTTTCCCCGGCCAGCAGCCCCACGGGTGGCTGTGGGGCTCGGGGGGTCCCGGGGGGCTGGCGGAGGGGCAGGGCAGCGTGGGGGCCCCCCGAGCTGCGGGGCTGCAGCAGAGCCGCCCTGTTTGCTCGCTGCTTTATCTCGGTGAAAAAAAAATCCGCCAGGTTCGAGTGCTCGGGATCCGTGGCAAAGATAATCCTTAGGTCACATCAGCGAGCATGGCTAATTGAGATTTGACAATGGAGCGTTATACTTTTGAAGTATAAATTATAAACGCTGTATATTTATTCTGACTTGTACCTTTAGGATAGTGCAAGATACCGAGATCCAGGGAGCAGCTTCTGTGTGACTGAGCTAACTATAGTACAGTCCTTGTTAATGATGCATAAACCAACCTGAAAAAAAACAAGAACTGCTTAAACCTTAAACTGACTCTCTAGCCAAGCCAAATATTTTCTGGTATATACAGCTACATTGCTGCTCTGAATTTTTTATTTATTTATTTTTTTCCCCATGCTGCACCTTTCTATTTCTCCAGGTCACATAGCTCTAAGGCCAGTTTCTATTTTATGAGTTGAGGTGAACCAGCAGGTTAGGTAGGAGAGAATCTGTTGTGGTCCCTGCCAAACACTTTCATTTGTTGCTGTTTTTTTCTCTGGCTCTCATCAAACCTAATTTTAAAGTCACAGACAGTATAAATCTGAGGTTAGATGGTTTTATTATGGAAAAAGACGGATTATTTCTTTTTTAAGTTCACTTACTTTTGATGGTAGTCATTCAAGAAAAATGTATAACAAATAATGACAATCTATTTTTTCAAATACTATTTTGTCTGTTTATACTAGATGCAATCAGTAAGGGACATAATGTATTCAAAGCACATTAGCTTAAGCAAAAGCAGCAAAAAAAACCTAACCAAAATTAGATCTACCAGCAAGTACTCAGTTTCCTCCAGTTCCATAAATTCACCAGGATCTTATTTCCCAGGTCTATACATTTTACGTCTATTGGGCCTGAGAGATGCTATTTTGTAAATACGTTGTGGGTGTGAGAGGAAATGATGCTTCTACAGCTTTGCAAGCACTGAACTGTTTTTTGGGGAGAGGAGGAAAGCAATACCCTTTCCCAAAGACAGATTTTTGCTGTTCCAGCTATCTGCTTGTCCAGTCTCTTTAAATCTAAATTTTTAGAATAGAGAAGAGCTAGTGAAAAAGTGAGTGGAATACTCAAGGCCTGGTGGAAATGTCAGAAATTCTACATTAGTAGGAGATCTAAAAATAGGAAACTGTAAAAAGGGTCAGAAAGCCAGATGCCACATGCTTACTGGAGTTGGCACAGCAAAGCAGGAGTGATAGGCAGAGCTCCTTTTAAAACTATTTTTCTTTTTATAACAGTTAAAAATAATCCTTGTATATGTTATAGTCATTTTTATTCATATGAAAATCCCTAGCTCCTTACTGATGCCTCTGGAATCAGCCACTGTCACAGCAGATCAGCAAGGGAAGGTGAGATGGTGACTTACCCCGGCAGCGCAGTGCACGCGACCCCACGCAGCACACGGGAGCAGGACTGGCTCGAGGAGCTCCACGGTTTGGAGACTAGAGAGCTGATTCCAGAAACTGATTTTTTACTATGTTGAAGTGACCCTGGAGTTGTATGTATTTAACAGTCAGGAAAGCCAAAGCAAGCAAATGGAAGAGTTAATGCGAAGCCAGACATAAAGTGAGCAGCAATGTACCATTACAGCTATCCAGGCTCCCTGCAGATTATCGTCACACAGAGAAAATATGTCTTGTGGTTTTCCTGACATGTTCTTTAGTGCAAGATCAGGCTCCAAATGGCTCTGGCTGCATGATGCCAAAAGCAAACCTTGCATACACTGTGACCTCCAAAAGGATCTTAATGCCCAAGGAACCTACCACACACACACACACACACACAAACAACAGCTTTAAAATGATCTGCAGATTCAGATTCACATTTCCATCACAGACTGTCCCTCCACAGAGATCTGCAGCAACACTTCATACTGTTATATAATGGAGGGGGGGAAGAAAATTAATAAAATTTTATTCCATCAGGAAAGTTTCATATTGGTCTTCCTTGTTTTATAGGCTAGTTGCAATAAGCTACAGTGGAGGAAGTTATGATGGCAATAAAACACAGGAAGAGCCCTTTCCTTTCTAGCAGGTAAGAACCAGGAGCCTCTTCTGTGGCTGCTGGCAGGTGTGGCCTCCCATTCTCCTTCCAAATACTTACTCAGAAGCATGCAAGGAATGCCCTTACCAGCTAGCTGCCCAGCAACAGCATCTGGGGGCTGCGGATCAAAACATTCCATGAAGGTAAACACGGAGATTTCTCCACCAGAAGGTGATGTTGCAACCACTCCCCAGCATGCCTGCTGGCACACCACAAGTCCTGGCCATTGTGTCTGGCCATCAGCCTTAAAGCTGAGAGTGACTCAAACTCCCTTGATTTCTCTGATTTTACAATAATTAAGTATACAGCTACAGTTCAAGTCTATTATCTGATCATCAGTTTCACTAGAACTGAAATTAATGGATTTGAGGGTTTTCTTCTCCTTTTTGTTAAAGATGCTCTCTTAGGGGGATATTGTGATTACACCCGCACTGGGGGAATATGAGAATGTGGGGCAAGAAAAACAATGACAAAGAGACTGGGATATCCCTAGATCTTTCTGGCAGTGGTACAGCTCCCTCCATCACCTCAACAGGTTCCACCACATATGGTCCTTGGCATTGATTATGCAACTATATAGGGAAACAGTTGTTTAAAGCACAATTGTGGTATTTTTCCGTCTTTCAGTGCTGAAATAATTCTGCAAATCCACTCATTCAAAAGAAGAAAAACAATCAAACAAACCAAAAAACAAAAAATAAAACCCAACTCAACCCAAACCAATGAAAAGCATTTAGTTTTAGAACTTCACAGCCTCCCCAAGGCTCCATCTTTACCTGCAGGGTACTAAAAGATTCCTATGGATCTTTAATAAAAGTGCAAATTACCCCTGAAAATGGTAAATACTTTAGTGGTCAAAACCACATCTCCAGTCAGTGTCATGCTGCCTGGGAGAAAAGTGGGATCCTGGAATGTACCATCCTTGCTGTAGCACAAAATAAGAAAGAAGGATGAGAAGAGACAGATTCCATAAATATATAATCTCTAATATGCTGTGGCTGTCAGAAGAAATCCCATAGAAAAATTAAGAAATCATCATACTGTTATGAAACAGTCCTGTATTTGGTATGTATGAGCTTCACTCAATACCCTCCAGTTGAAACAAGAAGAAAATTACTTCTGCAAAATTAATATGTAAAATAATTTTCTTATTATTTCAGTTGTATTAATGTTACTAAAAAAACTAACAGAAGCCAGAGGCTCCTGACTTATCACCCATGTAACTTCTAGTATAGTGGAAAAAAACTCAGTATAAAATAAAGTTATATGGCTTGCCAGCTGTAAGGACTGCATTTTGTTGGCTAGTACTATTCAAACGTGCTCTTTCTTTTCAATTATCATGCCAAGAATAATATTTAATCCATTAGATAACATGCTTTTGTCCAGGGAAGGAAGACACACATATTTACTTTCTCACACATACTGAAGACATTAAAGCTCAGCAAAATTCCTAGTAAAGTGCTCATGAGGACATGCACTTTGAAATCTGAGGTTTGCTTCATGGTTTTTAGTGGGGAGGGACACACTTCAGTGAAAGAATGTTATAAAGGTACTGCTTGAAAAATACAAATAGACAGTCATTCTTTATAAACCAAATTAAGGGGGAGTTTAAAGAGGATTATATGCAAGGTCCTGTAGAAATGAAGCTTGTGTGTTACAGAACTTTAAAAACACCAAAACTAGGCCTTAGATATCTGTGTCTGATTTTCTAGGATAGTCACATCCTCCTCTTTTGCTAGCAAGCTATTTCCAAGTCAACTTCAGCATTTTTTACAAAAAAACTTAATCTCCCATTAACTCAATGAGACTACAGCTCTACTTGAGGACAGCTGAAAAGCCAATAGGCAATGGGCAATATTTCAGACTAATTATGTGTTATAATTACTGTCCACCTGAGCCCCACTCTGTCACTTCCTTCCCAGACTAGAGAGTACCTAATTCAAACACAGTATCCAAGATAAACAAACATAGAATTGCAGTGTAAATATTATGCCTATACATATTTACAACCTTTTTATTCTATCACTATGCCCACAAATAACAATAATTTAAAAATCCCTTTTATGAAAGAATAAAGAAAGTAAAAGAAGTTGTTACAAACACCAAAATAAACAGACAATTGTTGAAACAATTTCTCAAGCAGTATTCACTCTGCTTTATTTAAAGAGTGTACTAAAAGAAAAATGCACTTTGACCAAAGTAATCCATACCAGAAATTAGAGAATAGGCCATCCACTGAGGCTTAAAAATTAATAAAAGCAATTACTGTAAAACAGCAGAAAGAAGAGAGGAAAGGTGACTGATACTGAAGGATGGCTCCTGCCTTTTCTGATGAGCAGTAACCATGGCAGCATGACCCAGATGTTCTCCGATCTGTCTGGCTTCTGGGCTGGGTCCAGTGGCAACATCACTACTGAACTGAGATGTCCCTTAATGTATAACATTTTTGAAGAAAGCATTGCAATTTAAAAGTGGAGATTTCAAACAGCATGTTAAGAGAGAACCCACATTTCAACACCAGATGTCATTGGAAAAGCTGCTGGGGGCACAGCTCAGACCTCCTCATGCAGGAACCAGAGGTGCCCTGATAGCACAAGGCTGTAACTCTGCCGTCTCCACTGCAGCTGCAATTCTGCACAGACCAGAGAAAGCACACACGTTTGTCATGGGCTTGGGAGAGAGTCACCCCCTGGAAATGGAAAGGTTAAGGCAAGGGGTGACCCACTGACCATGCAATGCCCGTTGCAGGGTGGCTTTACAGAACAGCATCTTCACTATCTGCCTGTGCTTGTGGGTATTGCCTGCTGCCAAGTGATGAAGCAGAAGCTCCACGAGTTGTCCTACTACTTTTAGACACAGGGAGATTACAGCAGAAATGAAGCCCTGTACACCATTCAAGGACATTGATAGGTACAAAAGCAGCCCTAAGGCAGCTCCTGCAGTGCCAGCATTAGCTGGCAACAGGGACCCACTGTATTTCCTCAGAATGTTTCTAATGGCTCTTGCTACTCCACTCAGTGGACATGCGGGATGATAACAAAGTGCTGAGTTGCTCTTGCAAACCTGAAAACACCTTCATGCCAGTTTCCTTCCCAAAACCCTATTTCTGTCATATATCCTCCTCACAGAAGTATTTAGTAACTCTGAAAGGTATTGTCACTTTAACACTTAGACAAGCATACAGTTTTAAGTAATCTGTGGTTTTGTCTGTTCTTTGGGTGGTTTTTTCCCAGGATCATTCAGGAACCTCTGAAATAGGTAGGAGTTAAACATTTTTGATCTTAATAAGATTTGCAAACAGTACATCTTCCAGAGAACACATAAAAGTGAGCAAAAATTAGAAGGGTTTTACCATTCTTTACAGGTATCATTTCCTTTCATAACCTTATACATTTCAGCAGTGATCCAAAAGGACTAGAAAAAACAAGTGGAAACATAATACTACAATGGAAAATAAAAACATAGATTAATACCAGGAATCTACAGACTATTCCATCTGAGATTGTATGGGGAAGTCTTTTTTTTAAAACTAACTTTTTTTTAAACTATTTTAAGTGACTCCAGCTTTTTTATTTATGGAAAGGACTTGGATGTTGATATTGAAAACAAGTTTTGCAAATTCTCAAATACAGAATCTACAAGAGCAGTAAATGAAGAAAAATGTTGTGAGATTAGGATCATAAACAAATCCCCCAAACTTTTGATCTTTAACATACATTGACTAATGGATGAGAAAGTGACTTTTAGTTTAGATAAGAGCCAGTTCTTTGGATCAAATAAATGCTCCAGAACAAAACTAGAGCCCCATTGCTAGTCTGTGTGAGACAACAATAAAGCTCTACTGACTGCAAAGAAGAAGGAATGAATCCTTGAAGTAGACAACAGCAGAAAAGCAAAGGGCTCTCATAGAATGAAAAGTAATTTGAATCCTAGGTTGCATTGCTGTCAGAATGCACAGTATGCAGAGAAATGGGGACTGACAATATTGCCTGCAGAAAAATCACAATTGTTGTAGCCGTGTTTAAGTAGCAACAGCAGAGTCACCTCCTGAATTTGCCAAAAAGATATCCAAAACAAACAATTCAATCACTCAAAAATTCAGTTAATCCACCCCACAATTTTACAACTTAACAGTGAATTATAAGATTGGCCCACTTGAGCAGAGTGCTTAAATTAATTGCTTGGATAGCAATTTGCACCTTCACTATGCAAAGCTATTTTTTTTTTCCCTAAAAAAATAAACCTTAGTTGTGTTCTGCCTCTGTTCATGCTTTCTTTCTGTCAAAACCATCATGGTCACATGCATTGTAAGGCCAAAAAGAGCCGTTTCAACAATTTCCTTTATACTGCTCTAACACAGCCCATGCATTTCATGCAGTGGTTCATGCCTCTAGAACAGTATCTTGTAGACTGAACCCAAACTTCTCTCTTGGAAAGTTATCCAAATTTGATGGTAAAACTCACAGTGGTAGAAAACCTAGCACATCCTTTGGTAGTCTGTTCCAAACGGCAGTTATTACTATTCCATGTGCATTATTCCTACATTTGCAAAGAATAATATATATATATATACACACTATATATAACGAAAGCAAAAAATAGACATAAAATACATAATTTAAAAATAATTCTATGGTTATATTCTTGCGCCTCTTCCTATTAGCTTGCTAAACTTGAGTTTACAGGTCTGAGAAACTTCATTGAGATAAATGAACACCTGAGAAAACACAGGCTTGTTAAAAAATGAAGGTGTATGGCTCTACATGTGGCTCTGTGCCAACCATATGAAAAAGCAACTCCCAGCACCTGCACGTGCATGTACAAGTTTTGATTTTAGCAGATAAGTGAGGGTGCATGCCATCTATTAAAGTGCTGTAGAAAAGCTTTGATCCCATTGACATCTTATATATGTGTGTGTGCATGTGTGTACCTATTATACATATGAAAAGGTATTTTAATCATTTGTGTAGGAGATTTTTTAACATACCGCTTGGTTTTGTCAAGATTTTTGTGTTTATCACTTAGTAATACCTGGGATGACTGAGGAGCCGAGAAAGAGGAAAGGCCTATGGTTTCTCTCTTATATACTTAACTGAGCAAAGCACCTGAAATTAAATGCTTGCTCTATCAAAATCTGTGCCAAAACTTCCACCCATTTCAGCAGGGCCAGAATTTCAAACCCGAGTCAAAAGGTCAATGCAGGTGCTGAAAGTTAAACATCTGCTCAAGCAGAAAAGAAAGTTCCCTCATTGTTGGCTCAGATGTGTGGACAACACAAGTCAAGACACAGCAGACGAAGCTAAATAGCAGGGTGAAGATTACTTGTCACTGTTAGAAATATAACTATAATAAACATGTCCTGAATATATGGTTATTAGAGAAACCAGAATCCCTGAATAATTATTTTGGAAATATAAAGATTTAGGCTAATTGAACCAATGAATTTGATGATCTTCACTGCCTCAGTGAGCTTCTGCTTGCCTCCTTCTGTCAGTTCCTGCCTGGAGCCTGCTCTAGGAGCAGCAACAGTCAGCTACCTGGGAACAACTCAGCCAAACGCCCCAGCTAGCACTACAAGATGGCAAAACTTTGCAACTTAAAATTATTTCTATTGAGCTGAACAGGAATTTCTTACCTCTGGCAGATGTCCTTTGCACCAGTACTGAGATACACAATACACAGGTACTTTGGGAACGAGGACTTGGTGTCTGTCTGCTGCCCATCTCCCTGCCTCTAGGCTGACCCTGGCTCACGAATGCCCAGTGATGCTGTTTCACAAGTCAGTCTCTACAGTTCTCCTTTCAAGGGATGCTTGATAGCAGATGGAAATAAAGACAAGCAATGTTATAAAAGAGTACAAGATCTCAGCTCAGCAACAGAAAACAGGTAAACGTTTTTATCTTTCCAGAAATCCATTTTCAAGCAATTTCTGCTTGTTAGCATTTTAGGACCTTTCCCTTTCTGCACAATGCTTCCTCACCAGGCACTTGTGGCAAATGAAACCAACCTCCCTCCTCCCCAGCCAATGTCTTTATTTGATCCCATATTTAAAAAAAAAAATATCAGCTTCAACATCCCAGCATTTTTCCATCCTTTTGAACTAAGTTTAGATTTCTTAAAATTATCAGTGTTTCAGATTACATTTTCCTCTTTCTAGTCAAGGATTTTCCTATTCTTCATATTTGTTACAAACAACTGCCATGAGATGTGGCCTTTCCCTTTCTCTAAAGAGCTCACACCTGGAAGGAACTCAGGAAGGTTTAAGTGTTTCATCAGCTCCAGTATGGGAAGATCACTTGTTGTGGAGACTTTGCTGCTTGCATGATTCAGTCTAGAGCTAAACAGTCATTTCAAGCCATTAAGATGACACAGGACGTGTTCTTAGGACAATGATAAGCAAAGCTGCCCATATGATGCTGAGAGAGACTTGAGGAATCACTCTTGTGGGTGAGAAGAACAAAACTATAATCCTGTCTATGATGACCAATCTAAAGATGGATCATTTGGAGGGTTTTGTTCATTTCTAGGAGGAAGAGCACAATTTCATGGATGCATGTAAAATCTTTGTGATATTGAAGAAATTGTTTTAAGTAGGAGGATACAATTAAAGACAATTTATCAACATTGATTTCAGGAGGACACAGTGCAGTATTTTTTCAGAGAGCTGAAAACAAATGGTTGAACTATGTTATTCCCTGTCAATAGTGCTCCTAAGCTAATTCACACACCAGTGGGTCTTAAAAATTTGTATCTTCAGAGCTGGAAGACTGATGGCTTACATTTAAGGTAAAAGAAGTTCCTTTTGACCTAATTAAATTTAGTCAAAATATCTAGATTACATTCAATAGATTCTGACCTCATTAAAAATCAGAGCTGGAAAACAGTAGGAATTGCTAACTGATATCCATGGTCAGGATTTCACTCCTTTTTAATCTGCTTGCTGCACCTGTATAGTTTTGAGTTTGCAGAGAAGAGGGGAAGCACTGTCATCTGAAAGTGGACAGAACTACTGTTTTCTTCCAATTGAAAGTTGACTTATTCCCACAAAAGGACCATATAAGGCTCATTCAATATACGTTCAAGGCAAGTATATAATATGAACAAGATGGTGCAATTCAGAATTGGGATGTTAGACTTGGAATATCGCAGCATATAATTTCCTGCTTCTGTGCTTTTGAACTAGCATCTTTTTTAAACCAGAAAATCAAGGTATGTGAAAACCAAAGGAACTATTATTTTGCCTTTTTTGTCCTATGAAAGATACTGCTTTTTCCTATACCCTTCAATCATTTTTGTCTACTATTTCTTTAACTACCTCTTGAACGAATTGATTTTGCCACTCTTTGCAGACCTTTCTTATAATTGGTTCAATATGTGTATTTCCCTTTGGATGAAATACAGTAGTTTCATGTTAAGTTCCTATCTGCTCCTAATTTCCTAGGATGTGCATTGTGTCAACTTATTTTTGTGTTTTTGCCAGTGGGAAAAGTTTGTCTAGGTCAATTTTCTCAGTCTTCTGCATACGAGGAAAAGCACAAATTCAATCACTACAATCTCTTTTCCTAGTGAGAACAACCTTATTTTCCTTAACCACTGCTCATTACATAAATCCTTCTGTTTTGCAAGTGCCATGGGTTTAACATTTGATACAGAGATTTAGATCTCATCACAAAATCACATGGAAAATTTGGATTTGTAGATAGGAGCAAGAACATCAAAACTCAATTAAGCAGCACACAATTCTTTGGCAACAACTGCTAACTTTTTCTCCAAATGGAAATTACCAATTTTCACTATCTTGAATTTCATGGAAATATCACAAGGAGATTCTTGAGGTAAACAAAATTAAACTAGAATTGTACTGTAGCTTCAAAAGTGACACATTAAATAGCAACAGAGGTTACCATGTTTATTGCCTCTGTGTGGCTTTCAGATTAAATTTGGGTAGTCAATAAGATTTAAACCAAGCTTCCTAACCATGTTTATTTTAGCTTTTCCCTGTAAAACTAGGGCTATAGCTTTTAATAAAGTTCTCATAATTACCATTATACAGAAAACTAAAAAAAAAAAAATCAAGCATGGCAAAAGTAAAAGGACAGTTCTGTAATTAGCATTTTCAATCAGCAAAATACCATTCAGCACCAGTTTGAGACAGAAGAAGAAGTAATAGACCTCAAAGAACTGGAAAAGGGAAATACAGGATGAATTTTTCTACTCAGATAAATTTTTTTCTCTTCCACTGGTTAGCTAAAAAGAGAAGAGAGATGATATGCTTGGGATCCTTTTCCATCAGTAATTATAATGTTTGCCTCAGTGTCTTGGCCCTGTTTAAGAACATCTTACATGGAGGGCAGCATTCTCCTTAGTTGCTTCCCAAGCCTGTAGGATGTGAGCTGGCTGGTACAAAAGCTGTGTAGCTGCCTTAACCTGGCACTGATCCCAGGCTCCTCATCCCTGCTGTTTGCACTTCCCAAGTGTGTTAAATTTCGACTAATATTCTGTATAAAGAGACTGCTAGCAGAAATATTTGCTGATGCAGCTTTCAGAAATGGCCACTGTGGTACTGAACATTAATAATGTACTCGCAAGTATCTCCAACAGCTCTTGCATACCAAATACCATAGTCACACACCCACCCAAAAGAGCACACTGTGTAACCTCTGTATTGGACTGTGCAAGATTTAACTATGAACAAATTTAGAATTTATGTGCATATTTATTCAAAATAACAACTATACTGGATCAGAGAAGCTACCCAGTAAGTTAATGACAGTAATGTTTTTGATGCGACTTCATATACTTCATCTGGAGTAACAAGAACAAGAGTTGAGAGTCTAGAAAATGTCAGAAGAACTATGAACATGCTCTTATTCACTGACCATATGTAGAAACAGCACTCTATCTATTCTGGAGATGAATTCTTTCTGGAAATCAATACCATTATGATTTTCTCATGTAGAATTAATTCACTATTGACATATCCCTTTGTCTTTGACAGATACACAAGTACTATCATGTATATTCTATCTACGATGGCTATTGCTTTTATCTACCTTGATACCATCCATAAACTAGTCAGCTGATATATTGCTTTTTTTCTAATTTTCTTTGACTACACTTAAAGGATTTCCACTTGTCCGGATGTTTCCTTACTGTTCTAAGGCTCCCCAATATATTTGTTAATTGTTCTGGTTTGTAATGTTCATATGCTCTCAGATGGGCTTTAAAAACAGAATAAAAACAGCCACTTTGCAGACCACATGTACTTTCCTCAAGATAAGCAACAGTGAGTGTAGAATTACAATTCTTTTAAAGCTTTCATAGGTACAAATAGTGCACTGGGGGAACACAAAGCTCCCTATTCACATTTATTGCCTTCTCTGTGTCATTTCTCACTTGCCAGGGCACTTCTTGGTGCATTTTGACAAGCTCTGTGGATTTATGCATTTTTAAAAATTCATTCATCTGCAAACTACTAGTTTGTCTCTTATTTTCATTCTCTCAAATTGAATTTTCATTAATCTCTCTCATTTTTCTAGGTTAATGCTTATATTCAGAGGCACAAATGCCAGGGTTTGTTTGATGAGTTAAATAGCCTCACTGCATGACAGATCTGTTTGATGAAAGTCACTTTCCTTCCTGCCCATGCAATACTTTTCCATATTCAGGAAGCATTTTTAAGAGGAGACAGCCCTGAGGTAATTCTGCCCCTACTTAAATCCCGTGACACCCATATCCGAAACTTAATACACATAGCACTGAAAATAAGAGCTCTTTAAAAGCCTCAGAGGTAAAAATCACACACAGACAGCATTTAGCCCTTTTGCTTGCATTTTTGCCCTTCTCCTACCAGATGCAGCAGACAATTCTCTTCACTGAGCAATGAAGTGAATGATACAGCACAACACTTATTTTTTTTTTTTTCTTTTGGGTGTGTGAGTAACCATGTCACATATGAACAGAAAGCTGTAATTTTGACCTGTACAGACAATATCCTGCCAGATAGTTGTGACAAATATCAAGGAAGAATGAGAAAAGGCAGATACACATGAAATCCTGGCTCTATTGAAACAGATGGGAATTTTGCCACAGATTTGAATGGAGCCAGGAATTCATTGTGAAAGCATCGTTCAGCTGTAAAAGTTGTCACTTTTAAGTCTGTACACCCTCATGGAATCATTCCTAAACTCCTGATGAAAGAACTTATAATTACTCATATTGTCCAAGTATTTTTTTTTAACAGCTGACCCTTTCTTTTAAACAAAACCTCCTTCTCCAAGACATGGATTGAATGCTCTTGTTGACTTTAATATGACTTTTAGCAACTTTCCCACATTCCAGCAAAGCCTACTTGAGCTATTTACTTCCACTCAATTCCTCTTCTTGTTCTTTTCACTGGAGTTAAAATCACTGTGAACACAACTGAAACTAACCGAAAATAATACAGAAGCTGGTTGGACTGTGGGACTCTCTGGTACTCTGATAGCAGCAATACTTTATCATTTTGTCTGCTTTTGTTCTTGGCAATACATTTAGATAAACTACTTATCTACTGTTGTTATCTTTGTTATGTCAAACACTTAAGTTACAAATAAAGGGGTGGATGTTTGAGGAACTTTTATGTGTTTGTTTCATCGGGGAAACTTCTCACTTGCTATCTATATGGCCAGTACATCTGTCTACCCTCAAGCCTGACTTTTGGAGAGGTAGCAGTATGGTTCATAGAAGAGAAAGAAGAAACCAGGGGGCAAATATTTTATCATATGCTTACTATAAAATACTCAGTGATGTACCTTGCAATAATGTAACATCACATGACTTACACAAACCCTTATAATGTCTGCACAGAAGGAAACACTATTAAATTACTTAGGACTGTACATTGTCTGATAAAAAAATAAATGAATCACCTAAACCAAGTAAAAATAACCTTAGACAAAATAGCAAATGTACAAGCTATATATTAGTAGTACAGTGACAGGGAAGAGAGCATGACCCTGGTTAGACACTGTGGTTCCAACATTGCTCAGTGGGACCTGGGCAGTCAGGGCCCTCCCCTCCCAGCAGCGATTGCTCTCCCTGAGCCTGAGGGACCTGAGAGGACTTCCCTTCAGACGCACGACGAGGAAAGCTCTCCTCCACAGAAACATTTAGGTGAAAATGATAATAATTTGCCCCACTCTGTCACTGAGCAAGCACACAGCAGAAGAATAAAGTGTCTGCCTGAAAGGAGGAAGAAAGCAAACATCTGACCTATGTTTCCTGTGGGCAGAATGGGCATTGGTGGCTTTTACAGAACTACAGCGACTGGTACCAGGGACACAGCCATGTTTGGTCTGATGCACTGAAGGGAGCTTTCTACAGGTTCTCGACCCCAACACCTTTAATGAAACCAAAGAGCAGCAGTCAGCTTTTGGGCCTACCTGAATTTCTAGCATTTTGATTAACACCATAGCAGTGGCTTAACCACGCAAGGCCTCACAGGACCGCAGCTCCTTGTGAACACTGAGGAGCACCCTTGCATGGCACCCACCAGGTCTCATTTACTCCAGAGGATGAGAAATAGAGTTAAGGGCTCCTCCTCTAATGGCTCTGCCCAGCAGCCCTATTTGCCATCCTTGGGCTCTTCCCTCCATCCATGAGCTCCTCTGACAGGAGGGAATGCAGCTGTCTACCAGCCTGATACTGGGACTGAAAGCTGAAGGCAGTTTTGCCACTGAAGCAATCAAATGGAAACCTGTGAAAATATGTTCCCTAGCTATATCCCAGGGAAACCTGTCCAGAGAACAAGTCACGTGAGTTTAATAAACACATCCTCAAAATAGTTAACACTTTAACAGAAAATCTTCCAGCCAACCTAGCCCCTGATGGAAGTCTCATTGGGGCTACACCTACAGCTGTCAGACTTGACATATAAAATCAAGGTAATCTGCTTTAAATTAAATTTGAGGAGAAAGAAGCTAAAAATTGATGACAATTGGTTTAGAATGAAATGGCTACTTTGTAGTTCTTGACCCTTTTATTTATAATAAATATTTGGCTTGTCTTGGAGTAATTTTTATTTTGAATGTCTGTAATTAATGACATGGTTCATTAGTCGCAGGGAAGCTAATGTAGCTCTGCTATACAGTAGTTCACATAATTGTGGGAGGTAACTCATTCCACATGCTCAAACATTGTAATTTCAAAATATTTTCCTAATAGTTCTCAAATAGAAATATTTCTAAGCGTGCATCGAAAACTGCCTATATCCAAGTAACGTTAACAGAACATAGTTGAAGCATAACATTCCAAGAAGTATTATTTTTGGCTGTAACATAATTGATATCACATGCTGTTGCTATTTTATATACTTTTTTCCTTTTTGCTTAACTTTTATTATTTTATATGAGCACAGGTATTACCTGAGGGTGACTTTGCTTAACAAGCTGTAGGTGTATACTAGGTGCTGGAATTCTAGCCATTTCATTTTCTTGTTTCAAGCTGGAATAAATATATGAAGCAGTTAAAAAAGCTATTCTAGCAAATATTTTCCCTTAGCATTTGGCAGAATAAACATAATTATAACATGGCATCTAAAAAATCAATTTAGATAGGAAAGTGAAGCACAAGATTTAGATTGAATCTGGAAAAATAAACCACAGTGAATACTCCTATAAATCTCATTTCTCTGTGGAGTTATTTAACTTTATATATTTCAGTTTCTTTATCCTCCTTACCCATATGATCTTCAGAAACCTGATAAATTACAATTTGTGTCCCAGTAGCCGTGTGGGTCCTTACCCAGTCTTTAAGATAAATCAGACACCCTATAAAATTCTTTGTATACGTGCCCACTTAAGATTTATTCTCATCAGTCAATGGCAAGATCCTCAACACTGTGTGCCCAATGCAACTAAGAAATCCCAAAAGTCAAAGAGGTAATAGAGTTCAACCCTACAGCTATTTAATGGGGGATCTGGGAAGAGAGTAAGATACAGCACTGTTAAGAAAGCAAAATATTTACTTGTGTTTGCTCTCAAAAACATTACACTGATGTTAAGTATACCACAGAAGTATTAAAAGGCTGTGTACCTCTTGGAACAGAGGACTTCCACCCAAAGTGAATAAAGTCATTATGGGACTCAGTTTAGTCTTGAGTCTTCATTGCTCATGCAATAAATGCATTAAGAGCTCGCAGTGATTCAAGATTGAATATCGGTGTTTGAGCTATTTTGAATGCTTAACAATCATGTAAGTAACCAAACCTGGACTCCAAGATTTCAGGTTTGGGCCTAAATCTCAGTGAAATCCATGGAAGCCTATCCATTGGTCTGAACAGTATTTGGGTAAGGACACCTTCAGGCTGATGGCAGCATGAGCTGGGTGAGTCCTGACCTCAGGTGTGCTCCAACTCCAGAGGCAAGGACAACCTCATCTCCCTGGGATGGAGCTGAGGCAAACAGACCAGGCAGGGATCCAGATTCCTAGTCTGGGCAAGTGGGAGAACAAGACACAGACTGTTACCTCAGGGGTTGCCTGTCCTGCCACATACAATGGGCCCCTGCAAGTAAAAGTAGAGACCACAAAAAGTACCAGTATATTATAATACTTTAAATACACACTTTATATTCAGAGATGAAAACTTGTTTCATTCTTGAAAAGTTAAGGAAAAAGTGCTAAATGTGGTGTATTATGATAGGCAGGTGTGTTACATAGGCAATGCCATTTTTCAGGAGATGGGACTGGGGCAAAAACCAGGAAGAAGAAAGAAGTGCTAGTCCACTTGAGGAAAAAAAAACCAAATATTCAGTTATTATTTTCAGGTTTAAGCTATATGTCAATAAGACTGAATTGTTTTACTTCATCCTGAGGATCTGTAGTCATCTTTCCCATGGAGCTCTATTACTGCACACTTGTTTTCACATTCCTATTATAGTCTAGCTAAAACATTTTGGCATGTTTTTCATATTGGGATTTGATTTCAGTAAGTATTCATAGACAAATTAAAGTTAGCAAAAGAGAAACATTTATATTTGGAATAGTCATATATAAAAGGAGTCAGTTCTATTTGCAGTGAAAATCCTATTATTAGAAAATTAGCTACAATTATCTTATTAGGACAAAATCAGAACTGTTAAATATGAAAATTTATTCTCATGTTGGTGTAAAAATATATTCCTAAGGGCATTTTAAGAGAAATGCAGCTAACAAGAAAAATACTAAAATGAAAATCCATTTTGATAGCAGCAAAAGTGATATTTATATCAGAAAATAAGAGGAAAATGTAAATTATTGAAAAGGTAGCCACCTCTCCTATAGCTTGTTTTCAGGGTTAGCTGTCTGCTAAGAGTTACTATAGTTATTTCTCTGTGTGAATTCTTCTACTATAAAAACATAGCAGACAGTCCCCAGATAAAAGTTTATCTGACACTTTGATGTACCAGAAAAGATTTTTGAAAATGAATACTCAAAGCTGCACCTCTTGCCTGGGTTTTGCAATCATCCTTTGTGCCAATAAGAGGATGTTAATTGTATATCCTGGGAAACACCCCCAAATTTTACCCCAGCATCAGCAAAGCAATGAAAAGCATAATTCACATGATTTATTCAGGTAGTTCTAAAGTCACTTTGGCTAATTATTAGATTTTTTAATACCCAGAATAGCATCCAACATCAACATAACATGAAAAATCCAGTCTGAGATGCAGTTATGTGACTAGTTTTAGTCAACATTAGTACCTCAGGCAGGTTTGAAGCAAAACAATTCTATCACATTATATAAGTTATGAAATCTTCTGTACAAAATCCACGCTGACTTAGCATGGACCTCCTACACAGCCTGTAAACCACAAGCTTTTTGGGTTTTTTTCACATATTTTCAGTGTAATCCATCTATCTCTTATTTAAGTAATAGCAACCTGTACTTCAAACAGAGGTAGTGCAGTTAAGTGATGAAGAATTCTGGTCAAGTAATATGCACAAATAGATGTTACACCATGGCTTTGTCATCAGGAAGTCTAACAGCAACATCAATGGCAAAAAAGCTATTTTGTGTGCACTGACAGCATTTTTGAAGGGTCAGATACATACCTGTTGAAATGACTCCCTCACTTGCTTGGCTGGACTTCATGGCACGAAGCTCTGGAGTAACATGTGATCTGGATGAACCTGATCTGGAAGATAAGTTTCCGAAGCCCCAGTAAAGTCCTGGAGCTGTAATGGGGGATCTGCCCAAGGAATTGGGCTAAACCTTGCCCAGAGTTAAACTCTTGGCTTTATCCCAGGATCTTGGGCAGTCAGACTCTCTACACACCTGTGTCATGTTACAGACTTTATCATCCTGAGCACGTGGCTTCCTACTGTAGATGCAGTATGTATTTTTCAAACATAAATTATACAGTATTACTACTTACCAGTGATCTGTTTCTGGAAAGTCCCATATTCCAGCTTCTGCAATGTTTGGTAAATGCAGTACTTGCTTCAGTAGTAGACTTTTTTTTTTTTTTTTTGCCATTACAATGGATTTTCTTTGCCCTTTATTTGCCAAAAATCAGTTTTAGGTATTCTAAATAGCAGGTTTTACAAAAAAAAAAAAAAAAAAAAAAAAAAAAAAAAAAAAAAAAAGAAACCCCCTAAACTCTCTTAAAAAATGGTGATGGAAAGATAGTATTTATAATAAAGGAAAGAGAAGCATAACTAGATTATGCCTAATTCACCATGATTTGTGGTTGCAACCAAAACCCTTTGATATCAGAAACACAAGTTGTTCTACTTATGTCAGTTTGTTTTGGATTGGGACTTTTATTACTTAGAATGGGAGTGCTAACCCGTGGTGTTTCCTAACTTGTTTAAATCAAAGGGCTTTTTACTACTTCTCATGTTTGATTCAACAGTGCTGAAGTTAATGGAACTTTGTTCTTGGATTCCATATAAGCTGATTCAATGGTTACCATTAAAAACATCAGTATAAACCCACAGATACTTCATAAGTAGTAACAGGGATTTGGGACTTCTATCCTAAGTCATATATAATATAATATCTGAAATTCAGAGATAGCATTGTTTAACTGCTGAGCATTTTTTTTTATTTTATTTTATTTTTTTAAACTGATGGACGTTACTGTGTAGGATATCCAAAAAGTTGTCATCTTCTTATCCATATTTATGAAGGAAATTCTCCATTTTAAAGTTCCTGGTAGTATCCAACCATTTGAGCTAATTTTAATTTCAGAATGGATTAGGCCTGAAAACTCAGCTGGCTACACCAAGAGAACAGACTTCCTTGTATTTACCTCACACATCCCCAGTTTTGGATGTATAGAACATAAAGCAAGACAGGCAGACAGTCATATTTACTTATAGCAGAGACATTGCCAAGTTTCTAGAAACAACCTTTATCAAAAGTTTTTTTGTTCATTATATTTCTCTTCCAGATACTTTTTGAATTTTCATTTCTTTTCATATTCCCTTAGATACTTTGTTGATTTTTCTGTCTTGGCAACATAGTCTATCATTATATCTTGTTTTAAAATGTGTTGAGTGATTAGAGAGGAGTCAGTGCAAAAATAGCTACAGCCGTGACTGCCTGTGCCTGACCCAAAATACCCAACCCTGAACGCTTTCAGACACATCAAGGTGGTGAGGCCACCCCATGGTAACATCCATTCAACATTATTCTCACCAAAAAGCTGCATAACAATTAGAACAGAGCATTAACAAGATCAGGTTTTCTATCTCATTGATTTATTTTTAGGATAAAAAATATCTGATTACCTAGGGCAAAAAATATCTAATTCCTCACCCCAGGTAAACTACAGTTCAGGTCTGTTGTATATTTTCTTCCTCTAATCTAATCCTCTATTCACAATAAAAAAAAAACAAAAAACAACTAAGTTTTTGTAGCTAACCTTGTATTATATAAATTATATAAATGTTCTTGTAACATATGTATCTGCCACCCTCCTTTTGGTTTTCTTTTTGATTGTGTCTTTGAGAACAGAGATGATGCATTTCATTTTTTTGCAGAATGACCCATCATCTTGGGGCTTACTCTTACTCTTAAACCCTTCTCAGAACCATTCATAAACAGCTAACAATCTGCTCACTGATGTTGCTTTCACAGTTTGACTTGGCTGAAGGCCTTTCTTTTAAAAATAAATTAAAATACCACAATTGGGCTTTTCCTATTAAAGCCACTGTATTGCACTGGAGGCATCTACTTCACATATGGATAAACTATCAGTCATAACTTCATTTCCACTCTCATGCCTCCAGTCTACCTCCTACCTTTCTTTAAAGGTACTAACTGATTTTGGTTTATTCATAATTTTGTGTCCCTTTCTCATAATGTATTTCCTGTCATGGACTTTCTATAGATTTTCATGATAAAAGCAAACCAGTTACCATATTTTCTTGTGGAGGAAGCTTTGTGCCCTGGCCAAAAGCCATTTATAGAAGGAATACATCAGTTGGAGGCTTCCTCTCCAGTCTAAATGAGAAATTGCTCCTTGTTTTCTTTCATCTTTTAAATATGTTCCGATTTGATCTGAGCAGCTGTCTGTGTTAGATTTATTCCTCTCCTTGTTCACTGATGTTCTCATCTATGCTAATCAGTCTCCCTCTGTACATCTTGGGCATTATCTGCTTAATCAAGTTTATTTTCAGACCCATTTCTTGGCTTTCATGGTCCAGTTCCTCCATTAATTCTTGTAGGTTGAGTTTTCAGACCAGCATGATACCTGACAATCTGATTTACCTTTTTTTTTTTTTTTTTTTTTAAATGCTGGATTTTCATTTCTCTGGTTGTAGACACTCCTTTTACGAAACTGCTACAGAATATCTGCAAACAGTTTAAAAACAGCAATATCACATTATTTCTCTCTCTCCCTATAAACACACACACATGCCCATATATAAATATTCCTACACAATTTAAACATGTGGTGGATGTTTCCCATTACTGTGTGCTTCCTGGAGACACAAAACAGTGTAACATTTTTATGTCCTTAAGCTTTACAAAGGTCTGACTTTTGAGTTTTTCTTCTGATGAACACTTCATGAATGCCATACACAACAACAATTCAGCCTATACTTGTTGTCCAGCAACTCATTAATCATTTGAGTATTATCTGTTAAAAAGTACCCAGAACAGTACTGTTAGCATTGTTTAATCAGTCACTACAGTGTGGCAATTTCTGCAGGAAGTAGCTTTACACCTTTCATTTCTGAAAGGACCCAACCCCACCAAGCTTAACAGCTTCTGGCCCAGAGCATCTTTGAAATTTTTTGGAGTACACCACAACTTCCAGAATTAGGGTTTCATTTTGCTGCCTGATTAGTGCTGGTCCCGCTTCAGTTTTGGGATTACATAAAATGCCTCTAAGGATCATACAAGGGAAATCATTAAGATACAAAAGGGACTCCCCAAGGGAAGGGAACTACTTCATTCACCCAGGTGCAGAGCTGAGGGTGGCTTCATAACCAATCCTCCTTGAGTCTCATGCAAAGCTAAAAGCACTTCAACCAAAGAATTAATATACTGACTTGTCTTGTTTTATCCTCCTTCCAGCATAATTTTTGCCAGGAAAAATACTCTTCCTTTTGTCTACCTGCTCTCTCTCAGGCAAATTTTATGTAGGATTTTAGGCAGGGAAAATGATAGTGATGTGCAAGAGCAGCTAACTGCCCTCCTCTGCACCTCAGCTCCACACCCAGGTTACCCCTGCTTGCAGCACAAGCTCAGATTTTCCCACTATGTGGATGAAGACAATAGCATGGTGAGCTACTTACACCTCCTTCCTACAGCACTGAATCCTTGTTGACAAAGTTTCCAGTTTCTGAGGACAGGCTTTACCAGCTAAGCAGCTCTGGTTCAAGGCTGTGTGGTAGCACAGGCTCACTGCTCATGAATGCCATACACAACAACAGTTGCAGGTCAACATTTACTGCTTTCTCCGTACTTCTATCTACAGGCACTCTGCCACTTTCCCCAGATGCTTTAAGTCAATGGAAATTTTGAGAGAAATTTGTCTCCATGCCCAGGGCCTGCAAAGGTCCCATAAACCATTTCAATTTTATTACCTAATCCTGATTATTGAGTGTTTTGCCACTTACCTATAGTTTGCCAGGGTTTTGGTCCAAAACCAAGGCTTAAATAGTACATCAGGCCTTGGAATGGAAATGATCTTCTCCTTTTCTTTACTGAAAGGAAAGTCTTGACTGCTGCCACTGCCTGTCATTCCCCTGGCATAAATATGAATTTCATCAAAATTTTCTGTCTTCAAGCAGAGTTTGAAAGTCACTGCTTTTATAAGAGTAGTGAACTGCACAGCACTGTAACAGAGACCTCCAAAGTATAAAAAAAAAAAAAAAAAGTGTGTATGAAAAACCCAAGTAGCAGCTATAAGCCAAACACTGTGGGTGGCTTTCACCTATCCTGCTCTAACGCAGCACCAGGATTTATGGAAGATTCCCTTAACAGTTGCAGTTCAAGGTGCTGTTCTTCGTTTTCACAGCCTGGGAGCTTTGTGCTTTGACAGTACCAGCTTGAGTTTCCCTTTGATCTGGGATTCAAGATGATAGAGGGCATACAACCTCTGGGGAGCTGTCTGAGCAGCTCACCTTTCTTACCTGAACCAACAGCACCATGGCTAAACACTGGTCCAAGCCCAACACTTGCTCACTTGCTTTCCTTACAGGAAAGTACAAGAGATACTGATTTAAAAGGGAACTTTGTTCACTGCCATTGAACAGCACGGGGCAAACAGATGTTAATGCTCAAGTTCCATGGTATTTTATTGTGGGCTTGCCTTTACAGTGGTCAAATACATGCACGTGAAAAATAAATAAAACCACATAAACACAGGTCTGTTACAGCTAAGGCCAGTTAGTGTCAGGTCCCTTGTTTATTATTTTCAATTGAAGATGCTTAGGCATTTAATAGTTTGAGACAGAAATAGGTCCCTCTGTTGGCTTGTGCTCAGACCACTTTGTATTCAAATCCACATTTTGGAAGAAAGCATCCAAAATGAGTGCATGCTGAAGTCAAATGATGCATCAGTCGCTGCCCATGGCTCTGGAACATATTGTGCATACAACCTCACAGCACTGGGCTTGTGAAGAACTGTGCTTCAAGTAAAGTCCCTTGCTAAGTTAGGCTCTGCTCCAGCAGATATTTGTGTGCTTAATTTTTAGCAAGAAAGCTGTTCTACCAAAGCTGATGGAGCTGCATATGAATCTGAACAAATCTTCTAGTTTAGCACGTGTTGGATCAGGGCCACTGAATGTTATACAGCAATATGAAGAGGAAAACATATTGAACAGAGACAGCATTTTCTTTTAGGAAAGTGTCTCATTATTCATCTGCTCTTCCCCAAATTGACAACAAGACAGATCTGAATTATATTTTCTTATTCAAACATGCTGCTATTTATATTCACTCAAAATTTTTATGTAGCTTTACAGATCTCAAAAAAAAAAAAAAAAAAAAAAAAAGAACAGGCAGTGAAAAAACCACATTTGCCATGCTAATAAACATTTTGACATGAAATTCAAAATTACAAACTTTTAGTGGCAGAGAAATGGTTCATTTTGTTTCATAATGTCAGTTCAAAGTAATTGTTTTTATTTTAGGTTTTGTTTTCGTTTTATGGTGGTGTGGGTTTTTTATTGTTTGGGGTTTTTTTTAAGAAAAAATGTGGGGTTTTTTCCCATGGAAAAAAATTAACATGGAAAGGAAAAGGTTACAACAAAACTATACTAATACTTTCTGCTCAAAAATGCAAACCACAACTTAATACAATTTAACAGCTACCTGTATTGTTGTACAATTACTGTCACTTATTTTTGTGCCATGCAGTGTTTCCAGAAAATCTGTCATTTACCTGTAATGTGCATAAATGATTTTTTAAAGAAGTAATGCATTTTGACAGTCAGCAAATACATGCATATTTAATATGCCATGCCATTTTAGATGACTACAAGTGTTTCTTACAGAGGCACTGCAATTGTTGTTCAGAATTAAGCAGGGAATAAGAAGCCAAAGTGTACAGTACATAATTGGCCAATCATCAAAATGACCAAATAAGCTGAGGACTCAGCCAGCGTGTTAAACACAGCTAAGGAAGTGGCATAAATTAACTAAGCTTCTGTATTTTATTTTCATTTCAAACCATATTACTAGAGCTGTAAGAGTTTGGGAAAAAACAGTCTGGCAGCACACATTTCTCTAAGAAACTCTTCAAGGTCTGGAGCCTCAGGAGAGCTTCATTAAAGCCACTCACTATTGCTTTTACATATGCCTCCAACTTTGGTTCAAGAAGTTCTGCCTCTCTGTGCCAAGAACCTAAGCAGGCACTTTTAAATGAACATTTAAAACATAGTAATTGGAAGTTATATAGCACATCTCATCCCAAGGGATCCTGAAGCACTTTACAAAGCCATCAGATTAACTCCATGATTCTCTCACATCAGCCAAATTTCTCATACCTTCAGCTGCAGATTTCCCAGTGAAAAGGCAGTTAGAATTCCCCACAACTGAGCAAGGCAAGCTGGAAGTATGAGAGAGTAACTAAACTTGGAGCTGGAGGATGAAACACAGTCCATTGCTCCCTGCAGAACACCACTAGGTATCACACACAACTCTGAAAGCAGTGAGAAATTCCCCGTGGCAGAGGTGATCATCAGATACTGAACATCAACTACCAGACATTTCTCATTTCAAGTGTCATTGAGAAAAAAAAAATAGAATTTAATTAAAGCATTAGCATAAATCTTGGCAAATCACCAACCATGCGCTTCTCCTCTCTGAATCAGCAGATGTCTGATTCATCAGTTCTAGATTTCATCTACAAATATTGTTACAGTTTTTTTCTGATTTCCCCAATTCAACACTTATTGTCTGCAGCACTATCTGAAAGAATTTGGAGGTTTTTAAATTATTTTTTCTCTCTCTCTCTCTCTCTTTTATTTTACATGATTTTCTGGCCAAAATCTATTATTAGAAAACAAGAGAGTTAGAAATATGACCCGAGGAAGAATCCTGACCAGGCACCCTTCAAAAAGGTGGGAAACACCAAACTCACCACATCATCTCTTTTCCTGTCCCCCCCATCCTACAGTTATACTTTCAGTTATATTAGGAACAGTTTCCAGCCCATAAAGGTAAGTCTCCCTCTGACCTCAGACTTACCCCACACTGAACTAGGCACAAAGCACTGCTGGTCAAATTGGACACAGTGCTCTTTCAAAGCTGGGTGGCATTAGCCAACTGAAAACCTTTTAGATTATACCTCCTAATTAAGGGCTTCTCTACACTGGGCAATTTACCAGCATAGTTATAGTAGCTTAATTATAACTGTTACAATTGGGATATAAATATAACTCTCTATTTGGATATTCACATGAGGACTATGATTGCTTATCTCTGGTTTAGCTTATGTCACTTTGAAAGCTGTTTTAGGAGAGAAAGATATCTTTATTCTATACTAAATATATCCAAAGGAGGAGTTATACTGGCCAGACTGGTGTAATTACAGCTGGTATAATTATACCAGTATAACCAAGCCAACAAATGTTCCCCTAAACACAGTCCTTCCTAGCAGACTCCTGTACACATTGAGAGGACAAGAAAGCAAAAGGAAGCCTGTGGATTCCCCACCTGCAAGTCTCGTTGGAAAGCAAGTGCCCTTCAGCACGTTCTGACATTGTGCAGTAGGGGATGAAGACTGACAATTCAGATAATATTAAAAAATTACAGTGGGTGATGTAGGTAGGATCATCTATAAATACATTGACTTGATAAGTGTACCTGTGCAAAGTGCCAGCATTCAATAACCAGAGCCCATCAAGAACTTGGTCCCTAGTGAAACAGAAGCAGCAGAGTTACTGCCCAAGCTGGCTCAGGGCAGCATGCCAACAGCTCAGTGCTCATTGAAAGACCCCCATGCAAAAATAAAAGCAAAAGCCTAAATGGTGCACTTAGGAAACAGCCCTAATATTCTACTTCCTCAAATTAGGAAGCATCTACACTGTGAATCCAGCATCTCTATTGTTTATTTCATTCACTAATAAGTTCCTGACGTGTCACCTCCACACGTGGGCCTCCATGTGTGATTAATGATGCTCTTCATAATGAAAGAAGTGCACAGAAGCTGGAATCTTTTTGCATTCATGGAATTTTGAAACACTTATGAGAGTATTAATTCAATTTTTTAAAAGAAACTTGTTTAAACTAACATTTCACTGAGCATTTTCCATTATGTTTTTCTAAGGAAAAACCATAGGAAATAATCACAGTAATAGTTCTGAGTACATTCTGAAGAATATGTGTTTGCCTTTATAACAAACTGACAACACTAGCAACATGCAGTATCTTTGAAGCCTTTCACAAGAAAGAAACAAACCCATCAGGATATAATTTGCTGTCAATTAGACAGACAGCTTTAGGTCTTTGAATGTTTCTCTTTAATAGATCTCACCTGGCAGAGAGCTGTTTTCAACAGAAAATCAGCTAGGCTCTTTTCTCAGCAACAGACTTTCTTAATCACTTTATCAGTTCTCTCCAAAAGCCATTTACATCTCTTTGCATGACCTCAGTTGCTTTTGATTGCTAAAAATTAAGAACTCCAACTCAAACCAAATGAATTTTAATCAGGCAGAAACCAATTCCACCAGGAACAGGGATACAGAGCCCATGGCATGGGTGAAGATAGGATGACATACTGCTAACTTTGGAAATCCAGGAAATCATCTCCTAAAAACTCAGGAAGATTTACGCCTTTCTAATCCAATCATAATTCACTTCCACAAAACATGAAATGAAATCCACAGAGAATCATCCAAGGAAATTCTTTGAGCAGACATATGGGGAAATTCCTCAGTAAAGGTAAAAGGTCATATATTAACTTGATACAACCATAAAAAAGGAAAGAATAATGCTTATAAGAATGGTCACTTTTTAAGAACTGAACAGGAGAAAGAAAAGAGGGAAAACATAGCAGCACCACAGATTCAAATAGCATTTCTCTCTTCAGTTGTGTTAACCAACAGGTTAAGTTCACTGCAGGAGCTAGCAGAGGAGTGAGATTGGACCAGAAGATCTTAGGAAGAGCGGGGAGGGTAACATATGATTTAAAACTCTGCTAAGAAAAACAAACTTCAAGTTGCAGAAGCCCAGGAACAGTGAGGTTTTGGTCATCCTTGGTCACCTCAAACACCCACAGCTTGCAGTAGAATACAGAATCAAGCCCATATGTACTTTTTCCCCTGTTAAAACTGCTTAAAGTACATGTCATGGGTCCTTCCTGATAGAGTTTCTAGAAAACTCAATAGAAACAGAAGGAAAAATAGCATTTTGTTACAGTCAATCCTGAAGATAAAACCAATGTATTTTTCTCTCCCTGAAACTAAAGGAAAGTTGAACTGACAGGTAAATCTTAAACCACTTACACTCTCTATTACTCTTAAGAAAGTAATTTGAAAGTGTATCATGGAATTCAGTTACTTTTGAATAGTCCTGCCAAGCCACTTCAAGTAGGACACAAGTGCTAAAAAGCAAATTATGTGACCATATGTATAGGAACTGATGCTAATTGTCTCCAGCAAATCCTTGAGAAAAATATGAAGTGAAAGCTAACAGAACTGAAAAAAAAATGCTGTCATCTGAGCCTTCTCAATTGATGTTCTTTTCTAATTCTACCCCCCCCCCCAATNTCCATGTACCCCCCACCCCAATCCATTCGATTCTTCAGAGTCAGTCCATGCAGGAGGGACAGAAGTGTAGGGAGCATTGTTGTGGAGTACATGGATAGAGGTAATGCTGCCACACTCTTAAAATTCACTGGGAAGGGAAAAGAGATGAGGATTTACATTCGCTGTTGAAGACTGCACCAGGAGATTGTGAAAGAGTTATGCTGTCACTTGAGAAGCCAGCTTGAAATATACGTCGCCCATAATATTCCATGAATTATTGCACTCCAGTGCATAGATATTGACTAGGTTAAGAGGGTGTAATCAGAACCAGAAAGTAAGGATGTTCAAGGATGACATGTTTCTTATCGGTGTCTGCATAAGTAAAAAAACACTCTTAACAACATAACTTTTTCCCAGAACTATAATATATACAAATACACATACATATAAAGATACATGCACAAACAAAAGTATCCCCTATTGTACTCTGAAACTAATCTCTCAGATTCTAATGCTAGCAGGCTATATGTAAACCCCCAAAAAGATTCATTGAGCTCTTCATCTTTGATTTGATGCTAAGGTTTGGTTGTTTGTTGGGTGTTTGAAGATTTTTTTCAGAACTCATGGAAAAAAAATGTAAGTAGGAATAGAAAAAAAAGGAAGAATTTAAAAGGACCTAGAGCCCTATAAGCTATAGCAGAAAAGATCCATCATGATAAAACTATGGAGAAGAAACAGATGTGGAGTACAGCAGTCTCTAAAGACTGGAACAAAGAATGATAGGTCAATTTTATATCCATTTGCTTTCTTTTCTTCATGAATACTGTGCTTGTGTTTCTTCAAAGATTATTCAGTTGAAAAAAAAAAAAACAACCCACACAAAACCTGATCTACTGATATGATAAAGCATTATCTGTTTGATAAGCACCTGTTTTTTCATTTATATCAGATGCAAATCTCTTCCAGAAGACAGTGCAGGTAACAGAAATTCATATTTCCAGAAGTTCAGTAACAAATGGGTCAAAAGTCTTGTTGGGAGTATTTTGCAAGGTTACACAGTTACTTAACTATGTTAAGACTTTAAGAATACTTTAATACTCCTTTCTTTGAGCAAGTAGGCTTTTTAGGATATTACACTTCAGGTCTTACAAGCACCATTTTTTTTTTATTCCTTATTTGAAAGAAAATGGGACTTCTGATAAGCCTCATAAATATGACATAGTTTAAGAACTATTTTTCAGATCAGCTTATTTATTTATAGCACTGATTTTAAAATAACGTATTTCAGAAGAAAGGCATCATATGCTCCAACCTAAACTTCATTAAAGATAAGGAACAGATACCTGCACCTACATCCCTGTTATTTCTCTCAAATAATGGATAAGACTCTAGTAGGATTTCCAACAGATATGAGATTTTTCACTTTATTTTTTGTTCCATGTTCATTTAAATGACCAGCCTACCTTGTCTCAGGGCACTATTTTAATAGTCTGAACCAGAAGCTGATAGGTAAAATACTTTGGAGCCATATCTTTACAACATTTGCACAGAACTGACTGGACAACCAGGCTCCTCAATTTTAAATCTTGATTTGATCAAGATAGTATTTCTGGGGCAAAGTATTTACAGCCCAGTCATGTCAAGCACTAGACTGTTTTTACTTCCTGATTGAAATACATGTGTAAAATCTCAAGGGATTCACATCCGGAGTTCTCTGCATTTCCATCTCCCCAATTATGAAATGAGGACAATATGGGAGAAGAATTCAAGAGGAATCCTCTGCTGAACCAAGACCAAACCTAGCTCAGTGGGTAGCTTGTCTTTTTGTTACTCAGTTTTTCAGAACATAGTCAGAGCCAACTTCCTTCTCCTGTTCCCTCATCTTCATCTTTGAGTCCATGCTGACCTTGCTTGTGCTCACTCTTGGATAGCAGGCAAAGCTTCACATCAGATTCCTTTCTGGTCACAGAGACAAGCATGCACCAAGCTGCCTTTTCTGCAAGTTGGCACCGAGGCACTGTCTCTATTTATGTAAAAACTTCTTTATACTAAAACCATGAAAAAGCTGTCTAAATAAAATTTTCTTTCAGTCCTTAACACCTAAAAAAGTTGAAGCTTTATACTCTTCCTTTGCATAGGTAGTTTTAGCAGTAGGTTTACATGAAAGCAAGAATATTTCAAAGACGGTGGCATGGATACCTGACTGTCACAACAGGACAGGAAGCAATATGTGCCATTCTTGCCTTTCAAGAGGCCATCATTTTTCCTTTCTATACCTGCCATGTTACAAGATTTTTCCTTTTGTGTAAGACTGAGGAAAAGCTCGAAGGCAGGGAAAGCAGCATAAAGCACAGGGGTTTTTTTCCTGTTTCTTTTGCTCATGGAGTATTTAATATTTTTGCACTGATCTTAAATCTGTCAGATGCTGATGAAGATAGGGTTGCTGCATTTGGAAAGGAAAGGGCAGGACAATTTCCAGGTTTTCTGCCATGAATACCAGAGGATAAAGCCTTCTTCTCTCAAGTGAAACAGTTAAGAAATTCATGGTTTGGCCTAATCTGAAACAGGATTGCCTAGAGGTCCCAAATGCAGAGCTGAAAATATGCAACAATCTTTGGTGCATTAGGAGTTATAGATCACTTACATGCTTGGCAAGGCAGTTTAACATCATTGTTTACTGTTAAGAAGTTCTCAAGTGTTTATTGAAAAATATGATAAACGTGAAACTTCTAAGTATCTTCTATTAGAAAAAAATCTTTCAAGATAGTAGATCCAAATACATAATGACTGCCATATGTCAAAAAGATTTCATGGTTAAAAAATGGACTTAAAGAATGCCTCTCTAAGTTCTCATAAAATCATTTTTCAAGTTTTTTTCTTTTAAATAAAACCTGGAGGTTTTCTGCCAAGAAAAGTTTTATCAGTGGAAAATAACAATTCTTGATCTTCCTATATCTCACAGAATATTTATCTTCCTAGAGATCTCTGCTTATATCATTACTAGTGGACCTAAAGGATATTAAGTAGGTATCTGTTATTGAGTCCATACTTGTATGAATATAAGTGTATTACATTAACTTCAGGTTTTAAATTGAATTCAAAATATTCTTTGCTCACCATTTCTCCAGAGGACAGATTTCCCAGGAATTCCTGAAATTATTTGGGTTTGGAGTTTGAAGAAGAAAAAGCAGGGAGAACGTCTGCTGTAAAACAAAATGCTTTTCTGAAACCCACTAAGATCCCATGATGGGAAATCACAAATCTCCATCACCATCCTTATCAGTAGGTTTTGTGTCCTGCTTTTTAAATTATGAAATTACAAATTAAATGTAGGTCTGTTTTGTTTGCTTAGAAACTAGCAATGTACGTAGGTATTTTTTTTCCTGTTTCACTCACATGTATAGGCATGAAAGAGATGTACTTAAAACAACTTCATTAACTATAACAACTAATGAAATATTGACAGGAACTTGGGATTCTATCTTAACTATTGAACATACTCACATAATGTCTCAGAGGTGGTATTAGAAGATCCAGGAATGCAGCTGGCTGCTTACAAATTAATTCTGATTTTTTCTCCACAAACAACATGGGCAAATGAAAAATAATCTTTTATTTTCCAGCTAAACCCAACTGACCAGTGCCAAAACACTAACAAAGAAATGAAACAAAGCAACTCTTTATTTCCTGTCTCAGGAGCCATCTGCACATTTGCATGTCTGCCAAAAGCATTCTTGATTAGTTCGGCTATCCCAACTAGTCCCAACTAGATTTCTCTATTAAACATTTAGCACTCTTCCTGAGACATTCAAATAGCTGATTCAAAACACGTCTAGCTATGAACTGAAACCTGATCTTCCCTTTCTCCTGGAAGTAAAATACCCCGTGTTTTAAAGCTGCAAGCTAAATCCTAACATAGTCAAACAAACCCAGCATTAACCACTTGAACTTCCGATGTTAAGGTTCAAATTTGACTCAGGATTGTCAAATGTAACCTTTTCTTACAAGACTGCTTTAAACACATATAAGTGCAGTTCAAGACCACATCTGGAACAAAAAAGCCAGCTTTCAAGTTTGATCTTACAGAGGCTATACTACCTGTCAACTCCTTATAACCTTCTGATAAAAGAATTCAAGGAAGAGATAACCAGACTCTGCACATTTGAATGAACTAGAACCCAACTCTTCAGAAAGCATCTAGGATTCTGCAGCACTCCAACAGGGCAAACTGGAAATCCAGCTTCAATTCCATTTAACATATAGCTATGAAAGAACTTTCAATTAATAATGAAAATATATCATGGAATACAGTAGTTTTTGTTCCACTTATATTGATATTATATTTATATATTTTTTTCAATATTATTTTGTCAGTTTTCTGGGACTTACTGACAAATCCCTGCACAGACAAGGTGCACCATTTGCTGCCAGAAACCATTAACAGCAGAGCAGAGAACAGAAGTGTGCTTTTGACACCTGGTGAGGTGTTAGATGGTAGCTTGACATTAACACAATTACCTGGTTGTTTCTGCCACAGTGATGAGCAATCCATTCTGTTAAAGCTGTTGAAATGTAAATTGTCTTCTTAAGGTTTCAGCCTCTCATCACTTGGATGGCTGGATCAATTCACAACTCTACTGGCTACTCTTAAGTGAGGTCACCTTTAGACTTAATAGAAAAATCATATATTTAGTTACCACTCTTGAATTATTTTTTTTTTAATTTAGGGCACCTATATAACATTACAGAACTAAAGGAAGCCTCAGTAATTAGATATTTCAAGTACAAGTACATGGGAATGCAATACTTTCACAATTAAAAAGCATGCCTGGTTTACACTCATTTCAGTTTCAAATAGCTCTAATTCTGCAAGCAAAGTTTCATGTTCTTAAAACTGATTGTTAAGCAGCCAACTAGCATTTAATAAATGTTACATAAGGTATAATTTTTCCTTTAAAGCATATTGCATACATATTGTAAATACTAGTTATTGAAGTGCAATATAGTTTTATTTTGCCACCTTTAACCCGAATTTAACTGAACCATGATTCAAAAGTGCTTATTGTCCCAACTCTAACCCAATGAAGGTCTATGGATTCTTCCTAGATTAATAATCTGTGGAATTTCAATATAATTTGTACTGGAATTGTAAACAATGAAATAACATTTGCTTTGGTGACCACAGTTACAATGGGAAAAGAAGGAAAAAACTTTGGAAGAGTTGGAAACATATCTTTCCATTTAAAGAAACACAAGAATACACTGGGACTTGTTATTTTCAAGGTATAGCATCCATCTCCTAAAGTATTCTTGGGATGAAACATAGGACTGACTCTTGAAGATGAGGTAAATCCTCCCAAGGAGCTAGAGCAAGAGCATTATTTTAATGGAAGAAATATGATCTGAGTGAGCCTAATAGACAAAGGCTAAAGACAAGAGAGAAGAAAATTGCCTTCAGACTGGATTGTAATAAATTCCAGTGAGATCTGAAGGTCCTGTCTATGGGAACCATACCTCTCTCAGTAGTTACATGATAACTGGAGCTGTCAGAGAAAGTACATTGGTGTAAAACAGATAAATAGCAAGTCAGGTAAATACATACTTGAAACCTTCAGAACCATCGGAAGGAACTTGGACAAGAAGAAAAAAACCTACTGATGGAAGTATCTTGGACAGCTCAGGGAAAAGAAGAATCAAGTAGGAAAATTAAACAAACAATATTTCCCAGTTGCAAGATTTTGATATACTCTTTGGCAGAGAACTTTCCAGTTGTGAATGCCTATCTAATTTAAAGTTGCATGAGTTGGAATTTCTGAGGCACAGAGAGTCCCAAGGTGCAAAAGTCCTTGGAGGCCATAAAGGTCTTAGGAGACAACTGGAAATATCTGGCATCTTTTAATCACAAATCTTCTGAGACAAACTTCTATCTTGCCTTCTGAAGTCAAAGGGCAAAACAGGCCAGAGCCTTTTTCTGGGGCTTATGCTATCAGAATAAAACTGTAAAGAGCTGGGGTCTTGCTAGCAGAAGAAAACAGTCTCTTGAAGCCATTTAGGCAATGAAACAATCACTGCTGCTTTTAATACCTTCTTGCCTCAGGCAACCACCTGTTTTGCCTAGCATATATATTGCAGAATTGGCCCTGGCAGTAAAATGCAGTGGGTCAGGCGGTCTCCGTGTCACAAAAACAATGAGAGGAGATAGCACAGCTGCAGAAAGCTGCCTGAGGCACTCTGGCTTAGACGATTTTAAAGGAGTATTTGCAGCACTGACAGTTATGGGCAGACAGTTTTCCCACACAAAGCCATTAGAAAATGATGTGTCAGTGGCCAGTCCTGAGCCCCCAGACAGCTTTTGTCGTATCAAGATTAAAGGAAGAGGAGGCAGCTGGGGCTAATAAGTTGAAAATCAATGCCATTAACAAGGAGAGTAAAAATGAAATAAAAATCCAAGCCCTGCAGAAGCTGAAACTTTCAGCTATAGCTTTTGCTGTGTAGAGACCGAATGTATGTATGTCCTGGTTCTCCTTGGATTTGACCTTAGATTTAAGGAGATAAAAAAATATAGATGATGTCTGAGTTTCCTGTTTATTAAAAATGCATATAGGTTACACTTATGCAGCTGCATATCTGCATATACATACATCTGTGTTTTCCTATTGGTTGTATTATGCTTCAGATCAGACGCTATGCAATATTTTTAGAATATGAGAGGAGTAGCACCTAAGATGAGTGAGGTTATGAAATATAATTACACCCTCTATGACCTGCCACAGGTTATGTGAAAACAGACCCACTTCATGGTATTTTCACACCTTCTCATTGTTTCAGAGCTAATGATGACATACAGACTGGTAAACTGATCAACAGGCAGGAAGATTCCTATGCATTAGAACTAAACTAGCTTTTCTGTAAAACTGTTTCAAATAGACCCTGGCATGCCTTCCGCTTGCCAGCTAGCTCTGTCCCATAAAAATTATAATCATTGTTCCTGTTTGGACAAAGGCTGTTGTATTGCAGCTCCTCCATTTGGAGACCAAGAGATCTTAGTAGCATGTACCCATTCTGAGCCAGGCAGCCTCAGTGCTGAGAAGTGTTTCCAGGCACACTCACTTCACTAGTTCAGACGCAGCCAGTTTATTAGACCTAATAGAGGTCTCATAGTGTTATCACTGGCCTACTGTTGATTTGTTTGGCTCACTCATGACTGACGTTTGAAATTCAGAAAAAGCAAGATGAATGTCAACAACTGAAAATACTCATTTGCATATGAGGATCTGCACAGGAAAAAGTCCACAAATGTCAACCCAAGGCAACATCACAAATTTTGCTTAACTGCTGGGTTTAAGAACCTGGATTCACACTGCATCAGAAAGTTGTAAAGAAATAAACACAAAACTAAAAAGACATCTTCATTAGCAAAGAAATGGCAGCTCCTAAAAAATGCTTTTAAACTTGTGTTTGAAACAGAATAATCCAAATAAGTTGCTAATTTGTTTGTGAACACAATACGTTCTGTTTAATAATTCTGTCTTATTGGATGAAAATAATGGTCACATTTTTCTGAGCAATGTTCATTTACATAACCACATCTTAAACTCTTTCACAATATTAATTTAGACTGTCATATTTTAATCTCGCTTGTTTAATCTCCATGGCTCCCTTCTAATTACAACACCGTCCACCTCTTTCCAAGATTAACAACGAACTCACTACACATTTTCATCTAGGTTCAGTAGAAATAGATTTTCTCCTTTTATATATTTCTTTTCTGTGTAAGAGCAAGGATGACTTATGCCTCAGACAGAATAAGCATTTGTCAGCAGAGCTTTTCATTGGCTCTGATGAGAAAGATTTTTCTTTTCATTTTCTATTAACAAGGAAAAATCACCTGGACTGCAATGGTTTATAAACATTTCTCATTTAAGCTGCATTAAGAAAGAACAAGCATCAGACATACAAAAGCATTATGAGACCGTAGCCTTGCACATTCAGGAAACTCATAAGGAAAATCAGAAACTCAAAAAACTTTATAAACAAAGTATTGAGGTGAATTTTGGAGACAATGACGGAGGATAAGGGGGAGGAGTGCTTAGAGAAAACCAAGCAAAGAACTGCAGGATATCTGTGTCAGTCCAAGCGTAGAAAATGTCTTGAATTCCCAATTAGCTTCGTAAACAGAGCATGTCACTAGGACAACAGATTGACTGAATGTCAGCTGGGAAATTATTCTCATAGTGAGTGATTTTGAGACCAACAAGGAAGGACAGAGAAGTCTTCAGGAATACACAAAATAATCAAAAAAGCCAAGGATGAGAAAATTGGTAATCCAGACAAAGATCTGTATGGTTTCAGAACCAGAGGAAGTACCAGTGCATTCGAACCCATTAAAGTATTGAAGTGGAAATTTTATTTTACCAGTTCTTTCTCTTAAACGCTGGATAGTCTTCCTTAAAACAAAGCTTCTCTCAGTGTCTTACCTCCCTGCTCTCACCTTGAATAGATAAAAAACACTAAAATCTGTTTAGTGTTTATCTAATGCTAAAATCATACTTACTCCCAATCAGGAAATTTCAATCTTCAAGTACCAAATTTAGAGCAGTGGCATTTTATTTTGCAGCCAATGTTTTACACTGTTAGCAGCTCACGTCATTCTCTTGATAGAAGTCTACCTCATACAAAAATACAGAGATAAACTGAGAGCTTAAAATACTTCAAAAACCAAAATCTTCACCAAACATACCCACACCAGGGACATTACTACCAATTGCAAGAAGATATACTAATTATACTAGGAGGTTATGATAAATACTGCTCTTTGTAAAGGGTTTTAAAAGACTAAAAAATCTTATCTTCTCATTTCCCTTACAAAGAAGAACGTAAGACATAGCATAAAAAAACCCACTGATCTTGATCTTTGTCCACTGAGGGTGAGCCTCAATGAATTCTCAGTGAAAAGCATAATGAGCTCTGCTGACACAGACGTGCTCTAAGTCAAACTTTTGCTGCTTATGAATTTCCTCATAACAGGCTCCTCCTAGCTGACACAATGTCCACAGGGCAGAAAGAACACTAACAAAATAATAGTCCTTTTATCTAGGTTATTTTACGTATCTTCCCAGAAATTGTAACAGATGAAAAGTATTTAACTTAGACAACTGCAATCAAATCAACTGATTTGATCTGAAGCTTGCCCAAGTCAGAGGAAAGGTTTTCATCAGGCTTTGGAGCACTTTTTAAAAGTGGCGGGGATTTTTAGCCACAGAAACAAAATCTTCTGTATAAATCAGCACAGCACATTACCTGCTCAGCCTTATACAGGCACATGTGTTTCCTTTAGATGTTAACAAAAGCTATTCTGACTTAATATAAAAGCTAAATCCACGTTTTCTTCTCTGAGTCTTTTCAGAAATAGGCTAAAAAGCGTAAGAAAACATATTCCACTTATTTTATTTTCTTCACATCATTATTCAATGGAACAAATATATAATCATACTTAAAATACACTCTGAAACTGTGATTTTAATATACTTTATTGAAAAAGTACACATTTTTAAATTGTTTTCAATGAGACAAAGCAATGGTCACTGCTATCTACCAAGTCCTTTTTTGATGAATTATGCCAAGTTCACATCTGCATGACTTGCAAAGTAAAAAGATAAATCTTTTTTCAACATATCTTTAAGAACTTATATCACCAACAGTTTTAAATCATGAAATGCTGATGCTCTGATTATTTATCATGTCCTCTATGTTGCACCATTTCCCAGATCACAGTTTATCCATGTATTAGCATGCCAATTGAACACATCCGTCTATGTCACCTTGAGAAAATCATCAACAGCAGAGGAAGAAGAACAAGAGGAGGTTTAGCACTAAGGCCTAAGACACCACCACATTCTCTTGCATTTTCCTAAAGAAAAGGAAAAAGAAAAAAAAAAAGTAAATAGGAAAAAAAAAACACAAAAAAAAAAAAAACAAAGGAAAAAGAAATACAAGCCATTACACTCAATTATGGTACAAGATTATATAGGAAACATAAGCAGAAGAGGAAAACAAGAGGTGAAAACAATAAAAGTAATACAGGTACATGCTTTCACTGAAACAGGATTAGATTATAGCCTGAAAGTAAACATGACCTACAAGCACTACACAGTTCCTTCCATGCCAGTTTAGGTTTTGTTCCATGTTGCTTTATACCACCAACGAGTGGTAAAATGGATGTCTATAAACATATGCTGTAGAAACTACTGTATTCACACCCTGGTCTCTACCACATCTCCTTGATGCTACACAAGAACACAGCAGTAAATATGTGTAGAGACCCTTCCCCAGCAACACTACATATAAATGCAACGACTGTGATATACTGAGGTTAGATACCGAAAAAATCATTAGCAGCACAAAGTTCCCAGCCATTGCTGATGAGGAATGTTGTGGTCAGTACTTCATCAAGAGTGACTTCTCAGATATTCCTGGCTGCCAGTCTGTGCTGACATCCTACCATACTCTCTTCCATGATACAAAACAGCCTACAAAAGTAGCAAGTCAATACATTGTATACAGGAGTACTAAAAAGATGTACAGCACTTACAGTGTCACTCTCTTCCCCTAGTACTGTGCTCTGTGTTCAGAGTATTTTCTGATGTTTCATCTTAGAAGATAGTTTTCTATTATTTTTTCTTAAAGAAATAAATATTCTATCAGACTCTAAAAGAAAACAAAAATAGGTAGCAACTTACTTCAGGGTGAAATCCATGACAAGACTCTGGGCGTCTTCTTATCTTCTGAGATTTTAAACGCTCACATTTGAGGGATGCATTATGTACAAAGTAGTTAAGGAGAGATCAGCTGAACATTTCATTTTAATGTCCTGACATTATGTGAGTGTTTTGAAATTAATATAGTGAAAATCTTTCAGCTCCTTCCTTCCTCTCCATTAGATACCCAAGGGGATAAGTGTGGTCAACATAAAAAATAGAAGGTAATTCTAGCACTTTCTCCTCAGTGATCCAAAGTTTAAACAGTATCATTTACACTTACACTGCTAACTTGTCTTTCTAGAATAAGTCCACACTGCAAGCACACTGCAGGCTACTTTTGATAAATTCCATCTTATGCGAAAAAACAAAACCTGAGCTACAGAAAAGCACAAAACAAAAAGTGGGGCACCAAAAAATCAAGTGTTATATTTACTTTAACACATTTAAATATTTTTGGAAAGCGAGATTATGAAATATTTTCAATACTCCAGTCCAATCCTAAAATGAAGATATCTATATTGTAAGGCATTTTTAAAGTTCTAATATCAGGACCTTCATTCTCATAAGGAAATTACACAGTTAGGAACTAATCTGAAAGGTTTGCAGCAATCTAAAAGTGGCCAGGACCTTATGATTATTAAAGATGCATATAATTGTGTTTGCTTAATTTGTATTGGCTGTTAAAAGAAAAAGAAAAGAAAAAGAAAAAAAAAAAAAGTGAATTCTCCTTCAAAATATGTAAGAATGCATTCTCAGCTGCCTTAATTTCTAACAGCTCTAGCACTTTATAATGGGTAATGATGTGTTCTTAAGGCATATAAATACAAATTTTATATAATAACTTTTTTCAATATTTGTATGTTGATTCTCTTTCTGATAATTTTGCAAATGAAAGGATATACCTTATTTCTATAGGTGCCATGGTAATTGGTGGGACAGAATCACAGAAGCATTCGTTATCTACTACCACCATGAAGAGATTGCTGCTTGGGATTTGCTGGATAACAAAAGACCTGAAAATTAAAAAGAAAACCAATAATGGTGACATTATCTGTATTTCTGAGCAACAGGTATTTTTAGAGTAATTTTTTTTAACTTGTCAACAACACCTCTATTATAGTCAGAAATATCACTGACTTTATGTATCATACTATATCTCCACACCCTGTAGAAGAAGAGGGACTTGACACTTCCCTCAGTTCACAGAACATGGCTGTTCATTTTGAGATGTCCATGACACTGAACAGTACACAGGTGAAGCAGCCTTGTACTGCTGACACTTTAATGCAGGTATTGGGACACAAGTGATTTACCCAGGAGGTTATCAGATTTTATTTTTTTTTTCAGACTTCAGTACAGAAGCTCTTCTCTATTATTAATGCCTTGCTGTGTGTTTATGATCTGGAATTTTTAAGTACACACAAAACTGATCTGCAAAAATAATGAAGGTTCTTCTGCAGCCCCATGGAGATAACTCACAGTCCCAGATTTTAGATTCTACAAACATATTAGAGCCTTTATTCACTCTGGGTCTTGCCTGAAGCAACATGAACTACTGAGAAAGATCTCAGCTTTCATCAGTCCTCTTGAGAGTCATTTTATTACTCAGCCAACAAAACAGAGATTAAGTCTCAAAATCTTTCTAAGTGAAGAGATTTATTTTAGAATAAAGACGACTATATGGGACAAATATGGTGATAACTCAGCACCACATTCAAATTAAGACAAAGTAGGCAACTCAAAAGGACAGAAAGAAATAAAGACATTGCTTGTGAGAAGGAAAGCACCCAGGGGAGATCAGGGAAGGATCCTGTGGGTACTATTCAATGATCTACATAGTTACAATGAGCTGAACTCTTGAGCACACACCAAAGAGGAAAGGGGGAGAAGGCATAGCCAAATAGGCACTGCTTAGCCATTTCTTTGAAATTCAGGACACAATACAAAGAAAAGCTTTAAGACTTAGACACAATTCTTGATAAATTTTTAAAACAATCTGTCAGAATTGTTGGCAGTGGCAGAATATCTGCCACACTGAATATCACTAAAATCTGGAAATTCCAGCAACTAGGTGATTTCAGTGTGGTATGCTGATAAATGTACAGAACATTAAGTAAAGGTTTGAGCACCAAGATGTGGAGAGAAAGATATTTTTCATCAGACATCTTTATTTAAAATACATATTGTCTTACTAAAATAACTCCCTACTTTTTCCAAAGATCACAGAAGACAAAATAGCGGAGGGGAAGACTATATTCAAACCTAGCTTCAGAAAAAAAAAAATTGAGAACTTACTTCAAAAATGTTGCCAACGGAAAGATTAAACACTTTTCAGTATTTTTTAAACTTACTGAACCTCCATTAAAATTACACTTAGAGTGCTCTGCAATATGTTAGCTTTATGTTTATACATGAAATATACATTTATGGCATAATGTAAAAGGCTGAACTTTATAAATGTACCTACCAAACAGCTGGAGCATGTAGCAAGACTGACATCATTGTAATGGAGCATCTGTGGTTTTGTGGATTTGTGTGTGGGAGAAATGGGGCCAATAAAAGGAAAGGAGGGAAAATCTTTAACAGACAATAACATCAAAACTGTACTGCAAGAATTTCTCAAAAGAGTTATGAATAAATCAAACCCTAAAGGACACAAAAAACAAAACCAAACCACCTTAATTTTATCCCCAGAAACTGGCACAACTTTGCTTTTGTGCAGTCTGAAACTTATATTTATTTTGTCTTTAAAGCTAGCTCAGAAAAGAACCTGAAGGGCATGAAGTTGTTTAACAATTAACTGGATGCTAAATGATTCATTTCTCATTTTGATGAGAAGGGAACAATCACACATCTGTTGTACCTATGGTGTGCCTGACGCCAAGTCCTTTTGTGATGGCCCCTTTTTGTGGCCCCAAGTCAGGCTTAAAGGTGCCATTTCATGAAAGGTGGGCACATTCCCATTTTGTTTCTTCCTTCGCTCTCTCCTCTGGGATGGCATAAGGGCTGTACAGTATAGGCTGTATATGCAGAAATCTTTCCCAAATAAAAGAGAGGGGGGAAAATAAGTAAAAATAATCTGGAAGCTTTTCTCATCACTTCACCTAGCTGGAATGAAAAAAGAAAGAACTTTAACCCAGAAGAAAGTTTCTATTACAGAACTATGATGGTGAACAAATTACTATATGGTTTCTCTGAGAGAATATTTTAAAAGTACAAAGGTCTGTAGGAATTAAGTGATACGGAAAATTTTGCAAATCTGGTAATTTGGGGAATAGAGTCCATGCAAGGATTGATGGAAATTATGAATTAAAGAAACAGCAAAGAGCAATATATTAAGTTAAGTCAACAAGTTTTCTGCTGCAGGAATTATATGATAGATATCAAATAATTACACTGGGTCAGTTTACAAAGCAGAGAAGATTCTTATAAATCTACAGTCTATTTATTTAATGCAGACATTTGTGAAGAGGCAAGCCTTAAGGTGACTGCCACAGAGCATGTGACTGCCACAAAACCACACGAAACTTCTGGCTCACTGAAGCATTCTTTTCCATAGGGCATAATACTAAGTAGTAACTTGCAAAGTGGAACAACCAGGTTCTCATCCAACATACTAGAGGTAAATTCAAAAGAAAACTGTGTCCTCCACAAGCAGCAAATGAATGTTTCACCTTTCAGAATTCTCAAATATAATCCTGAAATAAAGTTGCAAAGCCAAGTGTGTGTTCTCACCAGTCACTGACTTGTGAGGTCACAGACAAAGGATTAACATATCAACAAGTGAAGACAGAGGATTGAAGACAGAGCTTGAGTTGAGCAAATAATTAGAGGTAAGAAAAATTTATATGTCCAATTTAGCTTTACTTTCTATTAATAGAATGTGCACAAGCAAATTATACATCTTTCAGCTGCTGTAATTTAAGATCATTTTGCATTCATGAGGTATTCTTACCCTCACTCGATCAATGGCAAAAAAGTTTTTGCCAGTCACCACCACTCCAGTAGCTCTGTGACTATTCAGAACATTCCCATAACCCTGCTTCCCTGCCGAATCTGGACAAAGCACACACTCATCCCAGCAGCAGGTCCTGCTCTTTGAGTTCAGCTTCCAGTTCCCATGGTGACATGCACATACATCTCTGAAATTCATTTTCACTGAATGATCATGCCAGTTAGTCTCAGGAATTGAATATTCACAGAAAACAAAAGGTGTATAGACCCAGTTAGAACAGTCTTTCAAATAATGAAATATTCCACGAAAATGTCTCATTTTATATGCCAATATTCAGCTGTAAAGGAGAAAAAACCTCTAGCAAAGCAGCTTCCATGACTGCAGTATGAAATAAGGAAAGTTGCTGACAAAGTAATGAAAACAGTCTAGTCTTAAGTGAGCTCCCTTGTGAGCACCTGCTGGCTTAGGCTGTCATTTGTGTCACTGGCCATATGGGAGCCAACTTTCAGGGACAGAGTAAGGGGTTTTATTGCACTTTATTGCTGGTTTAACAATCAAAGCAAAGTCTATGTTCAATTGTGCATGTTTAATATTTATGTGGAATGATTCATGTTTAAATGGTAAAGCTCTTATTGTTTTAAGTAATGTAAATCTTTTGATTTGAACCTTTTTCCTTTACACCACTATCATCACCATAATTCGATAGGGACAGAATAGAAAATTCCATACATAAAATAGAATAAACTGTTGGGGTTCTTGTTATGTTGAAACCACATTGAGTCACTAAGAACTTTATTAATAATTTCTCCCCCATCTTTCATCCACTGAGGAACTAGTTTCGTTTATTTGATGTTCAGGCTCAGAGGCTTAAAACAGACCCGAACACAAACTGCTTCTTCACTTCGTGAGAAAGGAGAGAAAAGAAAAAAATTAAAACTTTAAAGGAGCAGAGAGAGAGCAGACAATCTAGACATACCAAATTTTTTTTTTAATGAAGAAAAAGTAATAACTGAGTAAATCTGCAAGTTTGTATTTTCAGTCAGAGAATGACACAACTTTTCTCATGTTGCACATGCTTTATCTGTTTCTTTCTAGCCTGTTTCTGTATTGGCCCATATAAAAGCACCTGCCCAAATCTAATTAAAAAAATTAACAGCTTCATGTTCTACTTGGAAATCATAAATATTTACTAAGAAATGAAAGTATCTGTTAATCTGTTCCTTTAAAACTAATTTTTAATTATGGAATGAAAGAGGAAAAGACTTGGAATTCAAGAACTGCTGCATTCAGATTTATATTTGCTAAAGTCATGCTTGTGAAGGCATGATAAGAAAGAACATTTTTAATGTTTGCCTGGTGGCTAAACAACTCCTGCCACAGATAACCAGTTCTTTCTAATTTCTTAAGATTACCTAGAATTCGGAAAGCATCACAATAGGAGTAGAACACGAATAAATCTTAGAGGGCAGTCACAGCAGCTGCCTTTATGCATGTAACTCAGGTTCCTACGTTAGCAGGGTAATCATCTCCAACTCCAGAGTTCATGCAGAGACACTGGCTATGCAGGGATAATTCAGACAGAAGCTTGGCATCAGTGAACTGTATCATCCTCCGCAGCAGGGTCTTTGTCTCTCTTTAATAGCTGAATAGGGATCCTGCAGTGAAATGCACCCTGAACGGGGTGAAATGTGATGCCTACAGCTAAGAGCAGACTATAACACCTGTTCTAAAAGAGCCAGCAAAATACCTTCAATCTGTTTTGGGTTTTTTTTCCCCCTGATATGAATTTCTTCCTTTTGCTTATATTTAGAAAAGTTTTAATACAGATATAATATATATTGTTGCTCTCATAACAATTTCTTCCCTAGACTATTTTTTAAAACATGCAAACAAACAACATAATTTCAAAAATGTCAGCTCTTTTTCTTATGATAAGATTTACTTTCTCCTGTAAGGAGAAACAATTAGAAGATAAACTCTGGGCAGGAGTAGAGACTAAGCTGACCCTACATTTGCTGCACTGCCCTCCCCTCATCTGTGCTGCTTTCTCTTCTATCACCTTCCAGGCTCAGGAGCTCTGGGGTTTCTAAGTATTAGTAAGGCAACTGGGAGTGGGACAAACCTCCCCCAGACAGAGATGTTCCAAAATTAGAGGGAAGAGCAGGTATGACAGGAAAAATTGTCATAGGCTGATGGAAATGGGACAGAGGGAAGAAGGTTATTCATTGCTGGAGCAGGTGACTTTGTTGTGGAGCCTCTGTGACTTGTCCCCTTAGGGATTTCAGAGCATCTCCCACATTGATGAAAAGAGGCATGGTCATAGCAAGGCAGAGCTACACCCTTTTTCCTTCCTGGCTGCTGTAGTCTGCTATACCTTCTGAAGAAAGAAGAGCAGTTTACTGGCCAACTGGCTGTAAGTCATTTATTGTCTTGTTTACCTCAGGTCAGTGCTTCGCTACAACTACTTTCATCATGAGGTGCAAAATATGTGGTAAAGTTAATATCTTGTCTCTGAAATGCTGCTGGCTTCAACTTGCCTTTCCTAATGCTGGATCAACAACAGGCAAAGCCAAGGTAATTCAGCATCAGTCTTGCAGGGGAGCTAAGCAAATGCAGCCTTTAAGTTGTTTACCACTTGACTATAATATCTGCAATTAAAGGAAATTGGTATTACTGTTAAACACCTTAACCTCTGTATTTCCATTTCCTTGTCCACTGATGCTGAGTTTTGGACAGGATATATGAACACAGATCTGAGGTTTCCTTACTAAGCAGCATCTATTCACATAGTTGCAGACACACCTAATCTTAAGGAAATGTGTTATATGCAACCAGAGAGCTGGAGAGAGGACATAGTCATATTAGGCTGTTTGGACTGAGGATCCCAGATGCCACCATTAATGGGTCACTTGCATTGAACTATTTTCCTTTTACTGGCTTACAACCATGCTGCTGGTACCTGGTGGCCAGTGACACCACAACACATCTTGTTTTAAGCATTTAAGCATCTTGTTGTCAGCATGACAATAAAGCTCTTAATAGCATTCAGAAATCTCTGATTTTCAGATTCACTTTCCCCTTCTTTCTTCATATAGTCAGAAAGGCTGCCAAGTATTTGAGGGACCAAAATAAATGACACAACTCTGAAGGTAATTTTACAGGATGACACTACACTTGAGAAAACAAAAAATTTAAAGCAAGTATCTTCACATTATCCTACATAATGGAATATATTTCTTTGCAATCTGAAGATTACTTGAGCATGGCACCAACATTAAAACACAATGCTGCGTGTTAAAACTTTGTTTCCTCACAGAAATAGTGCATTACTGTGCTTCGCCTTAAAATGCAGGATTTTAAATCTATAAATCTATAAACACTTAAAAGGTTGTTTAGATTCATCCTTAATTTCATGGTCAGGAGCGTTAACAGCCTGAATCAAGGGGGTGTGGGGAATCCATATGAGTATTTTTCATCTGTTTCTGTAATGACCAATGCTAATTCTATTGTTTAATGTTAGTGATGATTGTGGGACTTACATTCAAATTATGAATAGAATAATAACTCGTTTTTGTGTTAGCATATGTCACTCCTGCACATACATAACTACATCAAACATGTTTAAGAGGCAGTAGAAAAGATCGTTTAGGTACCAGTTGGTGTGGCATGCAGATGAATCCTGCAAAGCATGAGAAGTATTTCACTATGTACTTTGAACTGAAATAAACTGAGGGCAATATTTTCAAACTGGCAACTTAAACACGTGCAGAAAGATGTGAAAGAGTCTGAATTTCCACGGTACTCAACTCAGATAGCCCCCACTGGACGCTCCAATGCTTGAGCATCTCTGTAAATTCCACCATTTCCCCCTGGGCCTTCCAGTGTAGTTTTTGAGTGTGAACCTGCATTGATGAAGTTTGAGTATTTTGGATTAAGATTAGTCATTACTTCGGGATTACATTTCATATCTGTCAAATTTGATCTTTCCTATTTTTCAAAGAAAGAAAAAACATACCAGCATCAGGGTACAGTAAATGGAAACTATTCTGCACTCTGCACTCAAATATGTGTTACTCATATAACTATTGGTTGCAAACATTGAACCCTAATGGTCTGGAACAAACTTTAAGCATTCGGCTGAAGTGCAGATATCCGCTGTGCTGTTTCCCAGATCCTGTCATGTGCTTTCCAGGCTACTGGCTACATTTCCAACCCACATTTCTCTCACTTATCACATTTTTTTTAATGAATGAATGAAATGTTTATATCACAGTAAAATTGGGCTGTGTGGATTGTTTTTTTTTTTTTCAAATAAATTATGATAGAGAATGGAATATCTTTAACGCAGTTTATAAAAAATAACATACTTGCCAATAACAACATTTCTGAGAGCTGGAGCAACTGAAGTAGATGAAAAAAAGTGGTTCTTTCATATAAAGACAGAGAGATAAACTCTCAGCGTCAGGCCTGTAACCTGACCCCATGCTAGCAAGATATTGCTACCACATATAGCCTGACTGACTGTAGCACAATTTGGTGTTGGTATAAAGATACTTAAAGCAAAGTTTAGGATAAAGGATTTAAATTAACAATATTATCCTCATTGTTCCTTTGTCTGCTGAAGGCTTGCAACCTCACAGAGATGCAGCATGGCTGGCAACCACTCTGGTTCAGACAGCAAACTCCAGAAGTGCCATTCCTCTTTCAATATCAACAGGGGGATGCTTTCTCAAATAACTGATTCTTAGGTAAGAGTACCTTACCAACTGCCTATTAGAAATATTAGAAATATCCAAAAGCTTTGAGAATACAGAATTTAGAATGAAAAAAAGTACTTTGTGTAATGAGGAATTTGACAGAGCAATGTTTTGCAATTGTAATAAGTTTTCTTAGTTCAAGCCTTCTTTGATATATAAATATATTGCATCATTCACACAACTTTTAAAATCTCCTGTCATTACAATGCAGCCTTTCATCGTGTCAGCTACTATCTACCATTTGACTAATATTTTTTACTGCTATTAAAATGTAAAATTAAATTAACTTTTAAGTAGCTGCATTATTTACATTTTGTAGTACTACTGGGTTTAACTATGAACAGTGAATGCATGGAAATCACCATCCTCCTACATAGAAGTTTCACATGTAAATTTCTCACAGAGTTCAGCCCTAGACTGATCTGGAACTCATAAGTAGGGAAGTGGGGAGTTAAGAGAGCGAGCTCATCTCATCCTACTATTCAGAAAAATCCTGCAGTGAAACTCATGACAACGTTAACACAATGAATTGCTAGAAAGCTGGCCTGTCCTTCTCCAAGATTTTACCCTACTTACAGATGAATGACAGGGTCAGTATTATAGAGACTCCGACTGAAAAATTTGCACACATCTGCTAGGAAAGACCACCATACATTTCCTTGCCTTTCTTTTCCCTCTAGAGAGTTCCCCTCTCATTCAATGTATATTCCTTGCCCTTTACAAAAGATTACTATCATCAGATATTTTTTTTACTTTCAATATACTTTTCTCCTTTAACCAATAGTGATTCATTCTGTAGCTTTTTTATGATTTCAATGCAAAGTAAATTGAGAGAGAATCTGAATACCTATTTTCATGATCTTCTCACCTAAATAAACAAATAGCAAGGTTTTAATTTTGGGGGAACACTGACATAGAAACACAATAAGGGAAGTCTATTTTCAATATAAGTTGGTTTTCTGTTTATAAGCAGCTATGACACTTCTGAATTCAACAAAAACATTTGAAAAGTTCTGAAATGGAATGTTGAAAATCTTTGTATATTTAAAACCAAAAAGACTCAAGCAAACAAAAAACCCTTTGAAAGCTGTCCAAAGGGTCGTTAAACCAGTGATTGGCAGGCATAGACCTGCCCGGAAACTTATAGATGTCTTGCCCTATTATTTCATATACCTACTTTCTTAAATGAGAGTAGTAATTTAGAGTGTTTCCTGAACTCTTCATTCAAAATATAGATCATCAAAGGGTAGAGTTAAATTACCCATACAGCAACTTTAAATTGCACTTCCATGACAAATATTATAATCACAGTTGCCTCTGGAGTGAAGGAAGTTACTCAGCATACAATTGGAGATGTGTGGGTAACACACAATATAGGATTTTAAACTAAGTACCAAAACCTTTAATAAACAATTCTAGTAGCTTAAATTGCATACTTTGATACTTTTTACAATGAAAGAACATGAAAAAATCTTTTGTGATCTTCTAGAGTTTGGGGTTTTGGGCTGCTGTAAGTTTCTACCAATACTGATGTTGCCACAAATATGAACGTGTATAAGTATTCACCAAGTCTGGAAGATCTGTTTTTCAAAAACAGATTCTACAGACTTAGATTTTTAATTCCTTATACTTCAACAATTAACTGCTTGGATATGCAAAACACTGAGCTTCCCTTGAAGTTACTCCTTGACTTCCATGGACATTTAAGCAAGCACTCAGAGATTCAGATCTGTTCAACATTGCCAAGATCAGCATCACCCAGTCTGACTCTGGCACACCTGTGGCTCAGTGTAGACATAGGTCAAAACCCTTTATGCTTGCTGTATCACATGTGTGTACTTGGTATAGTTGCTGCAAAAGTAAGCATGTAAAAATATAGTCTAACAAAATATGGTGAAATATAGGCAACATTTGGTTTTCTTCGGTGTCCCAGAAGATTGATACAGTAAAATGTATACAACCCAGAATGTCTCCTAGAAGACTGACTGTAATTTACTTCCCAGACTACTCCAGGTTATCTACAGAGATATTCTTATAGAAGTAGATTGAGCTCCAAATGAGAAGAAATTGGCCCTTGATGCTTTGCTTGTTTTATGTGGCAGGCTGATTTGTTTAGTGGTAAGCTACCTGCATCTGAAAAAGCAAATGATTATTTATTTCATGGGAAATTGAACTGCTTATTTATTTACACATTTTAAACATGATCAAGTACAGCAGTTTGGCAGGCTTCAACTGTGAAAGAAATGCAGAAATATTTTAGCGAAAGGGGGTATGTATCAAGATCAAGTGGTTTTTAAAAAGCATTACGATTTTAATGTCTGCAGATTGCACTAGTTCTGATGCTAATATACTCATACCCTGAACAATCTGAATCTAATTTGTGTTATTTATCTGTTACTGCCAAATAAGTGCCTTCAGTGGACAAGTCTGAAATTCGCCATTGCAAATCCACATGAAGGGTTCAGTGTCATCCTGAACTATACTTCCACTGCCATTTACCTCTTCTATTGGCTATGAAGAGCACTCAGTGACAAGTGTATAAGAAACCAGGGAAGGAATTTGGTTTATTGATGATTTTCCCTGTTAATTAATTGCTTACTAACACGTAATATATATGCTATGTATATACTTTATATATATAAAATACACATATAACACATAGGGCAGTGTTTAATCAGTGTTAAGTAATTTCTACCAATTTAATAGGTGATTTACATGATATACAACAAAGTTAAGGGAACACTTACATTCATCTTGCATAATTTAAACACCCACGGAAGTCTTACCCAGGGTTAGGATCAAAGCTATAAACCTCGCTTCCCTAGTAAAAATATGGTGCTCTCATATTTGCTTTTCTCTTTATTTTGTGTCCAAAGACTGTGCACAAAGAATCTGGGAACAAAACAGTTTCTTTAGGTTTTTAGAAACGACTTTTGAGGACCCATGAATGTTGCAATTAAAAGAGAAGGGGGCTTTGCTCCCTGGGTCCCTGGAAGGAAAAATACATTTTGATCTGTATCCAAGTCTAGTATGTCATCACACACAAACAGAAGAGGTTAAAAGGGCAGATTTTAAAGTATTTGACCATGCAACTGCTGCCTGATTTGTATAGCCATAGTTTCTACAGATGAACATGAAAATTAGGCAACTAGGTACTCAAATGGTTCCTTGCAACTTTTTAATTTTAAAATATAAACTTCAGGTATAATCAGACGAAGAAGTTGCTATGCCTACAGAAGCTCTATACTCACACTCACAGCAGCCTGAGTTAATGCTGAAACTAATTTTATTTCCCTAAATGAAGCTAAATGAAAACACCTGAATTGTCACACAAAAACAAGAGAAAATTTTAGAGAAATTTTATGTTAGAGAAAATGTTAGAGAAAATTTTTTTGTTTGTTCTGGAAAAAGATGAGAGGACATACTAAAAAGATCAGGTAACTCTGGTCAAATATCCTAACAGCCATCATCCTTTCTTATATACAACAACAACATCTTGGTCCTTCTAAGGATGCTTTTTCAGTATCAGCAATTAAACTTTGCAGTGCTGAGACCACCAGAAAAGAAACACTGGTAACGTAACCAGTGAGACTTCATGAAAAACTTAGGTACATGCTTACTTGTATTAAGAACTGGCTAACATGTTGAGGCAATACTTCATAAAACTGCAAGAAGCACTGAGATGCTTATTTAGCCAAAGACCTCAAATTTAATGTCTAATCAAAAACATATCTGTGAGTACAACGCCTTTAAAGCTGATACCAACCACATTTGGCACTGGTGCAGTTCTGATGCAACAGCAATGCCAGTGACCACTGGTAAAAAGGAAAACAATACCCCTTGGTGACTAATTCCAACAGTAAAGCTGCCATAGAACATTCAACAATCTATCATCTGATTTTTCAGAAGTAATGCTTTTTTTTAAGTGTTTGGGGAGTTTTTTTGTTGGTTTGGGTTTTTTTTCTTTTTTTTTGCTATAAAGGGAACAGCTTACTGGAAAATACGAAAGCATTTCAGATTTTTAAAAGAATCTTAGTTTTTCTCTCTTTCTGACAGCAAATGTGGGTTGACTTGTTTGTGATTGCTGTTTTAATAACAGATTAATTTAATAATCTTTGGTATATCAAATAACAATATATTATGGCATAGAACAGCCAAACCCTGACCATAATGACATTCTTATGTTAATTCTTATTTTCTTTTAGGCTCCTGCTTTCTTAATATAACCTATATTTTTGAAAATTGTTTTTAAACATTGCGAAGTATCCCAAAGTAGCATTTATTTTTGACTAGTAAGAGATAAGTTTACATATAGAAAGTGTATTTTCTATGTCTGTTTACACTTTGTGTCTAAGTGTATAGGTGTCCTCCCACTGATCAAGTTTTCAGAGATGACTGAAAAGGTGTGACAGCTATTTATGAAGTAATTAGCATGCAGTCCTTTCTACTGTATGATTTATTTGTGGAGAAACTCTGATTTAGATCCAAGAAGCCACGATTAAAAATTATGATTGGAAACAGAAGAATAAGGCTTAGTTTTCATAACTACAGTTGGTAACTGTTCCCCTTGGTAAATGTAAAGTGCAGAGTATTTCTGAAAGATCAGTAATAGCACACCCAAGATGGAATATGTCTGAGCATCTGACTCTTACTATGTGACCTTGTTGTCTATGACTATGACTCTGTTAGCAATAACACAGTATTTGTGCTCCAAAATGTCTTATCTAAGTAACATTATATGGTTTCAATTAACATCAGTCATCATTTTTACTTCTACTAAGAGACTGCTTTTAGTCTCCTTTTACAGACAAGGGCTTTACAGTAGTGACTGACACTGTAAGAACAAAAGACAGTGACTTGAACGAGTAACTCCTGGTGCAAGTTTTCTTGCAGCAAAATATTTACACAACTTCTGTTTATAGATCTAGTGACAATATACTGACTTTTCCAGTCTCTTTCAAATAGGTTTGCAAAATTAGAGAGGCTGTATATTCAGCTAAATATTTACAAATATCTTTTTCTATTTGTAATCAAGATTTGCAAGTAGATATTACAAACAGATTAACTTATAACCTGATCCAAGGACAACACAGGAAGTAATCCTTGTGACTCAAAGGGATCTGAACCAAGAGCCCAGGATACAACAAATGTGGTGCAAATTAACCACTGAACACAGTATCAGTTCAATCTCACTGCATATGAAGTTGAACACTAATTTTGACTGAGACCATCATGCTTAAATTACAAGTATTTAGCAATGCACTTGCTTGTAAAAATATTTATTGCAACTAAGGCCACGAAACAGAAAAGTGGGTCAGAAGATGTAGGTTTATACAAAGGACTCTGGGTCAAATTCCTTAGCTGTTCTGCAGGAACGCATCCTGGGTTATAACAAAAATATTTGGAATCCAATGCAGTCTGCAATCTTAGATGCAATTTGTAGATTGTTAATGATAGTGGGTAAATGGTATAACGAAGAACTTTCCCATGAGAGTCTAATAGTTCTTCTGGATTATTTCTTTAGGTTTTGCCATTGCTTGTGGAGAAAAATAATGGGTGCCTTGAGATCAGTTTTTAACTTACAGGGTTTTCTTTTATTTTTTTTGTTCCACTGCGGAACACAAAATGTTTTTCTATGAAAAAGATCTTAGCGCATTATTTCTGAAATACTATAATTTTCACTAAACTCAGTTTCCAACTCAGTGCCGTCCAAGTATTGCAGAATTGTGTTATTTTTGTGTTATTTCATTTGACCTGAAGTTACCTAAGAAGACAGAGTGAATTCTGCATTCCTTTGTGAAAATCTGGTGCTGTTACATTAATCTTTTCATGGAATCATGTCTGTTCACAATATTTAAACATATGAGATGTATGATAACTCACTTCACAAGTTCTCTGTAATCTTCTGCTAAATGGTCATATAATAAGGCTGCTTGAATTTGAGAACGCTGGCATGAAGCATGCACAGCACCATAACATACATTGTGTTTGATATGTCAAGTGGAAAAGTCACAGCTTGATTTTGTTGAGTTGTAGTTTTCAGGCAATGGGACCTATTGTTACACTTCAAGTGTTTCCTAGGATTGATTTACAAAGTATTTTGGAAATTCTATCCTTCATGGCCATATAAAAACAATTATTCATAGTGGACATTAATAATTTCTTTGTAATTAGAAGTTGGTCAGCAGCAAACTAAAGTTAACGTTAGTACTTAAACTCCCTTTCCAGTGTAGTTGCTCCTAGTTCTTGTTTTAAAACAATGAAGATATCACAGAAAATTTAGGAGCAATTCCAGAAGCACGCCTATTGACTTCAAAGAGAAGTCAATGTTGATTTAGCCTAGAAGGGGAGAATCATAACAGTTTTTGTTCAATTTATAAATTCTTCTTGACATTTTATATTGATAGGTAAATCATTGCTGTAAATACCTATCAGCATAAAGGAAATCCAATTAAGAGACCTACTGAACTACAGATATTTGCATAAAAAATATCTGCAGTTCTTCAATGACAATGTAACATAACTGCACTAAAAACATCACTAAGCATTAAAAGCAGAGAAAAGAGATTTTCAGTATGAAGGAGGAAAGTTAGACTGAAAACTTTCTCTCTTAACCCTAGGAGGGGCAACTTCACAATAGCAATGGTAGAATTGACAAGGCTGCAGCACTGAGATATGAGATTGTTAGTATTAACTCAGCTTCTCAGCACTGAAGGTTTAGAGGATAGATATAATTCTATCCTGAATGATTCTAAGAAACAAACACTCTTTGGCATGCAAGGAGAAGAACCAGATCTCACTGTACCACAAGGGAACTTCTAACCTATCCAATCACTCTTGTACAGGAGAGCTAACAGCACTAACCTTCTTGTGTCTAAGTCTTTACAGAATATGCTCTTAGAATGCTGCCTGTGTCCAGAAGTCTGAAAACATTCACTATTTTTAAAAAATTATCATAAACCTCTACTGGTTTTAATTTAATTTAATTTTTTTTTTTTTTTTGTAGAAAATAATAGTTACTGCTTTAATTTAAGAGTATCAAACTTTAAAATTGACCCTTGTAATAAAAGAAATGACATCCTGACAGAGGTCATTATATAAGATAAAACATAACAGACTTGTACATTCTTCAACACAACCTTGAATAATTCAGTTTTACTGCTTTGTCACAAACAGTTGTATAAAAAAAAAACTGAAAGGGCTTACTTGAAACAGTCATCGCAAGCAATATTCCCCGTGGTCTCCTTTATAGTGCGTTCAGAAACAAAAGCTGGATATTCAGTATCACAGGGCTCTAGGGTTTGTTTCAACCTCTGCGCTATAGGCACAGGAAAAATATCTTGATGTTAACATGGGAAGAACAGCACACAAAATTCTGAACAACATGAGATGCTGTGTTACAGAGCTCAGAGAGAACGGAAATGTTACTCAGCTTCTGCCACCCTGTGAGATTTCCTAGGCAGTGCATAACACTATTAAAATAAAAAAAAAAAAAAAAAAAAAAAAAAAAAGAAAAAGAGGAGAAAGGTTTATCCATGAAATATGATTTTGTAAGACATAACTGTTTAAATAGTTATTCATGGTTTAGCCATTGCCAACCTACTTCACATTTATGCACAAGTTTTTATTCTTTCTCTGTAGATTCAAGATGGATTTACTGTCATTCTTATTTCAGTGATGCTGTGCATCACTAACTATTACATATCAGGTTTTACACTTATTTGATACCTAAATTGTAGTAAAATTTACTGAAGCCAAAACACATTTTTGCCTTACAGTTTGGGAATCTTTGCAGAGTTTCATCAGTTAAAATAACTCTGTTTGCTGGGGGCAGAAGTGTTACTTTTCTCAGAACCAACAGTTGTTATCTCTTTCCCAAAATAGTAATAATTAAGACTCCGTAACACTTTTAATCTGAAGCCCTTGTAGTGCAAGGGAAAAGAAAGTGTCACTATTTACATCTTAAAGATGGGGAATTTGAGGTACCAGGAAGCAGTGTGATTGGTTCAAGGTCAAATTACAGGACAGGAGTAAAGCTGGGAACCCAAGGCAGCTCTTCTGACTCTCACACTGATGTATCTCACACTGTTGGACAGTATCTCTCCTTCATTCCCTTTCTTTTTCCTCACCACCACTTCATTCTTCCTTAACACAGAGATACTGTTGCACATCAGCACAAATGTTAAGTCTATCTTAAACTAATTGCTAAGTGAGAAAACAAGACGAGGTGTGACAAAAATAGATTACACTAAACAGGCTCTTGGACTTGACAGATCTTCCATTCAAGATAATCTATTTCAGAGCCAGAGTGTATCTACTGCACAGTGCCATGGGAATGACCAAAACTGCATTTGCAACCACGCACTAGGACATGCAGTGCTGAACTGTTCAAAATAATTCAAAAAACACTCCACCAAATGAACAGATCTTAAGACTGGTACCAAAGTCTGCCTGAAAAGTTTTGTTCTTTCTGATGTTTTCACAATGGTTGTGACATATTTAACAATTTAGCTTTTTTTTTTTTTTCTTTAATTGTCTGACTAGCTCTGCTTTTTTCTTTCTCTTCTGTTCTTCTTATCTGTTGCCAAGAATGAATGAAATTTATCACCTGTATTTTGGGTCTACCCTCGCTTGTATCATCAACATATGGCTTATGTAACAAGGAGACTGCCAAAGATCTGTGGCTCTCAGATTTCCAGCACCTCATCAGAGTCCAGAATATGAATCCCAGAAGGGATTGCCCAAGGGTTAGGGCATCAACTTCTTTTCTCTCATTTACAAATATGATTGAGATTACAAGACCTGGTGCAGAAGTATTTGTCATCCTAGAGTTTCACAGGTGTGTGGGGATTCTCTAGGATCTTCATCATATGTGATGTGACATAATTAATGTCAGAATTTGAAGAGGAAGCAATTTCCCTGTTAGAGGAACTAATATTTTTTTTTAACTTTGTTAAGCATTGGTAGGTAAAAAATATGTAAGTTCTTTAGTGTTAATTTCCTAGCATGCTGTCATAGTTACTACAGTTCTCCATGGTAAAGTAGCATCTACAGAAAAGCATACCAAAGCACATACTTTTCTCTCCTGCTGACTTCTCTCTTGTGAAATCTCTCTTACTGTTGCCTGATTAACAGCTACTGGTTTCCAAACAACTACCAATTGCAACCTACCCAAATTAGAACTGAGCAAACAATACCATAAAAATGACACTCCAGTGAGCATCCCAAGGGGGTATTTTCAATACTCCCACTCATAAAAGCAATGAAGCAAGTAAATTTTGTAGTTAAAACTCCACTTTCAACTAAAACATAAATGAAAATCCCTCAATCACACTTGTCTGTCAAAGTGCTGTAATGATAATTTTGCCTTTATGAAAAGAAAGGTTGGAAGCTATTAACGTCTGTCTTGTGTAGTTAGCACATGCTTGAAATACAAAACAGACATTCATTTTCATGAGATGAAGAGGGATGCTGTCTTTAAAGGATATTTTCCCTAACATTCAATGCAAGTGTCACTGAATGCTTCCTGTCAGGATATATTAAGGCATATTTGCACAGTACACTTGAAAAAACATCCAAAAAATTTACTCATTCCCTTCACTGGCTGCTTTGCACTGTTCTGCGTACACCAAGGACTAAGATTGGCATACCTGCCATTCCTGTACAGATGTAAGGAACAGTTCTGCATTTTCTGGGTCTAACACAGCAACCCCTACTGTCCTTCACAGCCATCAGTCTAAGAGATTTTTCACCACAGCTGGGGAAATCACTGGAAGGTTAGTCTTGATTTTTAGAAGACCTTCCCATGCACTGCTGTTCACAAAGCAGCATAAACAAAAAAAACAAATAGCATAAATAAAAAATCAAATAGCATAAATAAAAAAGCAAATAGCATCCAGCTGATTCTCATGAAGCTCTGTTTGTCTATGTGCATCCAATCCACACTGGGTTCACGTAACAGAATTGTCATCAGTGTTCCAATGCAGTGGACACTTCACAGCAGCGTGGGAAACGCTGTTCTAATTTCATGCCCCTAAACTTCCTGAAGGATCTTTCAAATATTCACCCATCTCAGCCTCCCTTTCTTGCTACATTTACACCATGTTAGGCAGCAGCCTGACACGTGCTTTGCCATTACTGCTACTTTCCAGTTGCTCCAGGATGGATCTTTCTGCTAGAAGAGCTCCAGCATCGTATTACTACAGGGGATACTGAAATATATTCCAGGACATCATTATGTTCCATTTTCCCAATATCTAAACTTCAGACAGGATATTATTTTGGCATACAGACAACCCAGTATCCAGGCAATGCAAATATAAACTGAAGCCTAAAGTAACAATTTTATCCCATTTCACTAAGAAAAACAGCAAATATGTAGCTGAAGAATGCAGTTTAAATCATTGTGCCATTAAAAGGCATGCAGCATAATAGCTCATTGAAGAGCATCACTCCTGTAAATGAGCCCTCTTAAATGCCATAAAAACTGATAAACTCTGAGACACTTGAAATTAAAACCTTTAAATTCGAACAGGAACTGCTGAAGTTTCAGTATTATTTCAAATGAAGCTTCTATATTTTAAAAAAATTATTTTGAATGAACTAAATTTTAATTCATCTAGATTTTATTACTTTAAAATATGTATTTTGAATAGCATGATAAAACAAAATATGGTTTTAACCAGCCTTGCATAAAAATGAAAACATAAAATTTGCTATCTTAAGCCTTAAAAATTATGTTCATATGAAATTAGATTGAGGTGACCATGTTCCTGTGGGCTTTGTTGAAATGGCATTTTCCATCACAATAACCCTCTACATAATACAGCAGCCCTAGAAAAAGTTTAGTATAAGCAGAAAAAGTCTAGTGTAATTGCTTTATTCACTGTTTTGGAACTAGGAAAAGTTTTAAAAAAAACATCTCATGATTATGTACTATTTTTAACTTTTTCATTATAGTAGTGTACTGTATTCCTAGAATACAGACAACCACTTTGTGTTTATTCATAGAAGGTCTTAATTATCTTGTGTTTTGGGAAGCATTAACAAAAAAGATGATGATGGCATGGGAGAAAAACTGTTGTTATCAGACATCTAATATTTCATTTAAATCATTTTACATACATCTAAATGTCAAAGATCCAATTTAATCTAGCTATTTCGGATATTATGGCCAGGACAAAAAAATATCAAACTTACCTTTTGCTGTCAGATCAGAGTGCCACCAACTGCATAGATTAAATTCCACAAGGAACCTAAAGAAATTGGTTTTCATATTATCCTAGAGAATTTTTTCAACATAATAAACTGGTAGTAGCTCCACACCATTAATCATATTTTAAATAAAAGCTAAGAAAACTGCAATTCACGTTACGAGCACAACTCTGGGATTACAAAATACTGCTCTTCCTGTATTTTCATAAGGTTGTATCTTATCACTGAGAGTTTATTATTAATTTAACAATACCAACAATATCTTTTGTATGATGAATTTTAAATTATTGATCTGATTTGAAGTATCCATTACAACTCTCAATGCATGCCAGTATACAATATTTTTACTGCTGAACATTATTGAAATTTTCTTCATCATGCAGGGTATTTTCAATCCCTAGGAAAATACCATAGGATTATAACTGTCCTTGCTACAGTACAGGAGTACATATAAAATTCTTTCTTATATTAGTTTTTGAACTACAGTAATTAACCTAATTTATTTCTAGGAGCAAAAGAGGTTGATTATCCAGTGTCTAATCAACACTAACTAGATGTCGAGAATTTTCCCACCAAAATATACTGCAATTTACTTTGAAGAATGGGCTTAAATATGCTGGTCTATCAGTTATGGCAAGAGTAAAGAACCAACTTTTAGTTTATCATATGCACATGAAACTACAATACTTGTAAACACAGGAAGCTTCTGGAAATTTCATTTTACCATTATTTGTTTCCCTGATATTTACTCTGGCATTAACCATGTGATTTATTCTCCTTAACTCATTCAAAACTGTGATCAAACTCATGTAATTCACAACTAAAACAGAATTACTACAAAAAAAAAATCAGTTCTATTTTAATAACGAATAAATTCATTTACATGTGCAACTCTGCTGTCTGATGATAATAATAAAAAATATATAGTTAATAATATACACTACATTTTAAGGCTTTCTCTTCTCCATATGATATTTCTCTGTTATTTCTTAGGCAGTCTGTCTTAAAGGCAATGCTCCTTGTGTATTAACTTAAAATGTTAGAAGAATTAGATCAGGTGAAAAAATTCAGCAACATTCAGAATGCAGTTCATCTGGCATATACTTTCAAAGGTCCATCTTACAGAAATTCTTCAAATGACAAACAATACTGTGAGTCACTCTAACAGTTTGCTATATTGATAACAGCCCACCCAAGCAGCACTACAAGGAGAATTACTTTAAAATTTAACAGTAACCACGAAAATAAATTTGGTTTGCATATTGTGATCTGCTAGACTTGCAAAGCAAACACAGAGATAGAAGCGAAGACCATGAATAACATAAAAAGTGCAACCGTGCATTCACATAGACAAAATTTTCACAGATTTTAACAATGCAAAACTGGAAAGAAGAAAAAAAATTACTGTATTTAAAATCATAAAGTAGAAGCAGCACTGATGTATGTAAAAGACAAAAAGTACAAATATTCATTAAGCGTTAAAAAGTACAAGTGATCATTTCTTAATAAAATTATTAAGTTCTTGATAAAATTTACTTACAAGATGAGCTCAGTCATAATCCATTTTACTGCAGCAAAGAAGGCATTATAAGGCTGAAGAGAAGCAACTCATTTAATAAAGAGCCAAAACATGCAGCATTTATATCTTAACTGAATTCTTCATGTAAAGAGAATGTTACAGATATTCAAACACATGGGTAGCATGAGAAAAAGAACTGTAACTTTCTTATGAAGAAGCAAATATTATTATATTGGATATTAAAATGTGAAGTTTCCTTTTAAAGTGGTTGATGACGTACCCATATTATCAGTTGCAAAAGGAAAGTTCTGCAAATGATTCTTAAATATTTAACCTCTAGGGGTTCCTATTTCCCAGGCTATTGCTGAAGAAACAGCTCTGGTAGCTAATATGAGGGGTTTTTAGGCTTCAGTTCACAGATTTGCCCCTCTACAATGTAAAACTTTATTCACTACCTCAGTCTAATTAGGGTAGCAAAAGCTGAAGTTTGAGTTTAGCAAAATGAAGTTATCTGTGTCATATTAAAGGCCCAGTTGTAAGCCGTTTAAGGAGATTTTCAGATTGTTCCCTTCTTCCTCTTTTTCTGGATCATAAATACAGCTAATAGTTTAGAAATCCTTCTATTACATTTTGAATGCTTTCTTTTTGAAAAGTGCATCAATAGGATCATTCTTTTATGAAATAATCTCAGGCAAAAAAAGTAAGTTTCCAGAAATTTGGGTAGAATTCTATTCTTGTCCTCCTCATTTGTGTTGGTGTCTCCTAGTCACATAAAAATTTTCAGCTTTCTTAGATTCCATACCAAGAGTATTTTAGCATATGTAAGAAGTCACACTGACTTTAAGAAAATGACTCAGATATCTAAAATCATGCTTAACCATCCAGAATCAGAATCATTTTTCACAGACATAAGTGGCCATTTATAATTTTCAGAGGCATAGAGATTATTTCTGCACAGGGCTGATCACTCTCAGAGCCAGGGACTAGGATCAGTCAGTGACATGAAAGGTTGAAGTGGCAAGCCAGCAGAATGCATAATATCCAAGGCAGCAAAGATTTACACCTGTTAAGGGCTGTCTTATAGAGAAAGATAAAAAAAGCTACAAGTCTCTCCTAGAGATGAAAAGAGAAGAAAATCTCAGCCCTGCAGGATATCTTATTTATTTTCATTCCTAATCAGAAAACCTGAAATTTCACACTCAACTTTGTTGCACACTTTTGTTTTCCTAATGCTAAATGCTATAGTGTAAACCAATACATTCGTTATTCCTGATGAAAAATATATATATTTAATGTAAAGTTTACTATATTATATAAAGTTATCTTTATTTTTTTTTCCTTTCATGGTTACTAGAAGTGATTGAATCAAATGAAGAATAACAAAATAACCGAAGTTTTGTCCATCTTTTATGTTTAACATCACAAAACTCACTTCAGGTCTGAAGATGAGTTTGGCTATCTTAAAAAAATAGAAAATGTGATCAACATGTCTCAGTGTATTCCCCAACAGTTACAGAATTTTTTGTCTGTAAAGACAACCTAGACAAAAATTTTAATAGTTGGAATCTCTTAGAATGAAGTCTACATGTAAGAAGTATGCTTCAGCTCTGCAGGCTGTGAGCTGAAGCCCCAAGCCTTGAGATGGAAGGTTGTCACTAATAGTTCAAATGTATTTTAATATTTTTGATGCAAATGTGATTCACAGCTTTCCATTTTGTTTCACTGATAATTTAAGTCTCATTGCACAACCTAATACTTATTATTATGTCAAAATGGTCTTTTTTAAGTTTAGGCTTTAGTGGGTAACAGAGTAATATGTGCAGTACATCCAAATTTGCAGGTACTTCAAAAACATTAAGTCAAGTGCATCCCAAAATGCATATTATTAAGAAATCGTAAAGCTATACATGGATATTTGGAAGTTACCAGAACTTTGTTATTTCTCAACAGTTTATCTATGTGTAAGTTTATTTTTTCTAGCTAGATTCATGTTCACATAAAAATACTATCAGATTTTCGAGATGGGTAAGATTGTTATAGTACTTTGCAGATGTTTTTACATAAGAATTTTTAATGCTAATTTAGTCCTGTATTTGTTAGAACAGTTCTTTTTAAATATGCAAAAACTATAGCACCTTACCAGTTCTGGTAAGTGATTATAGTTATCAGTCAAACATATACATGATTATAAAATACCTTTGGGGTAATTACCTGGATATATGATTTAACAACAAGTGTTGTCCTTGCAAGATGCAGCCTGACTCTAATCAGGCCTTGCAGAGGGAGAGGGTTTGTATTCAGATCTGACTGCATGAAAAAGGTCCCAGGGCGCTGAAGTTTTACTTTAAAAGACATCATCTTTAAACTCTTAGGAAAAAAAAAACAAAAACACTGACTTGTGTGCGTTGTCAGTGAATTTTTAATTTGAAGTACATATCTGCGTGAATGTCTGTGTTTACACACAGAAAAGGCACATACGATTCCAGTCCCCCAAACGAAGCACAGTCTACTGCTAGGAAGGAGGATTTATATGGTGCAAAGAACATCCTGACATAACCTCAGAAACGGTAGCCCAGCATTAAAATGAGTGTGGATGTGCTTGAACTTGGAAGTGCTTAACACTTTGCATTTGTTTATAATGAACCGTTTCTTTGTAAGAACTAGAATAAACTCAAGAGTTGAGAGCATTCCAAATCAAAATAATGGACTTACAATGGCCATGAGATATTTGCAACAATTTTCTTTGATGATTGCATGGAAAGGTGCTCAGAAAATTTACTATACTTACGTCCAGTAAGCTATAGGCACTGTCGCTACTCTCTTTGTTTGTTCTACACATGGCCTGGTAGTCATAAAGTGTAATTCTACAGAGAAGAACAGAAAACTGCTTGACTAAAAGAAGAAAACACAGTGGAATAAAAATGATGATATGGAACAGTCTTCTCACAAAGCAGACGGAAAATAAAAATTGTAAAACAGCAGCAGGGAAAAGAGGGAAAGGGGTCAGTATAAAATACAGGTTACATGAAGGAGAACAAAGGTAAGAAACACTGAAGACTTTGTAAGGATTTGCTCCTATAGAACAAAGCAAATGTGCAACTGGGAGAAACCAGGAAGATATACATACAGTGTAACACATAATGATATAAACAACACGAGGATGAGGAGAATACACATTCAACATGATGCTTAAACAATTGGTTCTGGACTGAGATCAGAACATTTAGCCCCAGAAAGTGAAAGAATCTATGCATTTGAGGGGCTTCTCACAACAGACCACTCCTGAGCTCCAGTAAAGAAAAAAAGATGCTCCTACAGTTCCTAGTGCACAACCAATACATAAAAGTATGCTGTTTCTTCCAAAGAAGAGAGAGATGAAATTTCAGTGTATTCACAGTAGAGAGAATTGAAGCAGGATGGGTTTAATTTTGCTTCTTTTCATAAGGGCAAAACATTCCAGGCCAGGTACTTGCTGTAACCAACATACACTAGAAGCCTCCTCAGATGCATAGTAAACAAGGAAATTGCTTGCTGCTTGTCACCTTATTCATCATTGATACACTTCAGAGATCTAAATGTAAAATCCAGAACTCCAGAGGTAGTATATGGAATTGTGATTATTTCTCTAAATCTGTCTGTCCATAGAACAATTAATTAACTTTGTCCATCCACATAAAAAGAGATTAGCATCCATAGCAGATGTAAAGAATCTTTAGCTGATAAGTTGCAACAAGTGTGAATATTTATAGGTTACTATTATTATTTGTACATATCCATTTGACTTTTGCATCATCAGAGAGACAAGGAACACAATTGGACATAGATGGTTTATAGATGTATGAGACGGGACTTCAACATGTTGCAGTGTGTGCATTGCTCCTAAGTGAAGAAGAAAGGAGAGCACACAAATTCAGCTGCGGATAGGATGTCCCAGAATCTGCCAAAAACAGGTCATGAAATGCATTCAGCATCACCATAAGGCATTCTGCACTGCATGCCATGAAACTTTGCAACCCGTACCAACATAATGTTGTAATCCATTGTGGTAGAAACCGTATATAATTTTTCTGATCTAATTTTGTGACAGCAACCATCACTAAAAGCTTCTTTATTATGCCTGTGTTTTCTTTTTTGCTTACAAGCAAATGTATCTAATATATTGGATCTCGCAGCTTCAACTAAACGTTTAGTGCATAGTCATACTTCTTCCATTAGTAATTTTAACTTATATTCAGAATAGAAATGGCTAGGAAGCCATTGTTTTGTGGACTGGCAGAGAGAGGCACATGGTAGACAAACGCATAACTAGAGACCTAAACATGGGTGTAAATTGAACACTGACCATCTTTGGCAGAATGACGCCCACAGCCAGATCCGCGCACACAGATCTGCCAAGACAAACAGAGCAGTACATGGTGTAAGCTGTGCTGCCTGTGTGGCATGCAGTAATACACCACTTTCCCTAGCTTTTTTTTTTCCTTTAATTTCCCCCCATGGTCAGAATCCAGCCCCTGTAAAGTAATCTCTACAACTCAGCTTTTCCAGGCTTGGTTGGCTTGACTATTTTATTCCTCTGGATCCAAGGACTCTGTTGAGTGTCCACTTGGACCTCCTAGTGATGGTGTGATAAGTGCAGACAAGGACAGCTTACAGATATTAATAAGGTCTCTGCAGAGTAGTGAAGGAACTTTATATGGCTAAAATGGTCCCTTCCTGCTTCATCCAACACCTAGTGTTACAAGTAGCCTAGCATTCAGTTTTGTCTTTATTCTTTGTAAATCTGGGATTTTAGAAAATAAGCTTTCTTCTCACTCAGAGAGATGTAACTCCCTGTTGCAGAAAGAAAGGCTTCCAGATTACCCTTTTGAAGTGATTGTGTTTCCGTTTGAAATAACTGTTTGCAGCTAACTCTATCCTGCTCAAGCAACTACAGTGAGTGAACATAACTGCCTGCTTCCCATGATCTAATCTTAAGTCTATCCAGATGCCCAAGACCACGTTAGGTATTACAGCATCTCACAGGAGAGATGCTGTTGTTACCAATAACATGCTTCAGACTCTGACATCATCATGCTGCTAACTCCCCACATTTCCACAACTGGCCACTGCATTTTGCAGAGCTATTGTTTGCAACATCATTCATAGGACAAATGCAGAATATGTGCAATCACCTTTAACTAATGGAAAATAACTTAGCAGAACCTAAATGTGCAGCTCCATTGCATGTAACTTCAGGGGCCAAATACAGTTTAGGGAAAAAATTTATTGCCAATTTCCTGACATAGTAAATTCCAATCTTGTACTCTGAAATGTACTTACAATATAGTAAGAATCTGGTTCAAGAAAATTAAAGTCCAAGAACTACCTGCAGCACATGCTACATGACAAATGTGCTGTATTGCTTTCAGCTAAATTTTCAGCAGAAATTTGGTAGTGGGCAATCACTGACAATTATAGAATTATAACAGCTGAAAGATTTTCAATACAGACAATTTGAAACATTTTGTCATCAGTTCACCATTTGGGAGTTTTCATATTACATGCAGGAATAATAACCTTCTTACCATGGAAATAAATGCCAAGTTTATTACAAAAAAATAATAAGAAAAAAGAAAGTGCTCAAAAAAACGAAGCATAGAAAGCCAGTATTACAGGAAGCCCTAATTATTGATATGCACTTTACTCAGTAGTCCATGTAAAAAATAATGGTGGTAGCAACAGATGAACAATGTTTATTAACTGACACCTAGTTCACTTACAAGATATGCAGTCTACCTGGAGTTTTTGCAAAGAGGGGAAGGAGGGACAGTGTTGGATGGTATGAAGAGCAAACTAGTGTCTAAGGACTAGAGAAGGTCCTTGTGGGACACTGTAAGGAATCCTGTACTATTGCTGCTCTGCCTCTCACATCTTCATCAACAGACAAATTATTAGTGCCCAGAAGCTGTCAGACCAATACCTTTCACCACCAAGAAAATCAGCAAAAAGCATAAAAAGAAATTACAACATTCTGACAACACAAACTTGTCATCACATACTTTTACCTTTATTGTTCAGCTATATAGAATTGCCAAGGTGCTCAAAAGCATAATGTATAAAAGCTACAACTCAACCTCTATTTCCAGTATGCAGAATGAAAACCCATTTACAAAGCACATGTCTGGGTTTCTCCTTAAGTGGGTAAAATGATTCCCATATACTAATACACTGCATTAAATTAGGGTAATATTTGCAGAAATACAAACTCTAACTATGCTCAAACTCAGTTTTAAGACCTTCATTTTGGATGTCACATGAACAAAATATGAGCAGAAAACACACCACACAGCAGTGTGGGAGTTTCAAAGCATAGGTACCAGATATATATCTAGTAAATACAAGAAAAAAAACAACAGAACAGGGCTCATCTTGTTGGCAATGAGAGGAGGGAAGTGACAGATATTGTTTGGTTCTTCTGTACCTACTTATAAACCTTTACTAGCCAGTCTGCTGTATTGTTGTCTTTCTGGTAGCTATTTCTTTGTTGAGAAGGGAATAGCTTTCTTCAGGGCAGTACAATTACATATTATTGATTTGGAACTTGAGGATCAAGGGCACACGCCTCATACATGCTCTGCAGTACACACAATGGCTGATATAAATTAGATGATCACTGGAAATAGGCTGCTTATTTTCCAGTGTCTTCTGCACACCCATAATAAACCACCTATTCACCTACCTGGCTATTTTTTGTGGTATTTATGCCACAAAACTTAAGAGTACATTTTGAGCTTACTTTTTCTTTTATTAAAAGACATCACTAAAGACAGGGAAATTTTAAAAAAAGAACTGCCACATTGTACAACTGCTGCATCACAGTTCAATTTTTTCAATACCAAATCCACAACTCTAATTTGAATTATTCCTTCAGTCTATCAGACCCTCTCCAAAGGATATTAATCCAGAAACACTGCCAAATGAATAGAAGGTCAAATCAATGATGCTGAAAATCCACAAGAATTTAAACACAATTTTAAAATTACTAAGTAATAAAATAAATAAATCCGTTTAATACCTTAATTAAAACTTCAAGAACATCCTATTAAATGAATGCTTAAATAAGAAAGAGTGGTCTAAAGTAAACAGAAAGACTTCCTTCATTTGGAGGCTGTGCTGCCTCGGTGGAAATCAGTATCCAGTCGGTGAGCAGCTACTTACTGTTCTCTTTATTTGGCTTAAGAAATCTTCTGCTCTTTGCAAGCAGCTTATTAAAGAATTCTGTATTTTCCTATCATAACCTGAAGGCAAAACACTTGTTAGATTTTGCTTATAAAACACATCAAGCCAGAGAGATGGAAGTCTGCCCCTACATGCATGCATTTATTCCCTCACAGGTGAAGGATTTAGACTGCACCACACCGCAAGGGCACGTAGACAACGTGTTCACTAAGCAGTGTGTGAGTAAAGATAAAGGAACAGAGCGTGAAAAACAAAAACAAGAGACTCTCTGAAAACAACAAGAAGTTATTAGAAAGATGGTTAAGATCTAGGAAAGATGGATTTCATGAAGGGGCACAAGGGGCACCATTTCCTTCACATATCCTGACAACATGGTTAAATACCAAAGTATAAATTCTTCTTCTGAAGCCAAGAGGATGCCTGGTGAAAAGATAACCTTTAAGAGGAAATGATGCTGCTTCCACATTTGTCTTATAGAATTCCTTAGGTTTTCTCTTATTGGAAAGGATTAAAGTGTTTTGAAGTCAAGAGATATGTAGTCTTCTCTAACAGATTTATTAAGTTCATTTTTGGGGGATCTCACTGCTTCAATAGCCCTTATTTTTCTTATATTAATGTGCGTTTTTACATTTTCATGCTCTGAGTAGTTGAATCTATTTTTTCACTGTTTTTATGCAAATGAGGACAGAGAAAAGTATAAAGAAACTTTTTTCTACATTATGTGAAGCAGATATTTGTCCTTAAGCACATCCTAAGTTATTTAATAATAAATTTAAATTGTTTTAAAATTATTTAACTATATGCAATATTCAGGGTAGAAGATAAACATCATTTTGCTAAATGAAATCATAGAACATGTCACGTTGCTGCAGAAGCACTGATATAATTTTTCACCCTAAATATAAAACCCGTAAACTAAGAAAATATAAATATATACATATGTAGACTTTATTCAAAAGAAGTACTGAGTTTAAAGAAATTGAGGTGGGAAGGAGGTATTTAAGTTCACTTTAAAAAAAATAAACAGCAAACATAAAAATTGAATTTCATCCTGCTGCAGGTTGAAAAGAAATACAGTCAGCAGCAAACAACCCCCTTTTGTTTAACACTTCCAGCTAAATTCTAAAAAGAACTCCTATATCCCTCCAAATTAGTGGTCGCTGAGGGAATGCACAAAGGGTTATTTTATTCCTTTTGTGGACAGAGAGCCTGAAAGGTGGGGTGAATCAGCCAGGTGGTAGCAGGGATCTGCTCTGCCACCCAGATGAGTGGTACAAAAGGAAGCAAGGACTCCCAGCCCCACCACTGCCAGGGGTGTCAGTAAACTCTTCTCCAGTGAAGGTCAGGCACAGTAGATCCTTCTATCTCTAAACTAAACTACTGAACTAAATGGAGCAAGATCAGATCAAAGAGGGCAAAACTATTTAATTCACCTGCTGGGTAGTAAATGCCATATAAGAAACAATTTTCAAGAAAGGATGACTCTGGATGTTATCAGAATAAAAGGCTAAAGAACAGAGCTTGCTCTCTGATTCTCTCTGCATAGGAGGAGCAGCAATGACAAGTATAATGCATGTAATATTTATGCTATGCTCTCAGGGAAACAGTACATGTAATGGATTTTGCCAGTGCTTTTTTTTTTTTTTACTTTTTATTCCATACAATATAAATTTTGGAAAAGCAAAAAATAACCCTACCTAAACAAATCATTAATTTTAAAAATAAGTAAACATGTCTTACTATTTTTCAAGAGAGCCAGAAAAGATTTATTCTTCATACTGCTGGAATAATTTCTTTTAGAGCATTCATGTAGCACAGCCCAAAGATGGTTTGGGGTTTTTTTTTGCCGTTGCACAGAGCAACCTGCTGCACAGCAGGAAAAGCAGGTGGCTCATTTAGTGCAATTATCCCACTTTGACTCTCTCCCATTTTTAATTTATTGTCCATGGTCAGTTTATCATGTTTAAATAATCATCTCATTTTGTTTTTTTTTTTTTTTTTTTGACATTTTCTTCAGCATGCAGCTCAGTCGCACTGAGCTAGCATCTTCATTATCTGTAACTCCCTTGGAGCTCAAGACCAGGCAAAATCCTAACCCAAAGATCCACACCAAGTTGGCACCCACTGCCGTTTAAATGAAGCACTTGAGCCATGCAGTCTGTTTTCTCAGTGGTGGTGCCTACTACCATCGAATGTTCCACAGATACTTAATTTGAAATGCTTTGCTAGGCAGGACCAAAAAAAAAAAAAAAAAAAAAAAAAGGGACTAATTAAAGCATTATATCTTGATTTTGACTTGGTTTGTCTGCAGTAAATAAAATGCTTCATCTCTTATGTAAAGAGATATTTTCATTGTAGAACCCAGCTATAAATACATACTATTTGACTTCCTTTTACAGCATTTGCTAAGAATGTAGTGCTAAACACAAAAAAGGTTCCCACCCTCAGAAAATGTGGGTTGGGATGAGTGAGTGCTAGATCTTTCCATTTCAGGTCAGTCATTTACTAGGAGTGGTATTCAGCCAGAACGTGCAGAGGCAGCAGGGAAAGATTTCTGCCTTTAAGAGAGCTGATTTACTGAGGAAGCACACAAACCAAATGTCTTGAAAGCCTGTGTACAAACCTTCTCATGTAACAACTCAATTCAGTGGCTGTTGGGATCACCAATGAGTCTTTTTTTTAATACTAAGTAAAGCACAGGAAAATAAAAGGGAAAAGTGTAATATATCTAGTCAGCAATTCTCTCATGCTGTCAGAAGACAATGGAGTAAGGAATAGTTCCTAGACCATGTTAAAGCCATGATGATTCCAGCTTAAAGGGAAATATTCTTTCTTGCTTCTCCAAGATGTATAATTTCTTTCAATGGACAAGACCAAAAGTCACTATTAGTTTGTATTGTCACCATGACAGTAATACCAGATCAGTAGTCACAACAATGTTCAGAGGTGAGTTACCATGGTGCAGAGGCAACCAGGTAAAGACAATCAGGTGTTGCCAGTCAGGAGGAGGAAGGCCTGAGCTCCTGTTCAGCCCGTTTTATTGGTCCCCCAGTTCTGCTCATGTGCAGTTGGGGCCAACCCTAACTGGGCACAGGTGGGCTGAACAGGAGCTCAGGTCTTCCTCCTCCTGACTGGCAAAACCTGATTGTCTTTACCTGGTTGCCTCTGCACCATGTGAATGAAAATAATTACTGGCAAAACACCTTTAACATCAGGGCATTTTGCACTGCCTAGCCTGAGCAATTTCTAACTTTATAAAGATCAAAATGTTTCACGTTGCATCAATTATTTTCTTTAGAGCTATTTGAAGCTGTTGAGTGGTAGATACGGCCCAGTCCCACTACCAGAGCGGGAAGAGGAGAGACATACAGTTTTAGTATCACAGTCAAATAAACTCTTTTTTTAGCATGAAACTCACTGTAGGCTATCTCCAATGCTCTTGACATTCAATGCTACACTCATGTCATATTGAAAAGGAGTATAAATGAGAATCCAGCCACACTGCCCATCTTGGCCTTCTTTTATATGTTTTCAGGTTTGGTTTAACACATTTTGTTGTTATGACATTTTTTTTTAAGAAAGGTGAGTTAATTCTTACCTCTTAAAGGAGCCCATTGTTAGCAACTTGTTCATCACAGCCCCTTCAACCTCCCCAAAAAAGTTACCAGTCTGCAGGGGGGAAAGGCAAGAAATTAAGGGAAATGTAAATAAATGCAGAACAGCAGAGGATGTAATTGAACTGGCATATCCTAGGAGCTGACAAGAGTGATTCGACAATTACATAGATAAGTTTTCAGACCAGTGCTACATTAAAAACTGGAGAGGACTTCACAGTCGTGGCAAGTTATAGGGATAACATTATTACCACTGAGCAGATGTGAGAGCTTAAACAATATATTAAGGTATATTATGTAACATCTAATATCAGAAATAAAAGCCATCCAAACCTAAAGCTTGTAAAGAAAACACACTAATCTGATCAGAAACCTTGTGATTAAAAGGTTACTCAGAATATATATAAACAGGTTGTGAGAGGATTTCATAAACAGTCATTAAAAAGCATTGTTTATAATTCCTGCATGACCTCTTTAAGGAGCTGGAACAGTACATTTCATCAATCCTATAAATTTTAACTCCATTCAGAGTCATTTCATACTTAAAACCACTCAGCCTGATGAATTACTCATTTTGTCCTTGTTCAGTAGATGTGGACTAATGAAAATAAATCTCTGTTGAGAAAACAAACATTCAGGTTATGAATTTGGTATGTAATATGGAAGTGACTCCATCATCTGCAGCCATTCAGATGATAGTGGAAAATCTTGCGTGTACAGAATTTTTCTAGTTTACGAAGACATTTTTTTCTGGGATCCTCAGCCCCCAGAAGGATTGGGTATGTTCCCTGCATTGTTTAAAGGGAGAAATCCCACAATTTATGGGGGGGAAAGGGCACTACACTCTCAAATTGCATAGATTCCACAGGTTTTGTATGAACTAAATCCCAATTCCATTACATGGAACTTAGTTGACCTCAAGTATGCACTTGGGAGTTCGCAGACAGAAAGTTACAGCCCTAGAAAAAAAAAAAAAAGGCATTCCTCCACCTAAAAGGCAAGTATTGCCATTTTGGTTTTGTTTTGGTTTCTTTTTTTTTTTTACTCAGGGGAAACTTAGAACATTTTCCAAAGATGCGGGTGTGTAAGGTCTCCTACAAACAAGAACATTTGTAGCTTAAATGACTGAAAATACCAGCTTCAGTAGCCCTAGCTGGTTGACGAAGAAAGATTATCCTGACTATTGGAGAGGCAGTCAATGTCAAAAAGCCCAAACCATAAACATCGAGTATAATTTAGACAGTAATAAACCTGATTTGTCAAGCTGTGCTTCAGTCTTATGAAGACATTTCAGTGACAGAAAAGCTTGATTTTAAAATGCTAGTTTGTGCCCCCAAAGCCAGATTATCATTATGTTTATAATCATTTTTTAATATTATAACCATTTTTAAGACATTAGGATTTAGTTACAATTGAGATGAAGAATTATACTGCCTCCAAACAAGATTCTTAGAGCAGTTCAGGTCATTTTTGGAAAGTCCACAGAAAAAGTGATGAAGCAACCCCAGACAGGTGAGTAACTGGTAATGCATCAGCCCACTGTCTTACTCCTCCATCCACAATAAATACAGAGTGTATGCATACCTACACACACATATAAAACTAAGCATACACATCGTAATCAGCATCATCTGACTATAGTGTTATATAAATATAGAGACAACTTCACTGTCCAACTTAGGCTTAGATCTATCAGAACTAAAAAACTAGCTCATAACACATTTCTAGCATGGTTCAAGTCTACTACACTATATTCTTCATGGGAATATGTAATGGCTAGTATCAAGTAACTTACCAAAGGAAAAATATCTTCCTAAAATAATATTTATTGGTTGCAGCTACTATCAACTAGCAAATCAGTTACAGAAATTACAAGAGAGTACCTGGGAATAACAAGAACTGCAAGAGAGGAGAAAATGAAACAGAAATGTTTCAAAAGTATCTAGATTACTTTACAATCAGTTTTTCCTAGGTCATTGCTCCACTAAAAAAATACAGATTTGATATATAGATCCATGAGAAAAAACCTGAACAGTACCTTCTGTCATAATGCAGTTAATATTTAAACTATGCTACATTTTTAGTTTATATAATTTTATGTACCTCCTAGAATTATATTCAGAACATGCTTGATATTCTTAAGGGATAGAAGCAATAAATCTAATAAAGTGAAACAAAAAACTGATTTAAGGTTACAAAACTGTAAGCTTTTAATGTAAAAGAAAAATGCTCGGTTTGGCTTGATTTTTTGCCATTCATTTCAAGCTATCTCCTCTCCAGTCACTCTTCCAAGTCACCCAGAGCTCTTTCATTAGCTGTTTCACAGTAAAAAACCTAGTCATAACAAATTTAATTCACCTGAGGAGCTAAGTTGGACTGTGGATATTTCTATTCACAATCCCAAACCATAAAAGAAATTCCATTTCAGATACTTCTGTCATGGGTGGGATAGTATCTCAGAAGTTTTCAGGTAAAAGTTAATGAGAATGGTGATGGTTCCTTCATAAGGTTTGCAGGACTGAGTGAATAGTTTCCCATGAAGATAAAGCAAATTAATGTTCTGAATTATCCGCTCATTGATCATGATCCTTGTCCTCTCTGTTGTGATGCTGTGTGCTTAGTTTTAATCCTGCAATGACTGTAATCTAGTTCAGAAAAGAAATTCCTCAGCTAACATCTGTTTAAAATTTCATTATCTCAAGTTTGAGTGTAAAAGCTCTGTTTCCCTTGTGTCCTCTCTCCTCAACATTTCCTTGTGGCAGAAATGGCACGTAGAATCCGTTTGGGTATTTTTTTCCTAGGGTTAAAAATATCTTACAGAAGACTGGCATTTCTGTAGCAAAAAAAGCCCTTTATGAGAACATTTATGAGTTTTAGAGCAGACCTTGTTGCAGTGGGAGACACAGCTGAGCTCTTGTGAAAAACAACTTACATTCTCTGTTGAAAGAATTTTTTAATTTTATTTTTCTAATTCCTTAGCATTTTAAGATAGTAGCCTATCAAGGCTACTAGCAAACAAGCAATTTTATTGCAAATCAAATTGCAAATAAATTGCAAATCAAGCCTAGCAAACAAGCAATTTTACATTAACATGTTACAGGAGAAGATTGAATTAAAAAATCTTTTACTTACTTGTCCATAGTCTTCAGACACTAAAATAAATCCATTGTTATCTATTAGGTAACAGTTGATTGTCTGAAAAAAAATATAACAAAGTCCTAAGTTTTTATTTTAGAATATGGTAATAAAAAAATTACCTTAATTCCAAGTGAATTCTAAATGGGTAAAGTCCTCAGGTTGTTATGATGGCTTATGTAACTTCTAAGTGAATGTGGCCTGCAAAGCAAAACAAAGTTGTGTTCAGAAAGGTAGGATATAAGACAATTATAAACAAAAAAGTACAAGGTCATGGTTTTTATAATCCATTCGCACAAGTTTGCCTTATAAAGAAGTTTGCAAAGGCATAGAACTTTGTTGCTTCTGATGGTTTCTCCTGTGCTTGGAGGAAAATATCAGCACAATGTCATTACCCTAATGATGTATTAATGAAAAGAGAGTGTCAGCCTGGAGGATCAACAGGGGACTAGGTAATATTTTTTAATTTGTTCATTGGGGGATGGGACCAGAAACTTCTGTAAAAGAGGCCCCACAGGTCTCCTAAAGCTTTTCAAATTGTGTTTTTAATTGGGAACTGGATTTAGAAGTAGGACTGTTAGTTTTTTGTAGGTCAGATGTATGAACCGTATAAAACACTCTAAACCCAAATCAGTGCTTCCCTCTATGCATGTACTATTTTAACCTCAAGTGAATTACTTGCTACTCGCGAAGTTTTAATTACTGTGCTTCAGAATTTAAACATAAGGTTCAACTCAAACCTTGCTATAACTCAGTTTCTCTTCAGAATTGCCAAATACCTACCCGTGTTAAATCTTTCACGCATTTCTGCTGTTCTAAATCAGAAAATGTTTTATCACTGTTTGTTGTATTTCCTGTGACATTTTTTCTAAAAAAAGAATAAGTAGGCTGGCTTCCAACATAGGAATCATCATGGCGTGAAGTTTAGTTTAAAAAAACCACAACTAACAAACACAGATCTGGCTAATGTTTGGAATGAATATCATTCCCTAATGCAAATGCAGGATATTCGTTCTAATAGGGAAACTTAAGCTCCAGACACCCCCAGTGACAGAAAACCTGTCAAAAAGGAAGTTGAACCAACTCACTTCCAACCTTTGATCTGCTAGAAAACCAAAAATTTGCAAATGTAATGCGAAAAGCTGATGATGCTGGCAAAGAATCGAGTAGAGCTAATGCATTCAGAAGTGGCAGCTACTTAACCTCAATGGTATATGAAGGGTGGGATTTCAGAAGCAGACTAACACCAGAAAACTGCCCTCCACAAAGTTAATCATAAACCTCCCACTAACTTTATTAGGAGAGGAACTAAGGCAACAAAGAGCTCTTTTGAGGATACATATTTGCAGTCCTCATTCACTGAAAGATTAATTAAGAGATAGTGATTCAGAAGTAATATCTTCACAGTGTAGAAAATAGAAAGTAGTTATGCTGGACAAAAAAGATGTAGTCAATTTCATAATTTTTGGATTATATGTAGTTGGAAAAGACTGGCTAAACTCAAGCATTAGTGGGCATGTCTCAAATTACTAAGACAGTCATTCACTATGGAGAATCACTATTCAGAATTTAAGAAGATACTAATGTAGCATTATTATTGGAAACAGGCACAAGGCAATACACGGACCTAACTTTTTGGAGGAACGTGAAACAAGGATATTTATTTCAATCCATTTTAGTTACATTAAGAGAGGAAAAATATTCATTCAGGACCATTGATTCACCCACTTGCCAGCAACATAAATAGCTTTCAATATTCAGTACTACATTAAAGAAATAGTTCTGACTGAATTTAGCACTGACAAACGACAGTGGGGTGCATTTGCTTGTCCAATACATTAGGAAATCTCAAACAGGTTTTCAGCTATAAGTTTATGCCTGGGATAATAGTATGTCCACAGAGTACAGTTTTAGGAAAGAGGTTTAATTCACAACGTTTCATATTGGAAGGGATATTGGAAGGGAACTATGAGCAGGTTTGCCCAAAGGTTCAAGTTCAGTGAACTTCAGATTTCAGGGGGAATGTTCCATAGGTGGAGAGTCCCTGAGCTTGTAAAATAGAGTAGGCACAAAGTCCAGAATAAACACAGCAAGAATGTTGACTGAGGTCTGGGAACACATTTGAATTACAGCAACTTTGATCAAGTTCAAGTGCTCTATGTAATTTTCACAGCTCCAATGTAAGATAACAGTAATGGAATGTAATATGGGTTAAGAAACAAAAAAATGAAAAAGAAAGAAAACAATATTAAAATATAATATAATAAATTATAAAATATTAAAAATATTAAAATAAAATCTCAGGAAAACAGGAAGTTAGCAAATTCAGAGCTCTGTCTCCCAAATACAGAAAAAAAATCTTTCTAATTAATCTGTATTTTAGAATCAAGTGTCACACAAACTCATGAATGCTCTGTATGACTACTATGCCACTTTCTTTGCATTAAATATGCTTTAATGTATAACAACCGTTCAGCAGGTATTTTCTTGCCATTGAGAAAAGACAGCTGTGAAAGTTACAGACTCAACAGAGGTGCTGTGATATTTGATTGAGTCCTGTATCAATCAAATATATATTTATATATTTATATATTTATTTATATATATTTTTTTTATATATATATATACTATATATATAAATATATATATAAACCAGTATATTTTTTCATGAATTAAAAAAAAAAAATTCTGGGATCTCTAAATCACCACCAAGGTTCACAGTACCACTAATTTCTGTATATGCTTACAAGGCTTCTGCTGGTGTCAAGAGAAAGTAGCTGAAAAGATTTTAACTGCTTGTGTTTGTTTGCACACGCCTGTAACAGCAAAAGAAGCTCTGCATGAATATTGAGCAAAGTACAAAATTATTCTTGTTAAGTGCCAATGGGATAAAAAAGATGAGTAGATTGCCTCCGGCTGTGCTCTCTTGGAACCTTTATCTTGCTGCTTAGCAAGAGCAGAGAAAAAACATTTTTGCAGTAATAATAATACACTTGTTTTGGTGAAGCAGTTGGACACCACAGCAGGAGCATGATTTACACAAGACATTGTGTAACATTATTATTTTATCACAATGGCTGTCACAAATGAAAGAAGTAACCTCTGCCTAGCTTTTAATCCCCAAAGCAAGGTGATTTGAGCTAAACAAGGAGGAGATTTTATACAAGCACTCTAACTTTATCCAGCCTGCCTGTGTTAGACTTCTCAGGTTGGTTGGCTCTGACTGGACACCCATTGATGAAAACATTTTTAAGCTGCTGGAAACAATTCAAGGTAAAGCTGGCACAGTAACTCTATAGCAAGCTACACAAAAGCAAGGCCATAAAACTTTGGTAATTAACAGTTCTCCAGACCTTTTTCAATAGATGTGTGGTCACTCGTAGGAGAACGGCGTACTAAATACTATGAGTTCACCTTAAAATTGGTTTATATGCCAATGACAGCCTGGAATTTAAGCTAAGTACACAACTTCACCACCACCTGGGTGGAATTTATTTTTCATTACTTCATATGTAGTTCCGGATTAAAATGACACAAGCTTTAAATGGAAGACTCTGCAATTTCTTATAACAAGAAATGCAAAAGATATGTTGATGCATATGATCCATTTCATTAACAAATATGGCATGACCATCAGGCCTTTGGGTTTTGGCTTACTGCAGGTTTTATTTTCTTTTTTATATTGCTATCTCTATCCTCCAACTCTTAGACTGCAGCATCCTAGTGCATGAGTTATAGCTTGCTGAAAATTTTACTGATGCGATATGCTGAAGGTGGTCGTGTTCCACTCTTGCAGCTGCTGATATTTTAAGTTCTGCCTTTCTCCCTGGATTGGCTTTTGATCTCAATGGCATAACAAGCAGACTTATTTTTTTAAAAAAATTATAACTGTACATAAATTCTGAACTCATTTTTAAATATAAGAGTATGTGAGGTTGTGAAGTTGCATCTTAAGGGTGAGATTGCTAGGACTGAAGATGTACCTTTAAAATTTTTTATAAATTAATTTACACTTAAAAACTTAAGGGTTTGTTTTGTCTTAAGAAAGTAAATATCCACTATGATAATGGCACATGTTAGAAAGCACTCCTCAAGCACCTTTGTGATTCTTTTTTCTTTACCATGTTTATTTAAAGTTTTTAATTCTTTCTCCTCAAGGAAGCCCAACTCTGCTAACTGTCACTACAGGAAACATCATACAGTACTTTATGTCACCATTCTTTATTTTTATATATGGAAAAAGCCCTGAGCAAGCTAAACGCTACACAGCACAGAGCACACTCCAAATGCATTTGGTATTATGACATAGGCAGTAATGTGTTAGGGTGATGGAAAATGAGGAATTTAATTGAAAATAAATTAACACAAGGCAAGCAGCACAATGAGATGTTCAAAGTAAATCAGCTTTATGTTCTACTGCTGTAGAGGTGAAACTGGAAAAAAAATATTTGCCAAATACTTACTTCATCATCACAACTTATAGCACATCTGCCATCGAGAGACGCACACTAGAGATAAAATCAAAAAAGTCAATAAAATATTTTGATTTCTCATTTGATTATTACAAAATATGACATTTTAAAAATCCATGTGAGCACATTTGTAAAGAAATTGATATTAGTTAAATTTTTGACAGCAATTGTTCTAAATATTACTAAGAAAATTTTAAATCTCCATTAATGTTGTTCTCTTACTGCCTGCAGAGCAAGAGTGCATTCATGCTAACAATTTCAGCTGTTTTAAACACCATAATCTCCTCCATGTGTCAGAAGCTCAGAAACCATTCTTAGACAAGAATACATAATTTCTCAATAGGGGTAGGATAGCACCTGAATTTTAGGTCTGATTTTCTGGAACAGTACTGTTGCAATCTGTTCTCAAAATAGGGATGGCATCTTCCAGTCTTTAGAAATCACATTATCCTCTTCATTAAGTAAAAATTCTATATCCTGAATATTTTAGGTACAGTTTATGAAAGATTATGAATGTCAATTCATTAATCTAGTTCATCAATCATCTATGTGATACTTCAGTTATTGAATGTTAGAAATCAGCTCCCAAGTAACTGAGAATGCATAATTCTATTGTTACTGAAAAGGAATAAATATTGCAGTTTGGTTTACCATCACCACTTTTTTTTTGAGGAAAAAAATCAGTATGCTTCAGGCCAACAAAATTTTTTATCGGGGTCTAAACTTAATAATCTTTCTACTGGCTTCCATAAAAATGGGAACAAGCAATTGTTTTTGACAACTGAATTTTCTTTTCTGAAATGATGAACTGGAATGTAAGCCAGAAGAGGCAGCCATTATTAATTTCAAATACATTGTTTATTTACAATATTTTTACTTGTGAAAACAAAATGGAAAATCATCATCTGCATAAATAGAAGGCTGCAGTATATTCAATGGCAAAACTTCAATTTAAACTATACCTGTCGGCTTGCAGTCCAAAATTTCCGCTGGAAAAATTCAAGTTTCATCTGGATACCTACAGCTGGGAAATACATATATTTTAAAGAATTAATAACATAAAACCAGTTTGATTCCTTCAAAATTATTTTCTTCAAAATGAGTCTTTACAATTAATCAGAAGGGAAAACAGTCTGGGAAAGTGAGGTCTAAAATAAATAACCCTAACTAATTAAGTTGGAGAGATCACACAGTTGTATTTTAAACCACTTACAGCTTCATTACACATGAAGACATTGCTAATATAAGGGGAAGAATACACAAGGCAAACATAATTCAAATTGCCTATGTCTCCACACATAACATAAAAGAACCAGAAGCTGAACACATTCGCATCTACCTCAAATAATATCCTAGTGGTGCCAATACACTGTAACTGTAGGAATACATGTTTTGTGCTGAAACACAGGAAGATGTGTTGAAACAACATGAAAATATTATTTAATATTTCAAGTGATCATTTGTCTTTAGTTCATTTAATCCATTATCAGTGGAACAGGAGCTTACTTCAAATGTTAAAACCTCTTTAAAAAGCGAAATTATGAGCACTGTGTGCAATTCTGATAATACCTTGTAATTTTGTAAAAATGATCCAAGATAATACTGGCTTTATATATGTCTCATAACCTCAAGTGGGACTATGTTTTTCCTAATACTAGTGAGCCCTTTTTCCAGCCCAGTCTGCTGTTCCTATTAGATCTAACAATGCATTGTTTCTACCAAAACCAATAGATTTGGATTTCTGTGGGTTGCATAAGCTCCAAAGGCAGTTGATTCTTACGGTTTCATCTGCCTTAACAAAGAGAATGGTAACATATCCATCTATCTGTGCTGAACATTTATGAATTAGCTTCTTTTTATTTAAAAGAACTTACTATGATAAAGATATGTCAGGAAGACACAGAGGAGCTAAAGACTGCTCCTCTGCTTTGACTTCTTTTAGCATCTATTGCTGCATCCCTGGACCAATCTTTTATGATCTCATCAAATTAAAAAGAATTAGCTATGTTACGGTACGAGAAAATAATTTTCTTTTTAACCCCTAAGGAGATATTAAAATATTGTTGCAGGTTTATTTTTTTTTCCCCTTGAGCTTTTTGAGAATATTTTAACTAGAACAGGATATTTTTGGTGAGTCCATTTAATGGCTTAAGAACTATTTAAATAAATTTCAAAAGGTTTTAGATTGGGATTGTGAGCAATTCCTTGTCCTTCATCATTTCAGGACTTCAGATTGAAGTACCTGTGACTCAAGCTACTTAAGATTTAAATATATCTTAAAAAAAAACTAACCAAAACAAACCACAAAGAACAAAAACTATAATTGCTTTTTACATAGAATATGCATTTTAAAACATACTAGAAGTATTCTTCCAACATTTGTAGCCTTGGCTCAAACAAAATGGCCAAGTGATACAAACTATTTCTTTAGCCAGGAAAAATTGTATAAAGAAAAGGTTTTGCCTTCACTGCTGCCTGTCCTTTGGGATATCACTGAGCAGGGTGGGATGGAACTAGAGGTGTGCAGGAGATCAATTGATGTGAGCTGACAGAGGGGTATTAAGGCTCTTTCCCCATATAACACAAAACGTGTCATTTCAAATGAATATTGAAAATCCAGTTTTCTGTTTCAATCATATTAGCAAATTTACTTCGGTGATTTCAATAAATACTTTTCAAGCTGTCTATGGAAAACAGTTATTAACTCCCTGAGATTTCTTCCCTTTCTTTGATAAAGTGGCTGCTCTTCTCTAGTGCATACCCTATGAAATAACAGATGGTTGAGAATGACAAAGTTAAATGCCTGGCTCAGTGATAATTACTATTAAATAAGTAATTTCCTTATGCATCAGTGCATGGCTAAGGGTTGTATTTCATTCTTTTAGTGGGATGTTCTGAGAATAGAAGTATTGGGAAGTGCTCAGCTGCTGCAGAGCTCAGGGCTCCTTAGTGTCAAGGCAAACATGAAGAAAAACAAATAACTACTCAGAATAGATTAGGATTGCTTGTGTTCATTTCAAGATCTCCGTGGCTAAGCAAACAGACAGATAAGGAAAGCCTTCAACAAATTACTTTTGTACCCACCACTGCAAGAGTTCTTAGGCTCTAAGTAAAAAAGAATAATCTCCTACTCAAAATAAGAGGAAAACAGATTAGATTGATTTATTTCAGGCAAGAGAGGAGCTGAAACTCTCTATAAACTTGGCAGAGGGATTCCAAGTATATAATTAAGGAAAAGCAGTAAAAGTTAAAAGAATTCCATTCTGTGAAATATCTGTATAATATATGTAATATATATTATAATTATTATATAATATATTATATAGCATATATAATATACTATATAATACATAAAGTATAAAAGCACTAGAATCAGAAAGGTTAGAAAAACATTTTAAATTCCTTTCTCCCACGGAATACAGTAGAAACTAATATTCTTTCTCATGCAGAAAAGACACCCAACATTTTGAAAACATTTGTGCCTCCTTTTTCTGATGGAATACTCTTAAATGAGCTTTACCTTGGCTTCAAAATTAGAAATCCTGGACAAAGATCTGTAGCACGATTTATTTTTTTTTTTAAGATTTATTGCCTTTGTGTATTAAGCTTAGATTTCTTAAGATTCCCTTCTCTCTGCCTACTCATATCACCTCTTATTACTATCTTTTCAAATAACAAATAACTAAATGTGAAACATTCCAGAACAGGAGACTCCCACCACCAAAGACAATGCCCTTAAAATACCTACAAAGCACGTGTTATGTACTGTAATTAAAATGAAAGTGTACATAATACTTTCTGTCAATTCCAAGAAGTCCTAACTAATAAGTTAGAGGTATTCCGATAGGCACACTCTTAAAATAATACAGTTGAGCTCCAGTATCATCCAACATAGATGTATTCCCAGTGCTAGTCATTCTTTCATCATAGGCAGGATACATTAAAAATATGAACGAGCATTCATCAAATGTGCACTTCCCAGACTGCTTCTAATCCTGGTTTCAGTTTACTTGCACAATAACATGCAGTTTCACCTTTCCAAACTTCACACTTCATTCATTTTCCTTCTTGATCTCATTGATCTTTTCCATTTTACCCATTACTTCTTCTCACCCCAGTTCCCATTCTAGGAACCGAAAATATCCCCAAAATTTTCTTTTAATGTGAAAATTACTCATTTTATTATCTGAAATGTCTGAACCTGATTTGAGACACCCAACACAGAAAGTTTTAAATCATATGACATCCATATAAATGTGCACCTACCTTTCCCACCTCAATTTGAGCTACAGTGCCTCGTTAACATTCACAGATCAATTTTTCCTAAGAAGAGGTTTTTTTATGACCTAGGTACAATGTAAAATACAAAAAATTTCCAAGTGCAAACTATCACATAGTTTTGGATTCTAAACAGTTTTCAGGAAAAATATGCTGTATTATTTTACTATCTTACCTTCATCTTTTTATCATCAAGTGGAATGACTGGTCATACATATGTATTTTTAAGTCCAATATAATTATCATCTTGTTATGGGAGACAGTTTTTATATGTCATAATATATAATAAGATTCAAGCAACAGAAGGAATACCTCCCTTCATAAGACCTATCAGGATGCAACACATAAATGAGTGAATTCTTCTTAAATGGACAATGGAAAGTTGAAGTTCTGCCTCTATAATCATGGAACTCAAATTTGCTACTTTCTTCCAGAGTATTTTTAGAATTAGTGGTGTAAGCAGTTGTCTGGATGGAAACTCCCAAGATACAGGGAAGGCAGTGGCAAGTGGTATTTCCTGGAGGCCAAGCTCAAGCAGAGAGGGAGGAGATATTAGGAACTTGATGTGAAGCCAAGCTGAAAGGAGAGCAGGATGATGATTGCTGGAAGGCCGAAGTTCATTCATACTCAAACCACCAGGGAAAGCTGAAGGGCTTGGTTTGCAGCCAATCTCTGACAAACTCAGCTGCGGAGGGCAGTCTGTGAACATCATCATAAACCAGACTCCCTTTGACTCCCTGACACGTATCTTCCTTCTGGAGGACTAATGAAGTAGCAGTAGGAGCAGAAGGAAACACAAAATGCATATAAATTGAGTGAAAACTTAAAAAAATATAGACGTCATTGACTGAAAGTCCACTGCCTTTTCAGAAGGCTTCATTGAGGAGCTTGGAGGGAAATAGGTTATCTGTAAATTATTGGTCAGACAGTTACACTGTATTTCAAACATTAAGAGAAGATAGTAGTTGATGCACTGCCAACACTCTAACAAAGGGCTCCTACAGAAATCTGCTCATTCACTGTGTGATAAACTCTGTGTACTGGGAGCACAGCTCAAGGGAGCTACTTAGGGATCCGTTTGTAACTTAAGAAAAAAATAATACTAATAAAAAAAAAGTCCTCCTATAAGCCTGGAGGGAGGTAACCACTTGGCATGCAAAATTAAACTACGTGCACTTTACTGGAAAGATAGATACCTTGTTCCTGAGAAATATAAGGAATACATTGATAGCATAAAACAGTGGTTTAGACTGCATGATTTTAAGGTGATGAGGAAGGGCACAGTTAAGTCCTGTCTGGTATCTGGAGTATCCTCCCTATGACTTTTAGAAAATAACTTGGAACCTACTGATACCTGGTTCATTCCATTACCAAAAAAAAAAGAGAGAAAGAAAAGAGAAAAACAAAACAAAACAAAAAACAAAACAAAAAAACAATTTGATTAGCCTCAGGAATTCTTCCATTGTCTGCAGAGAGAAGGCAAGCACCATCATAGAGAAAACTGTGCTGGTGTCAGTATTTTTATAAGGAGGTGCTATGAGCCTTCAGCTTTCTTCCAACATCCCCTTGCATGGCCACTAGTCTGACAGTTTTTTCTGAATTCTTTTGGCACCTGAAGCACATGAATACTGAAATCCGGCCACAGTAACAGTGATATAATGAAACAGTGATGGTATTTTAATAACTCCATAACCATTCTATAGTTTTATAGGGTTTTCTTCCTCATTTTTTGGGTAATATTCAAGTGCATCCTTTGACTGAAACAAAAAATAGGAACATATTCTTACATATTTTTACATATATTACATATTTGTAAGAATATTTCTAAATCTTAAGGGACGACCCATGACTTGTCGAGTTCTCAACAAAAGCTGAGGTCCTTTTAACAGCTGAGGTCCTAGTTTGGAGTAGTTTAGCTAGTGTGCCTTTCAAATTTCAGCAAAAAGGCTGTGGGTTTAAGTTAGCAATTAATGAAGTTGAAGAGGCTCAAACTTCAGACAAACATCCAGAAATTAGGATACTCATCTGAACTCTTGGAGACTGTGACCAAACTCTCTTAGGAGATGTCAGGCTTTTTGCTTCCAATTTGCAGCATTTTGAGAAAGGCTGATTTCTGAAATAGGCAAAGCTTATATTGTTCTAAATTATAACAACACTGACATTCACTACAAACCATTTGTGCTACACTGTGATTAGCAAATTACTAAAAATATTAGTGATGTTATTTAGTCAAATAATAAATTAGTAATACCTCATCATGAAGACAACACTCCAGCATTTCAATGCTAGATGTTTACTATCATGTTCCAGAACAGTTTCCATATATTTTTCTAAGATCACTACTTTATTTAACCATGTCAGAGAAAGAAGGCTTCTAAAAATACTGAGACTAATAAAATTAAAATGCACTGACAGATTTTTAAGATTTCTGAAGATAAAATGTCATCATTGCCTGAGATCTGCCTGCCAAGTTATGATCACAAGTTAACTTCTCTGGGTGAGTTATTAACTTCTAGAAATAGTGTAAGTGCTGGCAGGAATTCCACAATGGAAGTACAAATGAACTATACTTACATCACATAAACCATTATCCAGATGCTTCAACAAGCTTCAACGAGTATATTATAATTCATATCCTAGTGATAGGCAGGATTTAGCTGTCAATACAGCAGTAAAGCATATTCCAGATCTATAAATTAATTTTTTATTGAAATCAGTATCATGGATATGAGCTTTAATCCCCTTTAATGGAACAGTTTGAAACAAAACAGGAAGGTATGATGAAAGGTTTTTGTCTTTGATAGCCCACTAAACAAAGGATTTATCATACTAAATAACTCCTATTTCTACTAAGTTGAAAGATAGGTACAAATTCAGCTGGTGCTTCTGCCTGAAAGGTGTTGAGCACTGCTAGTGCTCAGTGAAGGCTGAGAGAGCTAGGGGATGCCCAGCATACGATAAGAATACTTAGCACCTTCCAGAATGGAGCTCTGGAGAATGCAATAAGTCCTCAGATGTCCACTCCAAATAAGGACTTCTTGGCAAGAATTTTCACAAATGATGTCGTCATAGAAAGCAAACCCACTATTGACTTACAAAGAAAGTTAGCCTGCCAAAAGCCAGATTTTTATAGCTGTTAAGGCATATATCAAAGGTAGACTGATACTGATATGATTTGCAGAAGCACATACTACCATTGCAATTGGTAAAAAATAGGTCACTATTCTGAAGTCTCTAATGTATTCCTAGGCATCAAAATAACTTTCAATTACCACTTTTCAAAATCTAGACATTGCTAAATGACAAAGGTTCCCTTAGAAATGTTGCTATAACACATTTTATAAAACATATTATTTTTCTAATAAGGTCAATGCAAACAAATCTGCATTTTACTGTTATTTTATAAACAAGGAAATCAGAATCTTTTTTCAGAACTACCAAAGAAGCAAAGATTGTCCCCTCCATTATTAGAGTACAGAGTTGATATACCCTACCCTAAGGGAAAGGTTCTTCTCTCCTCTTCTTAGGAAAAGGAAACCAAACACAATCATTAGAGCTACAGTAATCTATAGTTTCAAAAAGTCTATTTGACAGATTTGTCTTAAATTCCAATCTCAATTTTTGTATTAAAAATCATACAACTAACCATCAAAAGAAAAAAGAGAAGGGTGCCACACTAATTTCCTTTCTTTACTCCCTGTTTTTACGTGAAGTTAGAAAGCATCTATAAGATTGGAAGACAGACTTCTGCATGTGCAGAGTTACTTTTACAATGTGCTGACTTCATAACTAAGACTCTTTTTCATTTAATTCAAGCAGATTAGATTGTGGTACTGATTGTGATCATTTCCATAAATCAGTATTTAACTAAGTTTCCATGGTAACACTATACGTCCCTGTTTTCCTTTTAGACAAAGGATGCCTGTTTAACAAGTGTGCTGAGGACATGTTTTGTTTAGGTTACATTAGCTGGAGCCAATACTTCCTAATTACATTACCAGAACAAACATTTACAGCAGTACTTTTACCATGGGAAACCCTCCATCATCCACCCTATCTTAATCTCTGAAAAGCAGGAAGCATCAGCAACGTTCATTGCTTTAAATGTGTTAATTGGTCTTAGTATTTAAATAATCTCTTTTATTAAATGACAACACTGATCTTGTTTTACAGTCTTCATATATAAGGACATTATCTCACAGCATCTGGATTTCTATGAAACTTTTATCAGAGATCATCTGCCCGTGAAGGCAGGGTGGTCCAGTGGCTAAAGTGACTTGAATTTTATATATGAAAGCAGTGACACCTAAGTATTCTTACAGTCATATATGACAGATTAGGGTGGAATCCAAAAACAGGCATCCCAGCTTTCATGAAGCAAGCTTGGGTGAGAAAAATACATCAAGATTTGATCTTTAAAACTGGCATATGAAATCACCAAATCATCAAATTACAAACTACTGAGAGCACTCGGCTCTTTCTTCTTTCTAAAGGGTTTGTAGAAAGGAAGGTTGGAGCATCAACTAACGAAAACCTGTTTAAGATCTTACTGACACTAGCAAACAGAGGCATGGAAATTATTAGTCCACTAAACTAAGGCACATGATGCATAGCTTCAATTTCTAGAAGCAGTTAGGTTACTTCTCTCAGTGAGCACTTTAAGAAACAGAGACGCCAGCAGCACTGTTTGAACTCATGTGTTCTAATTGCTGAGAAAATGAGCACTGAGCAATGTACTGTGACTCTGACAAGGGATAAAAAGCCCCAGCCTAAACACGAGTAATCAAGGTCAGCCGTGCCATTATATTCCAAAATAGCCTACTACAGAAAGGAATAAAAGCAAATGAAGATGAAAATACACCCTTGACCAAGACAGATACAGCTATATGGACAGATGAAGTTCAGCTAGGTTGGTAACATTATAGACCATGCTGTAAATTAAAAAAATATTAAAATAGAAGAGCCCTTGGGTAAAAAGGAGTTCTATTAAATTATAATATGTATTACCTGTATACCTCAGCATCACTAAGTGGCAATGATGCAAAAGTCAGATATAAATATTGAAGACAAAAAGCTGAGATCAACCTTTAAGTGAAGCCTGAAATTTAGGGCTAATAAACTACTTCTTCTATACAGTATGTTTTCTTCATTACTTGCTGACAGGCATTCCAACTGTTGTTACAAGCTTGTTTTCCTCTCAACTAATGCATCTGCTTAGCCCAGAAAGTTCATCCTGCAGCATCTGAGGCAGTACAAAAGAAACAACAGCCAAAAGCTTACAGAAAACTCTGGTCAATACAAAGACCAGGCATAGCTCTTTATTATAGGTGTCAGGACATCACTATTTATGCCAATTTTACTAAAACATTTTCCCTTTTACCTAGCAGACATCATGACAGCTGTTTGGTATGGTTCACCTAACAGTTGTACTGATTCTCAGTAAACAGTCTCCCTTTTTATCAAGTCAAGAAAAGGCAAATATTATATGTGACAGATACTTTATATATATTTAAACAATATTGAAAAGACATTCTATTAATAAGAAACCATAGAATTTAGTCTTTTGTGATTCTCAGCAGGAAAATAGAAAACAAAAATAGATGTATAGAAAGACATAAATTCAAGACTGACAAGATTATAATGAACTAGTAAAAAAGAGTGTAAGAAATAGTGAAACCATGATATTCCCCAAAGATTTCAATCTTTAGTGTCCTCTACTTGTCATTATTCAAGTTGCTTCAGTACTGCTGGTATAAACTGCACACATATATAAACAGGATTTTATTAAAGCTTCTTTTTACATAGCTATAGGTCTAAAGGATGTTATATTTTTATTATAATTATTTGGCCTATTGTTTTCCTCCTGTACGAATTTCCTCCCATAGTATCTGAAATCTTTAGTAATCATCTGAATATTTCTGTACCATGTTACACTTTCAGAATCAAGTTTCATGACTTTTAAGAGTTATGCTTACATCAGAGGGATCAAGAGGTTTACATTTCAGTACCTATTAAAGGAATTTAATTATGCAACCAGTTCCATTTAGATACACTGTTACTGTTCTTTACTAATCTATACCAGATTTTCCAGTATTATAATTATCATTAATAAAATGCCCTCTGAGGGGGTTTGTTTTGTTTGAGGGATTTTTTTGTTTGTTTGGGGTTTTGTTTTTGTTTTTTTATCCTTTATACTCACCAAGTTTTTAAAGGATTTATCGTATCCGAATCAAGCACAACTAGCTAAAGTTGAAGGATGAAAAGATTTATCTATACATGTCTCTTACCTTCTAAATTTAGTTAAAACATTATGTGGAGAAAAAAGTATAGTGGTGTTTAAAATCTGTTCACAGGTTAAAAATAGGATGTGATCAACAGAATGCTGTCATATAGAGGACTTTTGGTGCCTACTGCTGTAGCAGTTAAAGCAGTAGCGATGACACAGAAATCCAGAGAGACCAAAGAAACAAGAAAATCAGCAAACTATGCACTGCCTGATAAAACATATGAGTTACTGAAATGAAGAACACCACCACCAAGTACAAGTATCTGGTTCATTATTCTTCACTGGAGTCACATGGAAAAAGTTCACAATATTGTTACTTCCACTCGTCAAATCAACTGATCTGCTAAATACAACTATCAAAGAGGGTTGCAGTTTGGTACTGTACATGTTATAATGTAGCTGGCAGATGCTATTTCATATTTTATCTGCTTCAAGGCAATTAGATTCTTTCAGGAAGTACAGCCTTCAGCTTTTCTCTTGTAGAGAAACTCTACCAAAGAAAACACACCAAAGTTCTAATCCAAATCTATTGAGCACTTAAGTCCTCATCCAATAGGAATACCTAGGCATATGCTGACATTTCATCCCATTAAAAGTATATATTTAACATTTAGCAACTGTGTAATTTTCATATCAAGATATTCAGTACCTTGCTTAAATAATGGGGAATTAGAATACAAATCACATGGCTATTTACAAAAAGTTGCATGGATAGAAGCAGTTTAATTCTTTGAATTTTTACTGCAGCAAATGCTATCCTTCCCTTTGCTCTTTGCAAAGAGAAAAAGAATCCTTTTGAGCCTTAAAATACAGCACTTCCCAACATTAACAGTAAGTTTCACTGAAATAGTGTAATTTGCCTTAAAACTACAAAGGGAATTAATGAAGTATGAGTTCTACTTTCTAGCACAACTGATAAGCAGCAGTTTAACAAACATCTCCTGTACTTTACAATCTTCAGACACTGAGAAAATTTCAAAACTCTTTTACAGGAAGTTGTTCAAGATAAACTCTTCCAATTCTTACAGAAAGTGGCCTAATAAGCCAATCATTCAGAATGCACAGGAAATATCTTTCCAAGGTTTGAGTCCATGGTAAGCTATGACCCTGAAGAGAAATTCTCATTAAATATAAATGTAAGAAAACAAAACCACTCAGTAAGGGCTTAGAAAAGAACTTCACCTTTGGTGTAGAATGAATAAGATATCTAGAACAATGAGTTATCTCAATTGTAACACATTTAATAGAGGACAAAAAGCATATTAACTGCTGAGGTAAAACAAAACATACACCTGCCTTTATTTTTGCATGTGTTTTTCTAGTTTCTGTTTTTATTACTTTCATTTCTGTTAGCTTTATATCAAGCAATGCATTTCTATTTATAATAAGGGCAAAATGGATTTATTAATTAATCATGCTGGAGATATTTTATCTGTGGATTCTCAGCATGTATAACAGGAAGTAGCTATTTCCTGTCCATAGTCAGGAAATGATTGAAAATTGAATTTGTACCTCCTGCTGTTATATGTGATGGAATACTCTACTGGCACATAATCTGCCTCTTGCTGCAATTTTATCTAATTTAAATAAAGAAGCCCAGCATTTCTATTCCCTGTGTTTCTCTTCATTCTGAAGGCCTTGAAGCCCTTCTAATAATTTTTCAACCAACCAAAGCAGGCTGTAAGGCTGATGCTTGCCCATTTTCCACATACTCTTCCTCTTCTTCTATTTCTGCTCATTCAGTTATGGGGAAAAGAATACAAGCCAAACCAAATCCTAACTATATTATATGAAGAGTTACAATATCACAACAACTTGCTGGGTGATCTACCTAATGGTTTGAAGGTCTTGCGTCACTTTAATGAAAAGAAAACAAAACAAACCACAACAAACTGCAGATGGACTGACTCAAACAGCTGTCTGTAAACTACCAGAAAAGACCTAAATATGAATGTTAAAAGAATTTTTTACACCAAAACAGAAGAGTGGTCTGGGGAGGAAAAGAGTTCAGACCTCAATTGAGAAGGTGCTCAGACAGACGGCCCCAACGGTACCACCTGAGACAGCAGCCAGTTTGCAGCTTGCTTCAACTAGCCCAGCTATCCCCTCCCCCATTGCACATTTCCACCTGGAATGCAGTATGAATCCACTATTACATCTTATATGCTGGCCTCTTCTAGAGGTGTCAGAGGAAGGTGTAAAAATTCCCATAAATAATAATTATGGAAAAAGTCCTGTCCACAGGGAAAGGTTTTTCTCCATAACTTGTGTCATTAGAGGTTGATTAAAGCCCTTAAAAGTGAAACTTTATATCCCTTCTAAATGATTTTTTGCCCTATGAGGTAACTGTGGCTCCAGATTACATATGAATCCTTCTAATCTTTTGGCCTGAGGATAACTTTGCACAATGCATTTCATAGATTAATTATGCATTATATAAACAAGTACCAGATGTATTGAAGGCAAAACAAACCACTGAAAAGAAAAAGGCTCTTCATCTCAAGTTCAGTGATCCAAAAGACAAAATCACAACTGCCTGCCCTCTCATTTCTCAGGTTAGAAAATATTGTTTCACACCTTGAAGAGAAACCTCCAAACAGTTTGGAATGACTGCCAAGGACAGACACAAACAATTTTTTAGACAGCATAGTGTCTCCTTATGCTATGTGATCCAAAATTTGATGTTACCAAACTTTAGCTGGTATTATTCACCGTTTATCCTATCCAAGCAGTAAGATGTTTGAAGAAATCCATGCACCCACCTCTTCTGGAAAACACAGACAGCCTTTTAAGGTTCAAGTCTTCCTCAAGACAAATTTTGTTAGATCCATTGGTTTCTAATTCTCTTCTGAAAGGCAGGCAGAAGCATGGTTCAAGGTATTCCTCTATATTTGCCAAGTTTTAAAAACCTAGTACCCTGCCAGTCAAAAGTTGAGAGGGGTCCTGAGCTATTAGGGTTCAATGACTGCCTTTGTACAAAGAAAGGAATGAAGGACTCACGTGTTTCTTGTGTCCTGTCATCTTTCTTTGAAGACCATTCTGACTCATAGATGGGAAAAGAGATCTCTTTCTGTGATGCAGTACTGTAGTTTTTAAAATGCCAGTTAAAGGGGGAGATGTTTAAGAACAGGGGTATGGGCTGTTTCACTAGCAAATGTGAATAATTTTTTTCCCTGAGCCACAATAAAAAGGAGCCTGCATTGCCCAGAGTTGCATTTGGGGTCTTCAGCAATAACTTAGCTGCTACACCAAACTGGAGACAGACATCAGTAAGGAGAAAGCACAAGCCATTTCTCTGGAACTGCTGAGGGACCTTCCCACCCAAAAGCATACGGAAAATACATTTAATAGAGCGAATACATAAGAATTGTCTGCTGTGGTCTTAGGAACACTTTTGTATTTAATCACGTCTGCCAGTACTCAATATACAGTGCAGTGGAATCCAAACACTGTACCTTTTAAATATCTGGAATATTTCAATTATTTCCTTTCTGCTAGATTTTAATGAACATAATTTCCTTCTGTAAAGGAGATGATTCTTACTCATACTGCTCCTTTAAAGCAAATGGCAGTAACTGCTGCAAAAAAGTGTTAGCTGGCAGAGCAAACACTGAACTGCCCTCACCAGCCAACAGGGATAGGATATTAGCTCATTGGGCTGTCTTGCTACTTGCAATGGGAACCATATCTTGTTACAACACCACACGAGTTAATTTAAGCAGTCGCAATAACCTAGTTGCTGCACCACATCAGACAACTAAAAAGAATGCTGCTGGCTGTTCAAAATGCCAGAAGTAGAGTAGATTTCATGGTTATTCTGTTTCTGGCAAATCTCTACCTGTGTCACAATGGTAATTTTCACCACATCAGACTTCTCGGTCATAACCAAAGTTTTATTATGAATAAATGGGAATAGGACATGGATTATACGTTGGGGAAACTTCTGTTTACAAAACATGTGTATTCAGAGTTCTCAGTATTAGGGAAAAATAGCCACATGTAACACGAAAAGCAAATTGACAGATTTAATAATACGTTTCCAAATCTGAATGCGGCATGAAGAATTTTTAAAAACTAGGAACTTCTTATACCACAATTCAGAGTACATAAAACCACCTCTGCGTTATTGTTGGAACTGAACCTCCCACGGTGCTTAATTTCCATTGACCGTGTCCTATGAACAACTCCTTAGTATGGAACATGCTAAAAATAATACAATTATAGTAGCAAAGCTTTAGCGAAAATAAGACATCTGAATATTTCTCTACCATGTTACACTTTCAGAATCAAGTTCCATGACTTTTAAGAGTTATGCCTACATCAGAGGGACCAAGAGGTTTACATTTCAGTACCTATTAAAGGCAAGCTTTTAAGAGACATTCTTTAAGCCTTCTGTGAGGTGATACAAATTGCTGAGGGAGCATGTAAGCCCCCCTGATCAGCAAATATTAGTTAAGAAGGAAAAAAAATTTGAAAGAAACCCATTTAATTCAAGAGACAAGAATAAAATTTTAGATACCAAATAAGATTTTTTTAGTGTGAGAAAGTCTTACCATACCAGAAAACAGGAACATAATAGCTATTAACTCCTGCAACATAATAAAAAATCATGAACTCATCCCTTGAAAGGAGGGTGGGATATCATCTCAAGTAACAAGTACCTGACCTAATGTTGTTCTTTGGAAGAGGAAAGAAGAGTATCTTAAGACTACAGCCTCTAATGTATATTACATTTTATAATAGCCCTTTTTACATTTAGTTCTGCTTTCATGAAAATGATTCACTGGTACTGTTTAAGACAGATCTCCTTATACATTTATATATCTGTGCATGTACATGGGTTAGGAAAGGAAATAGCAAATGTATTGTTCCACAAAGGTTAGAGAAGGTTTTCACTTTAACCTGACACTCATTTGAGGTACATGACAGCTGACCTTTACGTCCCTCTCCCTTTCTCAAGTTGGAGTTATTCAGTGTGGCTGTAGTATCAGGCAACCTACATCTCCACTACTCCCCTACACTAACTTGCAGACTGTCATCCTTTATCAGGATGATGTTGCCATTCATGAAGAGTACCAAGGACAGTCTGGTCTGGCATTTGTAGCAATAATCCTTGTATCCTTGAGATGAACAGTCATGTTTACTTTACAGAATGTCAGTTGGTTTAGATTCTCTTTCATTGCTCTTCAGTATTCACTGTTCCTTTGGGTACCTTGACTGGTGCCAGAAACAATTCAGCAAAGCATACAGTAACACTTACAGCTCTCTTCTGTGGGTGAGTGTGGCAGAGATCTTAACATAAACTTTCAGTGACCAAAAAGTAGATATGATGAAGATGAGGTCACTTTCATAAGGGTGCATGGTAACAGGACAAAAAGTGACGGATACAAGTTGCTTCGGTGAAAAGAGTCTGGATGCAAGATGACATTATTAATTTTGAGAATAGCTACACATTGTAGTAGGTTGCCCAGAGAAGTTATGGAATTTTCCTTGCTGGAAATATCCAGTTCTCTGCTTGACAGGACACTCTACAACCTTTTGGTAGACCCTGCTTTCAACAGTAGCTTGGACCTGATGCTTTTACTTTTTCTGATTCCTTCCATAGCACTGGCTATAGCATAAATATTTTGCCCTAGAAAGCGAGTGTTGTTCAATCTGTGCAAAAGCACCTAAAACCAGAATAGATAAGAAAGCTTTTGATTGCACAACTTCCCTCTTCACAGGACAGCTAACAGATGGTGTGATCATATGGCCTTGGAAGAATATTAGATAACAGAACTCTCATCCCTTTAAACACCTTTGAATTTTTTCATAGTCAGAAGTCATTAATCATTACACTGTCGTAGATGGTAAAGTATAAATGAGTTACACTAAAGTAACAAAGAGACAAGTAAGGGCACCTTACGAACACTTGAAGTACAATTTTAATATCATCTCCTATTCTTTTCAAATGTCTTGAAAAATAAATTCAGTATTTTTGCTGACTATCCCAGTATGTATGCCATTTTTATGGACAAAGACACTAGTTCTGTGTTGCCATGCAAAAAAATAATAAAAAAATCCTGCCAGAGCAACTAATGGATGTCAGTTGAGTAAGCTTAAAAGAGCAAACAAGTACACTGTCAAAACCATGTCATCAACCTGCAGGCCTATTCATAGTGATATTATACACTTCACTGCCTCCAGTCACTGCCCAGGATAATCAGAATCCATGTTCAGAGTCACATGATCTTGCAAAAATTGACACAGCATAGCTAATAATCCACCAGAATTTACAAACTATACTGGATTTTAAAAGGCAGCTTTATTTTTGTGCCTGCATTTGAAGCAGATTAAATAAATAGAAAAGGCAAGGCTGCCAGGTCAATATTTGTATGTTGCAGCTGTCCAGTTCGAGCTGATAGCCACTCTTTGCATGGCCTGTTGACTGATTAAGAGGCAGCGTAAGTCTCTAAGAGTCATAAATGAATGGGGAGGAGAGGGAGGGGGAAAAGATTGTGATAAAGAAAAAAATCAAAGGCTGATGGAGCAACTCAATAGAAATAGCTGCATTTCTACACAAGCCACAGATACCATCTAAAACCAAAAATAAAAATCAACAGAAAGGAAACGGGATGAGCACATTACGGATTTGAAGTGGGAATCAGAAAAAGAAGTGTTTGTTTCTGTTCTACATCAGAAAACATCTGCATCTGCAAGGTGAAGAAAACAGAATGAAAGGTGAGATATTAAGCATTCAGATTAATAATGAAATCTTTCTGTTCTCTAAGCAATTCTTTGCAAAACACTATTTTAACTCTATATTGGGACCTGTATCTCAGTTTCTGAAGCCAACTATTGCAGAACAGTGGAATGAACTGAAAGTACTGTTTACCTGAAAGGATGATGAATTTACAATGCAGAAGATTATGTATAATTTTAAAATAAATAAAATTTCATTTTTGAGTGAAAATTAATGACTATTTTGTGACTTAAACTGCAGTCTCAAAATAAAACTTTCCCTTATACATTCATAATATTCAACATTATAGTCATTCAGTTATTCCTTTAATTACCAAAGGTTTCAAGCAGGAATTAAAAAAAAAAAAATCTCTGATTAAAGAAAACTTAATTATTCAACATGATCTGTTCTTTTTTATTTTAATTTCATGCTGTGCATATGAAGATGGTTTGAAAACAAGGCATCAGTTAAAGCTAAAGTCGTTAAAAAGATATGAAATATAAAACCTATTATTTTTCAGTTAAAACTCACCTGAACATCAAGAAGCATAAAATATTACACTAAGTATTACTAGGTACTCCTGTCAACATGTATAAAATTGTGTCTATGAGAAAGAGAGCTAGCATTCAGATAAGGGAATTAAAGAAGTAAGCATAAACAGATATTTCAAAGGACAAACCTACTGTTTTAGCTTACTGAAAAAGTAGTGGTAACTATAGCAATGAATCTTGTTATTCTCCTGAGTAACAATTCAATTAATTCTTAATTCTTTTTAGGTAGTAAAATTAGTAGAAACACAGAAAAATAAAAGTTCTATTTGCATTTCTGACAGAAGATGGTCAAAGTTGTTACTGTCACAGAAAGAAATATTTCAATTTAATAATTTTAGAAACCCTGGGGTATTTCCTTCAAATATCACTGTTCTCCTGAAAATTATTTCTACTTAAGATAAAGCACTGGGAAGTATTTTACTTTAAGATCATGGAAAGACTAACCCCATTCTGCATTATAAAAGTACTTCAATACAATCTATAATTTAATAGTGATCAATAGTATAAAGACATGAACTCTCTTTATACTATCTACATTAATGCTTATCATGGAGCTGTATCTCCTTTGCCCATGTTAATGACCTGTATATTGCCAGAAGACAAACGTTTTGAACTGCTTTTATATCTTCTTTCGCTTGTGATACAGGTAACCAGATTTTGGTTTTAAGTGTCATCTTGATAATATATCCAGCTCATGGATGTCCCAACAAATGTGTATGCCATACAGCCTCAAAGACTGCAGACTGCAAGAATAGAGGATTTACTGAAATTCCTGCCCATTTACCTCCTGACATTCAGATACTGCTGTTGCAGAATAACCGCATTTGGAGAATAAACCAAAATGCATTCACTGGAACACCGCTGCTCAAAATCTTAGATTTGTCTAATAATTCTCTATCCAGTTTGGCACCAGGTGCTCTCCAAAAATTACGGTATCTACAGGTTCTAAACCTAACCAGAAATTTGATTCATTACGTAGAAAACAAGACTTTCAGTTTCCTCCCACACCTTAAAGAACTGGACTTGTCATCCAACAGCATTATACGTTTGCCTGAGAGTTTTGGAAACAGCACAGGGAATATAACATTGCTGTCTGTGAAGCACAACAAACTTCAGAAAATGGAAAGAGTTCTGCTGGAGTCACTTCCAAACCTGAAAGTGGTTCTTTTCAAGGATAATCCCTGGCAATGTAATTGTAATGTCTTTGGCTTGAAACTGTGGCTGGAGAGCTTTTTATACAGAGGTAAGGAATTCATCTCGTTACATAAAATGCACATGAAATCACTTAACCAACACCTAACTCTGATCTTTGCTACTATGGTTTAAGTTATATCTATAGCTCAAACAAGCACACTGAAATATATTCTTATGCCTAGGTCAGAATATGGATGCTTTCATAAGTAGAGGTGGCAAATTAGAATCATAGGGAAATTTCATCTTGGCACAAAGATAAAAATTGTACATACACAGTTGTACAGTACATGCAGATACATTCTGGAAGTACCACATGTAGTGTGTCTATGCATATACATCCATATCTATACCTCCATAACAATTATAGTTGTGCACAGACACTTGCTTTAGTTCTATCAACATATTTTTGCTAGAACACAACCTACTGTTTAAAAACTTTTTACTTGATGCATGAGAGTAAACATCGAGACTGATATCAGCACCGATGAAACTTTACAGAATTTAGGATTTTAATTCCTCCACAAATTATAATTTAGTAGCTCTTTAATATTTTAATAATACTTTACCTAAAAAATTATGTTACACCTTGGAAAAGTTTACTCTTGCCTAGCACTGCTTCCTAATTTGTTGTTAACTAGAAGAGGTACTAAATTAATAGACAATATCCTGACAGAAATGTGTAATGAAATCACATGAGGAAAAGATAATTTTATAAAAAAAAGTAGCCTCATATTTTGGCCACATCTACTTTAAAATCTATTCATGAGTTATGCTGTAGAAAAGAGGATACTATTTAATTCTAAAGGAATTAAGTATCAAAAGAAATTCATTTATTTCTCCCAGGAGGTAAGTTCAGATGCTGAGAATTCAGAACAGCAGGGCAATTTGCTTTTCTCTAAAGCAGGCTTTGATGCTTCATGTGATCAAACTACTGATTACCTGTCTGTATATGGAAATGACATTGAGCACGTTAAAACAGCACACGTGAAGATGGTCCATCTTGCCTGTGACTGAATGGACTGACATTTTCAGGTGTCAGGACTCTACAGCCCCACAGGAAAACTATAGTGGGTATGCAAGGACACAATTAATACAGCAATAGTCTCTGATTGAGGTAAAGCCACTGCAGGAAGCAATCTTTTAAAAAAGATGAAAGGCTGAACTCCAGTCAGGGTTAAAACATTAATATTTTGCATTGCTAAAATATTACATTAGCCCAGTGCTCTAGCTGTATCATGCTGGAACCATTTCCTACAAGAAATTTCAGCAGGGGTTCTGACTTTCTGTGCAGAATAATACAGTGATCCAAGCTAAATATACCAGATTATCTCAATTACTCTACCAGCAGCATAAGTAATGGGTTTCCAAAATATGACATTGTTTAGAAATTCAGTGATGCCCTTCCATCTTTCAGAACATTGCACAGATTACTTAAATGACAAATTCATTTTAGCAATAAGTTCTAAAAGAAACCCAAATCGTATGTTCTCCTCTACCTTTATAATTTGCCAAAATCACTTGTGTAAATCACACAAAGCAAGCTAAGTTACACTGCACATTAATTTCCTATTACTTATAGGAAAGCAAGTGGCCCTGTGGCTCTATAGATATTCTTGAAAGTCCCAACAAAACATTGCTTGAGATGGAACACCTGAAGTAAAAGTATCAACTGCTTTGTCCAATGTAACTCTAAAAGATTTCAGTATTTTTAGCTGAATCCAGCTCAGGCATTTGATGCTTGATGCATATTCATAAGCAACGAATACAGAATGCTTTGTTTCAGGTGGGACTCTAGTCTTCTCTTCCAAACACATGTATTTAGAAAGATCACAGTTGCAGGATTTGGAGTCCAGATTCAAACTAACACACTGGAGATGTCAGGTACCACACTTTGGGTTTGGCTTTTAAAGACCAAGAGACAAGCCACTACACACTCTTATTTGGTTTGGAATATCATCAGTATTTGTGGAGTAGTCTCCAGATGTTAGTTTGGGTCCATCTGTATTCACTGCTTTCTCAAAATTTCTCAGGATGAAAATATCTATGCCTAGCTTTAGTTGAAAGACAGATTATTTTGGATAGAGAAGAGGAAGAAAATTCAGCTGCTTTGATTAGTTAATTTTTTCAAAGATGTAAATATTGGTTTTGGCCATCCTGACTCCTTGAGACAGTACACCCACAAAGCCATGGTGTACGAACTAATTAGAAACTTGAGGGCTATGCTCACTGTGTTTCTCTACATGCTGAGGAAAAACTGCATGATTTTCCAGGACTGAGGCTTCCTACTTCACTTCCTGTTAAACTTAAAATATCCTTTGGGAGAGAGCAGAAGCCTACTCTAAGCAATCATGAAATTTACCGTTTGAGCAGGGTAATAGGTTGATTAATCTTAACTCCTTTAGATCTCTGTATATTTTCTTACCTCAAGCCTTGCTTCAAATAATTGCTCATGTATACATACAACTCACTGAACGTTCTCTTTGCTTCATTACAGTCAGCATATGATGTCAGAACAATGACTGTTTCATAGAATATTTCAATCTAGGGGGAAACCTTTAAGTACATCGCTTCCACTTCTCTTTAGAAAAAGAAATAACAGTGTGAATTTGAATGGAATTAATCTGCTGATAACAGTATCTGCACATTTTCATCTATGACTTAGTTCTGTTTCACTGCTGCGTTTTGGTTGGTTTTTTTTACTCCTACATTCATATAAATCATAGATAACTTAATTCCTGATCAATTGCTTCCTGGAAACACTCTCTTATTATATAAGTGATAAAATGTCAAAAATCTCACCATTGATCTAACCAGAAAAAGGATACGAGAGATATAATTCTAAATCTTAAAAAGTATCAAGTCAAAAGTGATGATAGATTTACTTCACGTCTGTTATTTCTACATTAAGATAATTCAGAAACCATCAAATCTTAAGACCATAAATCTGTTTTTTTCAGGAGGAATAAGCGATGGCATTATCTGTTCAACGCCAGGCATTCGGAAGGGAAAGGACCTCCTCAAAGTTCCCTACGAGCTGTTTGGGGCATGCCCTCTAAGAACAGCTCATGTTCACCTGGCTGGTGTTCACCACCACAGCTTTGAGCACAGAAGTTCTCCGAAGCACACTCACCACAGTGAACACGGGGAGTACAGCAGATCCAACTGTGAACCCAAACCAAAGCCAAGGCCTGTTAGCTTGCGTCATGCAATTGCCACCGTAGTAATAACTGGAGTAGTCTGTGGAATTGTGTGCCTAATGATGTTGGCAGCTGCTGTTTATGGTTGTGCCTATGCTGCAATTACTGCTAAATACCACAGAGAACATTTGGCCCCGGTCAGACAGCACGGGACTCTTAAGGAAAAAGAGCCATTTGATAGTTCCTTGGCTTGAGATATTTCTGTCTCTGGTTTCTTGAAAATAAAGCCCTTAGTTCAGTTAAAAGCCTGGAATCTATATAATATTGATTTAATAGTGATTACTGCTTTTTTTTTGCTTTTTTAAAAAATGTAAGCATATATCTATTCTTTGGAATATATATTGAATTGTAGAAGAATGTAAGTTTATTTACATTTTGTGTATGTATATTCTGAAAACACTATTTAAGGCTGAGTGCTTGAGATAATGAAATCTTGACCTAGCCACTTTTTTTTCATCCTCTGTTACAAACTTCTGGTGCAATACTAGAACACATGGGTTGCAGCTACAGTCAGTAGCTGACAGCAGTGAGCCTTCAGCAAAGAAAAATACAATAGCTACTAATGACTATACTTTAAGAATTTAGAATACCTGGTTTGTACGCAGAAATACAACTCACAGTCATTTAGAACCAGCGAGACTATGCACTGCCTCTAATAAGCTTAATGTGTTAAAAAAAAATTCAAATACATTTTTCCTCCTTCCAATCTGCCCTAGAAGACAACCATTAAACGTTACATCCATTATCTAACTTAGAAAAAAAGAAGTACCTTCTTAACTATCACATACCATTTTTAAATTACTAAGTAGAGAAGAGAGAAGGGAGCTGAGAAAATGCTGAAGAAATGCTACACTGCTTCAGATCCAAGCACTGAAATGGATCCACACAACATAGATGAAGAGACACTACCCGTTCTCCTGCTGGCATTCATGCTTGCTACACACTTCTGAGGCTTCTTATTCCAATTTCACACACAAGTGCTCCATTTTGCAAATATCATGACTACAGCTGCAGCTCCCATCACAGTGCTGCCCTTCACTGCTGAAGAGAATATAGTTGCATGTTTACACGTTCACTCTCACAGAGAGAACATTCAGCTGAATTCATTCAAGGGTCCACCCTAACTTTCTGCAGCACAGTTTTACCATCAGGGGCAAAACTGCTTTGAGTAAAATGTTTTGAACAGAAAGGATATTTTGAATGTGCAGAAATAAGTTTTAAATAACTGGTAGAAATTATTTTAAGACAACCCAGAGGAATCAGCAACTTCACCTACCTTTTCTAAGATGAGATAAAATATACCCAGGCTATTTGTGACAGGTGTCTAATGTTTTCTAAATCTCCCCAGTGACAGGGCTAACTATGTTTATAATCTAAGAGCTTTTCTTAGTATTTATCTGGCACCTCTGGTGAAAATCTTGCCGGTTTATTCCACTGGGCAGAAGACTTGAGGACAATGGTTGAGCAAAAGTCTGCAATAAGGGCAGAAGGATGATGTGTTGTGGCATCCAGAGGCCTCCACTCTCCTTCCAACTGATGGATTCTGAGATCAAGTCCTGCAGCCATTCTATCTAGTAACAGCCTCAACTGAGTAATGGGCTATATGGCAGGAGTCATGTAACCCTTGCTCTTATCTACTTAGCAATAATTGCAACCTAAATATTAAAGCTCATTCCTGCATCTGCAATTACTTTCACATTCAGAGAAAACTAAGTATCTCAGTCTTAATCTAAAACTAGCAGACATTGAAAACAATCCTTTACTGGCTTTTTTTTTTTTTTTTTTTAACTGCTAAATACTTCGTATTATTATTAGGCTCTTTTCATTCTTCTCTGTCCTGAGGTAAATAAAGCAAGCTGTTTCAAATTTTACTGTACAGTCACACTCAGAATTTTTTGTTTGTTTGTATTTTGTGGTTTTGTTGTTGTTGTTGTTGTTATCTGCATTCCCTGGAACTTTTTCAGTTCTTCTACATTTTTTTTAAGAGGTGGTACCCTAGATATTACTTCAGCTGAGACATCAGCAGCACAGAATTTTGAGAGTATTTACATTCAGGCTCTTTAAATCTGATCTCTCAATTGTGTACCTAAAAGCATGTTTGCTTTTTTACCTTTTAAATATTTGGTAAAACTTAATGAAGCTTATTTTCAGAGCTAAGTCATTTGAATGCAGAAATCTACGTTCCCTACTTTTTTATTCACTTATCGCTATCACATTTACAAAGAAAAACTAGTTTTTCAGACAGAGAAGACTAAACTAATACAGGATAGGGTCTTTTTGCCCATGGGCCAACAACTACTTCAGAGCCACACCAAATCAGTAGTGACAAACTAGAATAAGCACACTTGCACTCCAAATGCAGATCCTAATGTCACATCTAATTGAACCTCTGACCTCCAGAAAGATTTCACTCAGTGTTTCTAATAGGTTTAGATACAGCAATGCAGCTTCCATCACAAATAAGTTCAAGCTTCTGATATCTCCAAGCAAAGAAAAACCAACTGACAGAGCATATTCCTAGTCGTTAAAAACCAGTCCTCACAAAAAGAACCTTTCAGGCTTCTCTACAATAAGATGGTTTTAAAAAGGGATGAAAAAAGTGACGTAGAGGAAATGAACAACATTTAGAGAAACACTTTCCTTCCAACTTACACTTAAGATGTTTTGGGGATTTCATGCACACATAAGACTGTAAATTGATATGGACTTCTCACAGAAAGCAAAGTATTTCATATTTCCATTGGTTCACTCTGCCATGGGAGCAGAGCAAGCAAACCCAGGCAAAATCTGAGCTACACTTGCTAACTAAAAAAAGGAAAAATCCCACAACAAAACAAAATGTTCAACAGAGAAAACTACTGATTCAATTGCTTAAGTTAATAAATATAAAATTATTTCATTTTCAGTACAGGAAACTGAACATTCAGCTACTGAAAAACAGAGATGAAATGGACAATCTATTTTCCACAATATTTACACTACCAACCAACTACTGATTACAAGTGAAAGAATGGAACTAGGGTTTCCCCGCAGAACTGCCCTTAATTTGTGAAGCTTTGCAATGGACATCTGCAGCTGAAATAAGTTGTCTGCACAGATTTATTCTTCAGATAGAGGTTCCTGAGAAAGCTTTGTTATTTTTCCAGCAATCTCATGAGAGCTATTACAGTGAGCACAGTATTTTTTTCTAATCTCTGTGGAAAACACTCCCGCAGAGTCAACAAAATATTAGGACACAGTACTCTGGCAAGGTCTGTGCAGAGATGGAGTAAGTACACACACTGTTTCATTTTTGTCTTTCATGTAGAGGTTCACCATATTGCTTTCTTTTCAGAAAAAGCAGCTTTCTAAAATTTCAATTTAGAACAAAGATTTAAAACTACAATATGCCAACATTATTTACAGAAAATGTCACTAGTATCTCTTTTGAAAGAAACAAAATTTAAACTGAAACATTCTTGCTTACTGTGTTTTTCCCATCCAGAGATTGCAAAAAGTCGATCCAAATTCAGGATCCAAATTCCCTAGCAATACAATGTCCAAACAAAATCAGGATCTCCCTTCTTGTAGATCAAAGTAGAACATTTAGTAACATTCTATGTAACTTATATAGCACTAACAACATTAACAAAAAATACCAGCTGTTGCCTACTAACACCCATCTATCCTTGCTGGCCAGCAGACAGACCCCCAGGCTTTAGTTAAGCGCCCAGGAAGTATGCCTGCTTTCACAGCTCTGATCTCTTCAACTTTGATTTCTTCATTGCTGAAAGTGGCATAGCAAAAATAATCATAAGGAAGTCTCGGTGCTTCCTGGGTTTGTATTACCTGAATTGTGACTGTATGCTCCCCAGACAAGCAGTGACAGCAATCATCTGGATGTGGCAGTAAGCCACAACAGGGGAGGAGGTGGAATTAGAAACCAAATCACTGGGTGCTTCACAGCTAGCTCCAATGGAATCTGCTCTCTTTTACTGACTACAGAGGTATCCCCCCAGTGTTTCAGGTCTATGTATGCTATACATTGAATTTTCTCTATGAAGTTGCCATCCTCATTTAAAGACACAACAAATACCTGACACAAATAATGAATTCATATTTGGAAATGTACTCTATTAGGTGCAAATAAGTTAGCTAATCCACAGTATTTAAACTGATATTAATGTCTTCACATACTACACAATTGCAGCTTCCCACTTGCACAGTATTATTTGAAATTTTTAATAGGACCTGACAGCTTATCTGCTGCCTTGTTCTGCAATCAGGGATTTAGTTTGCTAGTAGCAGAATTATTTAGCAAAATGCCCCTAGAATCTGATTGCTATTAGATCACATGGATCTTCCTCTTATGCAAATTACGTAATACTAAAACCCAAACAAACGAAAAAAAAAAAAAAAAATCCCAACAGAAAAGCAGAATCAGAGAAGCAGGCAGCAGAATGCTCTACACAATTTGCTATCTATTTTAATACTATACATGTTGGGATATTGTTCTATTTCATCCATCAGAACCCCTGATTCTCTGAGAATAAGTGGTGAGGAAAGCCCAAGAATTAGATAAATAGGGGCTAAATTCTCTAGTCAATACTATCAAAGAAAAGCCTTTAAAAATCATTATCCAATTATTATACATGCTAATTCTGTTTGGTAAAAGTAGTAAGAACAAATATCAATGAAGATAAATGTGTCAGTGGTTCTGAATATGCCACTTCAGATTCAGTCCATGACAAGAGGCAGGATTTAATCACATGCTCTGAGGCACCCTGTGGAGGAGCTTATCTATCTCCATGCATTACTTACACACCATGTTGCATGTCATCCCTCCTAACATAAGTCTGTGAGTTTTTTAATGTTGAACTTCACAAATACACATTTCAATTTTCCAGAAACTGAAAACATTACTCTACATGCTAATATTAGATTTATGAATACAAAGATAATATTCAAAATGAACAAGAAACGCTGGAAAAATATAAGCTAGTGGTTTTCCACCAAAGCATGAAGAGCATTTTGAGGGATTTACTAAACGCTACTGCTGAATATAATCTTCTGTGGCTTATAATGTGGAGGAAAGATTAAGTAAATCACTGTCTTGCCTGACAAGGAAAACATCTATTTTAGAACACTTCAAAAATTTGGTTGGTATATCATTGTGATGACATATTCATTTTCCCTCAGGCCTTCATACTAAAATGCGATTTTATACAGGGTATTACAAATTTTAAGGACTCTGTGTGACAGTGAGATTTGCTTTCTAATAATATAATAATACCAAAGCAATACATGTGAGAAAAAAGGGGAAAGAAAAGCATAAGCAGGAAAGAGCAGATGTCTTTACTCTATGTGCTATGGTAACAATAGGAGACTTAATTATTTGTGAAACATTGACAGTACCAGCCTCTCCTACAAACATCAGTAGTTCAAATGACTTAGATTAAATTACTGGGAGTCACTTTCTCAAAGCATGCTCTGAGACCTTGGTTAAAGAGATATGTGCATGCAAACTCCATTTGAATTCACTCCAAAAAAAAAAACTTCAAGAATACCCTGAATGGAGTGTTGAGGTCTTGTATATACAATTATTAACATTTTATAGGTAATAATGGATTATGGATCATTCTGGTTTCCAAGGTACAGTTTGAAATATTTTAAACAGCAGGATCGCCAGGTTCAATTTCCTGTGGCCAGAATACAGACATTCAAATTTGAATTTCATGTTAAACAAACTATTGATGAAGTGAAATCTTTGCCATATCTTCTTTAGCTTATGGATGGAAAATAAAAAGGAGAACCTAAAACTCCAGTTTGTGTCAATCAAAGTGCCTGAGGGTTTTTAGTATTGTTACAAGGAATATTTTACATGGAATAACTGAATTTATTGTTATACTAATATTTGTTTTTAAAATTACATGAAAAGAAGAAAAACAAAGGTGATGGATGGAAAAAGTCTTTGGAAAAAAGTCTCTCTCTAACCAGGAGAAAAAACTTTGAACTTGTATATGAAGGATCACCTTTGAAAAGATAAATACTGGAAAGGGAAAGGATCCTGAATACTTGGGACAATTTTTTTGCTGGTCTAAAACGTTATATCCCTTGCTTGCTCAATAAAGTAAAAGCATTTAATACCTAACTATAAGGTAATACAAGAGAGCTAGAGTGCCTTTTCCTCGGGTTCAGTAACATCTCCTATATTTGACTACAAGGGTATGCTTATTATATTTTACATATATATATATTTTTAGGATATATATAATTAAAAAAAACACAAATATAAAACAGCACTTGAGCATGATTTACAGTTTTAGCAGAAACCAATAGTACTCTTTTAAAAGGTGTTTCTTTTGTTCTGATAAGTCATGAGGACATATTTCTTTCTGATATCTCTTACATAATAAATTACTTCTAATTCATAAGATTACTCTGTGGCAAAATACAGGGAGTATCCTAACACTTACCATGTTGCTGTGCTACCGTCTAATACCACCTGCCATGAATTTAAGGATAGAATCCCTGTAACCTTCTGTGACACCAACCTATACACAGCCAAGACTCTATACAAAGACATGAATCACGAGTGGTAGAAAGTATCTCCCATTTTCTTTTCAGCTTTTACTTTTCTGCAGCAGAAAACAATGGCTGTGAGAAAAAAATTGCCATCCTTAATCATTCTGAAATTAACAGTACATCCGTTCTCTTGAAAGGACTATATACTAAGTCTAACTGTTATTCAACACGTTCATAAATGGCAGAATCTGATCCTTATGGGTCTATTATTCTCACAAGAGCTATAGAATTTTTGGTAACCTTTGCCACAGAAGATCCTGAGAGTGGCTGATCTTCAGGCCATCTGTATCAGAAATGCTTAGTATGCAGAAAGAAAACAAAAACACCAATCCAGAAGCTTGAAATTGTGAAGAAAAACAGGGCTCCTTCTGCATTGATTTTTCTCTTCTGACCAAGAGGAATTACCACAGTTTTTATGAATGAGTCGGTATAGATTCACAGAGCTACTGCAATGCTTGAATGCACATCCCAGGCAATCACTCTTCTCTGATAGAAAATGACTGTAAAAATGCCTGTACATAAGAACATGTTTTGGTTTTTTTTTTTTTCTGAATTCAGATTCCTAGAGTACTTCCATTTTTCTGTAGTGCAGCTCTAGCTTCTGTTGATCTACAATCCCTGTTAAATTGGCATAACGGAACGAGGTCTTGCTTCTTTTCTAAAACTACAGGAAAAGCTAATGGTAAAGCTTTTTATGGTTTTGGGTTTTGTTTGTTTTTAAATGAACAGATTAAAATATCACTTGATTTTGATTAAGAAAACACAGAAAGCATGTGTGCCAGGAGGACTCATTTAGTGACTTCTATGTCATAATTTCAGCTTTGATAAATACAAAGTCCAATACAAAATTGATCATATATATAATCCCCCACCACTAGATGTAGGCACTAGAGATGCAGGCACATTTCATGCTCTTTCTGTGACAAATCTGCATAGCATACATGGACCCGGTTTCAGAAGAAAGAGAAAAGAGGGTTTTTTACTGTTAGGGTGATCAAACCCTGAAAGGGGTTTCCTCAAGAAGGTGCAGCCTTTCCATATGTGGAAAAATTTCAGACCAGACTGCACTGGTTCTGGGTAACCTGCTCTACCTCAAGGTTCTGCTCAGATTCTGCTCCACTGGGACTGGACTAGATGGTCTCAAGAGGTCAATTCCTACCTCAGCCACTCATATATTTAACTAGTGTTCAGAAAAATAGGCACTTCTAAATTCTTAAGCAGCCTTGTATTAAAAAAAATTGACTATCTATTCATTTCCTGCAAACCTTGAATTTCAAATTACTTAAGACTGTCTGTTTATTATTTAATCCTTCATTCTCATGACTAGGTGTCCAGAGGTTTGTATTAATAAGCACTGCTATGGACTTTTTCAATGAAGCTTGTGATTCCAGATTCTGTTTGTTCTATAAAGAAAAGTTAGGAGATCTTGACAGTTTTCATCAGACATTTTCTTCAAACTGTTGCCCTAAGAAGATTATGTCAGTTCTGTTGTCTTTAAACATCCCAAGGGGGTAATTTTCATGTGTTCTCTGAGCAGCAATGGTTTCTTTAAACACAAAGGGCTTTTCAGTTCTTATATTGGACTACATCTTTTGAGCTAAAATGCATCTATTACAAGGTACATACATGAAGACTCATATACTGTTTCAACTCTCTCCAAAACTCAAGAGAGAAGCGTTTTTCATTTTTTAGAGCCTGCCCTACTCACTTAGGACTTTCATTTTCTTGCTTCTGTCCTCATCTCTTGCCCAGAACTGTTTAGGTGAGCAGTATCTTGAAAAACATACTTTAAATAAAATCATAACAATGAAACCATCACCTTTGCCAAAAAAAAAAAAAAAAAAAAAATTAGAAATGAAGAAACCCGTATACAAAATGTACAAAAATCCTATGCTGCAGTCATATAGCATAGCACATATTTAATCTCATATAGTCTCATATAGTCACTACTTGGAAGTAGAAATACAAATAAAGGACATGAAATGAGTTCAGCTCATTACAGAGTATCAAATACAAGACTGTAATGCTGAGTTCTATCAACAGTGTCACATACTACCTTTCATGTGAGCACTGGAAGAGATAATTCAGTCTTAATTTGCCTATTTTGCTACCTAAATTCAGATATCCTATATTGACTAGCTTCATCTTGGTCACCAAAAGGAATATTTACCTTACATGAGTAACATGAGTTTTCAAGACTAGGGTGATTCTATAAGAAACAGGTCAAAGAAACTTAACACTTCACTGTAAAGAATATTGGAGACGTGGGCATAGAGACCACGAGGACAAAAAATTTTTGAGTATAAATGTGTTTAAATAAAAAAAGAAAAAAAATCCCCTGCATTGAGTACTATTGGCTCTTCCTCTCCTGCAAATAAATGGAACCCAGTATAAACAGTAATAAATATGATGCTATTAAAGACTTATTTCCTTCTTCCATACTTTCTATAGAAATTTGCATTCATTAGAGTAAAATATCACAGCCTCAACTGAAAGAGACACGAGGGATTTTAAAAACATGTTATGGCCATTTTTTGGCCAAGCAATAAGCAAATGTATTCTGACAGTAAACAGGTAGCATAAGGTACAGATCATGAAAGAGCAGCAATGACACTCAAGTTGTCTGTAGTGGCAGTCTCATTGATTTTTGGATTTTCTGCCTATATTAAGGAGTTTGGTATTCCCTAGTTACGATGAGTCTTAGTGTAGATTTGCATATGAAATCTGTCAAAACTTGTGTTTTCTATCAAAACAGAATAAAAGAAAAATGTACAAAGACAATAGAAGAGACAGCAGATTTTCCTGCAAGAAAAATTTGGTTTCCTTCTTTTTTTCTCTTTTCCTTGTGGGCAGGTCTAACTCAGATTTCCATTCTAAAATGATGTAGTTTTCTTCGCCAGTTTTTAACTCTTGTAGTGATATATAGTAAACAATATTCTGGCACAGTTTGGGTTTTTTTTCAGACAAATCCCTCTAGGGAACAGAGTAATTTTACATGAAATGTGTATCCCATCCTGCTGCTTTCTGTAATCCACTCAGAGCAAATGGGGATGCAGAGTGCTTACTTCATACAAATTAAAGTAAGATATTTAGGCCAAATTTAAACTTCGATGTAGGTATTTGAAAATGTTACCCATAGTCTCCAAAGTCTGACTAATAAAAACTTCAAACTTCTCCAATTTACCACTGCTCTTGTTTCTGCCTCCAAATCCATTTTGCTTAAAATAGAATACTGTCAACCTTATAATAAAACCTTGAAATTAAACTAGATGCTCTGTACTTTGTTAAAAGTTTCTGACTGAAAAAGTAGGACTGACAAGTTGCATTTATTACCTCCAAGTGGAAGATGACAAGAATAATGCATATATTTATGTCTCTGAATGGCTGAGTGGCACTATTACAGAAAATGGTTTTTAGACCTAAAAGAGGCACACCGTCCTTCTGCCTCCACCCTGCCCCCCAAAAAACCCCACCAAACCTGAAAGTATGCAACAAAACAAGAGGGAAAGGAAAAGTTATTTAAAGCAAATTCTTAAAAATGCTTCATACTGAAAAAAATATCTAGTGCACAGTTTCTAAGGTTTAAAGAAATGAAAGCAAAAAGAGACTGATGGGTTTCAGAATGTATAGAGACTGCTCATATTTCTTAAGTCATTATATATTTACACACATCATGGAAATATTTTACATGCTTTGGTTTTTAAAAATTTAAGACCCTGTCTTTATTTTTGATAGAAATTATGGGGCCCAAGCAATTTTGAATGTTCAATATTAAACACTATAACTGGGGAAATGGAAGCAACAACTGCCTCTCTCCTTTACAATAACCTCAAAAAGTCCCCCCAGTTTGTTGACACAGTATTACGTTTGGTTATGTGTGATACCTCCTCGATGTCAACACTACATTGCAAGTACTACTGAGAAAAAAGGAAATTTTAGGATGCCTGTTAATCTACACAATTTACAGATTATGATTACCAAACCTCTGCTAAGTCCAAATGATGAAGCATTCTAGAAATAGCAAGTCAGCCTTCATTGCACAGTGAAAACCTAATTACTTCTTCAGCAATTTGCAGATATCTGCATTGAAATTAGTGTGTAAATGCTGCTTTATACTTTAACAGGAGTATGAATTCATAATTAGGATTTCTTGTTATATAATGGAAGATCTGTAAGTTGTGAAGGATGTATTCAAGGCATACTAAACTCAGAAGGGTGCTTTCCTATCGACCTCAAAATCTGTTCTTATTGGTGGAGGTATTTTGTGTTTGAGGAAACAAATCAGAGATTTCCCAATTATCTGGCACATTCTTGCTCCTCCAGGATTGCAATCAGAGTATCTGACTGCTAACCCAATAGTGAAGGTGAGGAACTCAAACTGCTTTTAAAAAATGAAAAAGAAAAAAAAATTTCTACAACAATTTTACCTGCAACAACTGGAGATTTTCTGTCATCCAAAAGCTGAATTGCAGTACTGGCTGTCACCACATTGCTTTTGTTTGCAGTTTCTGCAGGGCACATTAAGAAAAAATTAATAAATAACATACTGCACGATGAGGAAATTTACTTTTTCCTGTTTTGAAATAACAGTCATGTGGATTTACTGCTCAGAAAATAAGACAGCCAGTCATGTTCTATGATGTTCACAGAACATACAGGGACTGCCATTTCAAAATTATCCAGCATTCCAACAAGCTCAACAGACTGAAAAGAAGAATCAATTTTTGCAGCAAAGGTGCCAACTGGTAGGGCTTCTCATTAATGTGGACACTTTGTTGGACTTGTCTTGCTTAAAATACTGTAGTTCAACCTGTGCAAACATTAAATGAAAGCTACTACACCACACCTTAGAGTTTCACTTAGAGTCTGATAAAAAAATGCATCTGGTCAAAGGATCAGTAAATAAGATGCACTTTTCTATGCATATTTTAGATTAACATTTGAGATTAGTGACATGAGTCTGCTCAGTACAGATATACTTGGAATCCTTTCAGCATCATACACATCTCAGCATTTAGAGAATAACAACATGACACACCTGTACTAAATGGGATCGAATAGACAAAGCTCCCAGGTATTTGCTCAGCAGCTCTTCTGTACCAGAGTGGAAAGTGGTCAGCATTAAAAATGTTCTCCTTATCTTCAGCTGTCAGGAAATCTCTGGAGAAAGAAAATACTTGTTTGCACACAATAATGTCTAGCTTTGAAAGACAAGGAAAAACAAAATGCAATCTTTTGGGAAAGAAAATGGTTTTGGACTATTTTTCTAATAAAATTTGTTTTTAAAAAGGGGTTAATTTTAGCCCCTAATAATTATTCGTGGTATACTAGTGATCACTTTAGCTGTGAAGGATGGAAAAGTACTAAAAAATAATGACTTAAGTACCATTAAAAACATTTGTACTGATGTGTACGAACAAAAATGCTAGGTCTAAAAAGACTTTTCGGTCAGCACAAGGCAAGAACTGTGAAAAGGTGGAAAAGGCATTGGAGATTTGGTAGATTGTTGCCACTGGCATTCAGTGTTAAGTAATTTAACAGCCTGCTTTCCAAATAATATGTAAAGTGTAGTAGTGGAAATTACATACTTTGTTCTTTAGTTATCTCAGAGAATGTTGACAGAGGAAACTTCACAACAGTGAAAAGAACTGGTATGGTCTCCCCACTACTGTTCTGGTTTGCTGTCTGACAGTAACAAATTGCAGTGCTATACATCTCACCTGTGAGGCTACTCACACCACTACAATATTTTGTGGTCAGATAATCACCATATCACTTTATATTCAAACTTCATTGATCATAAACATCAAGCACAGATTTTCTTATTCATGTGTAATGCAGATAGATTTGCCTAAGACTATCAAACTTCTACCTGAGAAAAAAAATTGTTGCTTTCCATTTAAAGAAATCTGTATCTCCACTAAGTTACATCTTCTCCAAGCAAAGTAGGAAACACTTGAATGATGAGATCTCCTGATTATTCTTTCACCCAGGCAACTTCTAACACTTCGATTTCAACACCAGATTTTTTTCCACAGCAATGAAGCAAAATCCCTCAAGAAGCCTGCAGATTTCTGGTTTAGATGGCATAGTAACAAAAAAATCATCATCTGCAGATGTATTCATAATTCTGCTCTGAAGAATAAGGATGTGAGGCTAATTCCAAGAGAGTGGGAGAAAAGTAAATGTATGGTGGGCTGCAGGTGTAAAACAGCTCATTGTTCCAAATGTTTCAGTTGAAGAAAGAATATAAGGGATTTCTAACTTTCTAACTTGTTCTATGTACTTCAGTGCCTCAGCATAAAAGCCTGGAAGAAAAAGTGGATGGGCTTCCTAAATATAAGCAATTTTAAAATTTCTTTTCTCATTCCACTGCCAAACAGACCTTTGTTACTTACTCATTAGTAAGCTGTTCCGGACCTACAAACAAGTTGATACGAGACAGTCCAGTCCGTGTTCCGAGGAAGGCAACTTCCACTCCTTTGTCAGAGTTTCTAAAATAGAGCAGAACACAAGCAAACATAATGTTTCCATACATTAAACAGATAAAGTTATATTACTGGTCACAGAAACGAGAAGTGTACACATTTTTGAGAAAGATTATTTTAAATATAGTTCTCTTACTCATTTTCTAAATGTTTGGGGCTTTTTTTTAAGTTAAAGTCATGCGGGTTTTGGAAAACATAGAATGTAGAAATGCTATTTAGACCAAGAGTCTCTAAAAAGTCAAAGGCCATAAATCTGGTAGGATTTGGGGGGAGGGATTATATGGAAGCCATAGAATAAGAAGGTGTGGCATAGCTGTATGCCAAATATTTAATGACCACTGGCACCCAGTGATTCAAGATGGTCAGGAATTTCAGATCCATTTATCAATTCCAGTCCATTTAGCTCTTCTGCAGTACCTCTATGCTTTAAGTCATAGGTGTGTGATTGTAGTTCAAACAAGGAAAAAGTAAACTAGACTTAAAGGAGCTAGCTCAGAGGCAAATGAAGCTGCCATCAGGAAAGGCTTTAGCCTGTGTACCTTTAGGAAAAAAAATGTGTCAGGTAGTTGAGGCTGAACTCAGTTGCTGCGCTGTACCAAGTACCAAGCTACCCACCTTGAAACTAGTTGACATGTGGCTACAATAAGTTCAATCATATTACCACAAAACCAGGGGCCACACTCTTAGCCATCTTGCTGTCTCCTGCTTCATCCTTCAGTAAATGGCCTGTCTCATTAGTGTAAGTTAGAATATGAAAGGAGATCAAAAATCTCCTTCTGGCATCTCTCAGGAGCTGTTAGTGGATCTGCTATTCCATTCAGTAGGAGGATTCCGAGAAACCTTATGGCTCTATATCAATTCATCCATATCAACAGTACATGCATGCGGCAATTTCTTATCTTTATCTTCTAAGAGAACAATGGACAAACCTTAGAGTTTGATGTATCAGATATCACACTGATTTCACTCAGTCAATAAGAGCCATACAACTTTCATTTAATTTTTTTAAAAAATGGTCCAAATTTACCAATATATAATAAAGATAATCTCCAGAACTGCCCTTCAAGCACAGTGTTTCATACAAAGTGCTAATCTTAAAACTAGCTTAATACATATATACAACATCTGGTTACTTAACACCTTAGTACATGATAACATAAATGAATTAGCATATAAACTGTAAAAAGGACCAGATCATCTCCTGATTATAGCAGGAACCTAGAACCCCGTTAGTTCTGGAAAAGAAACAAAACAAAAAGAACAGAAAAAAAGATTAAAGAAATTATTGATTTTACAAGTTCTAGCTTTGTTCTGAGACAAATTACCAATTCCATAAACAGCTTACAGCTTTTGCATTAAATTTCTCAAGTACTCTCCACCATTTGTTAAAAATACAACTGTAAGTTGTAGCTAGCATACAATTTCGTTAGCTATATTATAAAAACTGGGCAACCTTTAAGCTAATCATACACAACAAATACAACACTGAACTCAAAATTCCTGGTGTTTAGGATCAAGTTATTAATATTTTCATGCATGTCAGCATTTTTTAGGCATTCCATCAGTTCACCAACATAACTATTAAAAATTCACACGACGGACACATAATGACTGAATTGAAGTTTGCTTACTCTGATTTATTTAATGCTAGACTGGTCCAGTAAGCTTCAATTGGTGCACTCACAACTGCGTCAAACAGAACTTCCTGGATCAATTCTTTATCACCTATTACAATATATTAAAATTAGAGATATTTTTTTTAGATTACTTTTTTTTCACTATACTGTATTTTATCTGTGATATGTTTTCAAGCTTCTTGCACTATTAAGCAATTATATGTACTATGATGTTTTACTTTACCACAAAGCAGTTTTTCATATATCATTTTTTTGAACTAACAGTTTTATATTAAAAAGAAAAAAAATTATTCTCCAAATAATTTCATCTGACACTTCATGGAACAAATTCTTGTGCATATTATCTAATGCATACATTTGCACATGATGTAAGGTTAAAGGAAGTCTGCTAACAGTCACAATGGCTCTACATTTCTGCAAATAGACAAAATACGCACTTATCCATCTGAATTTTTTTATTCTGCTTTGCAGTTCAGAAATGCTAATTACATAAACGTTATCCCTAAAGTACATATGAAATTTTTGGCATATTCTTTAGAGGTGTGATCCAAGGTTTGATTCAGATTAATCCTGTTTAACTTATAAAACCAGATGGAGTGATAACATTGCGTAGTACAGCTACACCATCTTAACAGAAACTTTAATGTTTGGTTCAGGCATATTGTTTACCATAACAGCTAGGATTTTGTGTTACTGGTATGCTTATTATGCTGGAAAAAGCTCAAAACCAAACAAAATTCCCAAGTGACATCAGCCAAGTGATCCAACCTCAATTTACCCCTAGTTTAAGTGACTTTGCAATTTGTAGTTTTTAGCTGGGGTAAAGCCTTCTACATGCATATTTAACAAAATACTTGCATTGGAGCAATGGCTCTTTTCCTGTGAGGTAGTGTTTAATTGCTTCTAACTGAGTCATTTGACGGTGTTCAGGATGTAAGTCAGTGTTGCAATAGGACCTGTGAACATGTTGTCAAAACATTAAAATTTTAATATGTATAAGCATGATCTCTCTTTGTCTTTGAACATCAAGAATTGGGTTCAGCAAGCACAAACACAATGGAAGTTAGAAGGGTAACAGACACCAATTTCATGCTTTGTTTAAGGCTTACCATTCATCTGCTAAAGATACATCAGGGTGTTCTAAATCATGTAAACCTGTAACAGGAATAATAATGGGTTATTTAGGGAGCAGTCTGGGTAACAGATGGTTATTTACACAGACTCCATAACATAAACCCTTCCTTCTTGCAAAGTGCATTATTACTACAATGTAATAAATCACAGTAAACTATGTTCAAATACACTTTAGGGTCTAACAAACTGGCAAAAGCAAACTAAATCAGACCTATAATGGAAAAGGTATGAAAAACTTTTTTGTGCTGGTATGTTTAACTCATACAAATTACTCACATGAAATATTTGAACTTTAGGAGAAAACTTGAGCAAAGGGAAATACAATATGGTAAAAGAATCCTATTTCTACTCCCTTGTTCTATTAGCTTGTGAAGTTCTTTTTCTCTTAAAGAAAAAAAAAAAAAGCATACAGCCCATGAACACAAACAGCAATTTATGGGATCATTCAGAATAGGTTTATTGTACTAACAGGCCACGCAAATGCTTGTAAATAAGAACTATATCATTAGTTATATAGCACAATAAAAATGTACTTCGGCAATTTTAAAAACTCTTAAAACACTTATCAATAGACAATAAGCAAACAGGGTTCTGAAAGCGGGGTCTGGGTTTAACCCCTAACATAATAAACAGTGACAGGGCTACAGGGATTAAGGAAAGCAGGAAAGCCAAAACTAGAACTATGATTATAGTCCTTGGGGAGGATAGGGAAGTGTCAGTGATAGAGAAGCAATGAAGATAGGAGTGGGAGAAAAGGAACAGTTAGTTATGGCCACATTAACATTTCTGGTGATGCATCTGAGAGGAAACATCAGACTGGATGAGATGTATGGTTCTGGATTAAAGAAAATAGAGGAGAGGTATGTTGGGAACAGTTTGGAGAGTAAGCAGCTCCAAGTCTCCTGCTGTGCCCTCTGTCTAGATGTATCTGAAGTGCAACTCAAACTTTAAAACATTTCTTTTTGCTTCTCTCCTACAAGAATGTATTCTTGCCCTGAAACAAAGCTGAGGAACAAAGGCCTGAGGAAATTGATAAAACAAGAAGCAGAATTGGGAATGGAGACATAAGCATAAAATCAGAAAATATTCCTCTATTGAAACCAGAAATCCATACCCATTATAGGGGTCTCAGTGGGCACTTCATTTAAAAACACCACAAATAACTAACACTGGACTCTGAGTGACACTCTAGAACACTGAGAGAGGAGGAGAGAAGGTGATCCTCATTGAAAGATGACTCACTTACTATAAAATGAAGACACAAATTCAGTGAAGTAAAAGATCATTTAAAAATAAATAAAATTTTAAAAGCAACTTAATTCCATAAGCGAACTTATGGAATCTGCAGACAAACATACAAACTTTAGGTCTACCAAATCAACAATAAAACTACTGTGTAAGCAACATGAGAAGGCAGGTATCTTACCTTCTTCTACAGTTACATTCCCTCTGAAGAAATATTTTCCATGTCCTCTAGAGAGAGCCACACCTAAACTGTGCAGAGAAATAAAGCAGACCTTGAAATCTGTGAGACAAACAATAACAGACATTCAGAGCTATTTTAATTTCTAACATTTCCAGCTAAGGTACTATGTTTAGCTTTAAAACTGTCTCCAAACCCTCACTGATCATATTTATTGTTCAGCTCGCTGCTTCAATGCTGCTGCAGATCTGATGTGCTTGCAACAATCAGCTGTATTTATGTGTGCTTAGGGGTGCTGTAAACCACTTTTCTCTGGCAAACTAATAAAGGAACCCCTCTACACTCACTGCTGCTCACTCAGCATGAGATTTCTTCAGCTGAGCCTTGAACGTGCCCATGGCCTTACAATGATGGAGACAATTTTTTTCTAAATCTAGATTTTGTATCTAAAGTACAAAAGTGTGGGAGTCAGTGGAGCTGTTGAGAAGAAAATAACTTAGTTTGTGACAACAGCATCATGACTCCTCTTAGACTAATTTTTCTGAGATTCATATTTGTAGATAGTTTAACTATCTTGCATTGACTTCAGCTTCATAAACTCTCAACAGTTACATACCCAGATTAATCCAAGTTTAATGATCTGGCTGAGGGATCCCATGCCTCTCCCTCTTGACCATACACACAGAATACATTCCAGCATTCATTCATTCGAGGGGTTTATATCAGTCAAGGAACCTGCCAGTGATCAATAAGACTGGAAAACGACAGGCTGATACTTTTATATGCATGTCGAGATACCAGCTCCAAGAGCACACATACTGCAACCAACAGCTTAATCTGGAAATGGTCTGAACAATAAGCATTTTGGAGACAGTGTATATTTTATCTAGCATTCCTGCTGCTGTCTTCCTGGATCTAACCTCCTACCCTCCAAAATGAAAGACAGACCATGCTGTCCTACTTGCACTGCATGCATATGTGTAGACACATCTGTTTACTAAAGAGGGTAAGAATGACAGTGCCACAGGAAAAAATTAAAAAAAAAAAAATAAAAAAATCAAACACTAAAACACACAAAATTTTTTTAAAAAAACAAACCAAGACATCAACTGATTTTCACTACCCACGTGTACATTTTAACAAGAATAAATACGTGCACTAGAGATTAGAGAAATGTGCCTATAGCTTCAATGTGTATCTTGAGTTTGGTGAAATGGTTCCATTGAAGAAAATTTCAGTTGAGTACTGCAAATCAGCCTGCTTTAAGCAATAAGTACTGTTAGTATTCTTTTATGAACAGACTATTTTTAATTCAAATATGAGCATTTTTAAGTGACTTTCTGTCTTTCTTCTATTTTATTTTTTTCTCCTAAGATGCATGCCAAAATGACATGGCTGACTCACCCAGTTATAGATAGACAAATACACTGAAGGTAGTTCAGAGAAACAAAATATCCAAACCTCAAATTGGAAGTGAAATACTATCTCATTTTACATTACATTTTTGTTGTGGAAAAAAATCAAAATGGGGCTCAATATGTAGTTACTTAAATGGATTATAGTATTTATAGCTCTCCAAGTACTTGCGAAAGCCTTTCATTCAATGTAAACCTCAACTGAATATTTTTTTAATGAAACGTAAGCCATGACAAACACTGAATTTGCCTGTGTGAGCTTGCACAAACTTTCCATCCCTGGAAAAGCTGAAAGGAATGCTGGTAGGCTCCCTTTTCTTGCTATTTTCAGCATTGTCCAGGGATATCTCATTGTCAACTTCTGCTGATGAGTTTTTAATGAGTTCACAAGCTCCGTACAAATGCAGATCCAATGAGTCTGATGAAATGTCCATTTATTATGGCCGGCTCTACCTGAATGGAGTACCCTTGATGTCTGTATAATAGTAGTCATTTGTCATCACCAATACCCGCTTCTAGATTCAGAACAAAAAAGTCAGAAGGGGAGGGGGAAAGAAGTTAGTTTGCTGTAAGAAATGTATAAAAGATCAAGTGGTTAGTCACTGATAAAATTAAAACCAATTTTTTTACTCAGCAAGTGAAAAAATATATATATTAATTTAATCATATTTATGGCAACCTTTAAAAGTGCTTCAAAAATTAACTGCTTTGCTTTTACTCAGTTGAAATAATATTTTATACATTGTACCCCTTTGTCCACTGTCTTCTTCACCTCCATGGAGAATTTCCCTGTTTTCCGATTCACCATTGCATTTCGCAGCTGAAACAAAGGAAATTTGTATCAGTTCCTTTATTTGCACTTTCCGTAATTCTTTCAGCTCCCTTGCACACTCATTTGGCCTAAGTACTTATTTTTCTTCATTTTCAGTAGTTCTAGTACACACTAAATTCCCTTCCAGATTTTATTAGTGACTGTATAGGCCACGATGTCTGCCACACAGCTTTAGGCAAGTTGCTCAGGTACGTAGACAGGAGGTCTTAGCACTCTATAGTAAACTATCTCTTTGTCCAGTTATCTGGATCTTCCATGAGATAAACACTGTAACTGACTACTATTCTGCATAAGAAGAGAAGGACTAGGTTCCCAGATGGATTTTGCTGGAGGAACCCCAGAGCTCCGTGTTTAAATATATCAACAATTATACATATAACAAGGCAAAAAGAGAAACCCCTACTTACCCTACTACTCATTCTGCTACTGCTGAGTATTCTACACTGGGGTGCATGATGAACCAGTACCAGAAACTGCATCCTAACTAAATCAGAACTAGCAAAAGAATGACAGCACATTTGATCAGTAACCAGTTTCAATGGGAAAGCTCAGATGCCCTGTGACTCCCCGTGGTTGTCCATTGGTGTCCAGCCACCCCTGGCAAGGTAATAAATTTTATCTCTGTAATGGAAACCCTAGGTCAGTCACAGCTTTAAGAATTGTCCAGGACCTCTCCCTCTCCAAGCTAAAAAATTGAAACAAAGAGTGAAAAAAAAACCCAAAAACCTGTCCCCCAGCTCTGTAAGCCCAAATAAGCTGCAGTGTCTCTGACAATGAGTTGATGCTGCCCTGACACAGCTGGTCCAAGAGCAAGGTCTCTGGAGCTGAAGCTGAAAAATGCCAATGATTTTTAACAAATGACAACCTTATTTTTTTTTTAATTTGCCTATTAATCAATTCATGACTTTGGGGAAGAAATATGAAAGTTAATGTTTAGCAGTTATAACATCCGTATATGGAAATACTGTATTTGAATGCTCCTAGACTTATGAAGGGAAGAAAAAACTTCTTTTACTTATATTTTTAATTAATGGCACAGATACAAGAAGTTTAAGGTAGCTCCTCCAGGAGAGCTTCAATTACAAAGTGAAATTGCTAGAATTGTGGGATTTTTTTTTTTTTTTTGGGGTGTGGGGTAAGAAGCACCCCTTTCTTCAGGGATATCAAAAATCTAGAGTAATACTGACTCTTCTATTACTTATCTTTCTGAATACAATATACATATATGTATACTGAATTAAAGTATCTCCTGTTCTCCAGTACCTCATCCTACGTTGGGCAATTTGGTCAAGTTTTAATGAAAAATGTGAAGATAGGATACCAATGTACACCTCTGGCTTTTTGAATTAGTATGGAATGAAAAGAGAAAGGCCAAACCTGCCAGTTAAATACCTGGTTTTATTGTCATGAACCAGTTGTGTATGGCTGACCTATCAAAAACTGCAAACTTTGCAGCTCTTTAATTCTGAGGCACCTAGATTTGAATTAACAGTCTTACTCTTCTGTCTGTGAGTGTAAAAGAATAATTTTTAGCTGGAGGCATGTATGAAAGAAAGCATATATTTTACTGTAGTTTTGTTGTGTTGTGTTTTTTTTTTTTTAACAATACATAATAGGCAATTCTGGAAATATTTTACCATTTAAGTTTTGTGGTTTTGGACTTGGAGAGCTGTTCTTAATTAACCACCTACTTTCTAACATTTACAGAACAGTTCCATTTATCTTTAACATGGTTTTCATTTTTCTCCTATTGGTGCCTGCCGTTGTCTAAGACCCATTCCTCCCACAAGCCTCAGGCAACTCATAGATTTACTAAAAGGGCCTCCAAACTCTCAGTAGTGTTTAAGATCAAGTCTGCATGTGGGATTTAGATTTTTTTTTTTTTTTTTTTTTTTTTCCTTGGCTTTGTAATCTGGTTTCTCAACTCTTCTGCAGTTTCATCTCCCTCCTCAAATGCATAAAATAAGTACTGCCTCAGTTGGCTTCAAGCCCCAAAACATTCATTCATGGTCTTTTTTATTTGGAAAAAAATATTTCATTCAGCTAGAAATTATAATAAAAGCATTTTAAGAAGAGAGTTAATGAGAAAAAGGTTTCCATCCAAATTGAAACTTCTTGTGTATTCCCAAACTTTGCTTGAAGACACTGCTAGTTTAATTAGCTGACACTAAAATCTGTATTTCTCATAAAATGCAGTATCAGCAAGATAGCAGGTACTGCTCACCTGGAAAATGAACTGATGAATATGAAACAGATGATGAAATATAAACACCAACTCTAATCTTAGTTCTGCCATGTTTTTCTTACTGGATGACTAGAGAAAATCTATCTCATCACCTCTTTAGAGTAATGCACATTATTAGTCATTCAACTAAATATCTTCCAATCAATTGCTAACAACACAGTTTCACTCCTATCGTATGAGCTCATTCTATATTCTTGGGAAACTATGTAATCATTAAATCAAAGTGGTAAAAAGTAAGAAAAGGTCTTAAAACAGCTTCCACAGAATTGTTTCATGAGAGAAAAATGTACAACCAGTAGTCTACATTATTAGAAGCAGCTCTATGAATACATTAATTCTCTCCCTCTACAGTCATAGAAACAATGCTTTACTATCCAAGCTTGGTAAAAATCAAGAATATCAAGGCCTTGGGTGAAGTGGAGACACATGTAGCTCTCAGGTAAATAAGTAACTTCACAAAGTGTTAAGTGTCCTACACAATATTTACCATTTTCACTCAAAATTAGCAATATTCAGGAACTGCTCATTAAAAAACATCAGCAAAAATAATATAAACCTTTGGACACTCATTTGGATCTTCATATCAAAAAAGCTGCAGAAAGAGATGGATTTCATTATAATAGCCTATACAACTTCCTTTAATTTAAATTCTCATTCTAGCTCTAACACTAATACCAACTTCTGCCTGTAGCTCCAATGCTACTTTATTTCATATCTCCTCTTTTATGCTTCTGTTGGTAGTTCTGACCATCAGCACCTCTAAAAGTCTAAGTAATGTGGCAAAAATGATAGTAATAAATGATATTTCATTCTTCTACACTATTTATTCTGCTGTTTTTTCCAGATAATGTGTGGACAATAGTCAGCAAACAGAAGCTGTGTAGGCTTTTTTACAAAACCTATCTGTTGGGAGATTATTTACCAAGGAATGCCTGTTTATTTAGGCATGCACTAGTGAATTATCAGCATCGAAAGATGGGGAACATTCAAGGAAGTCACCACAACACACTAATGCTACATATGGTTACAGAAAACTGTTTACTGCTGCTCCAAATCTACAGTAGAACATAGAAGTTTTTTCTATTATGTATTAAATATTTAGCAAAATTAATTTCACTTATGATTTATCAATTTTTTACCCTTACATACTGGACAATGCATCTGAATATTTTCTACAAACATAATGCTCCATTTGGTCTATTTGCAATGTAGATTAACTTTTTTTTTAGGTAAAAGGGAAAAAGATAAAATGCACATATGTATGTTTCATCAAAATCTGAAATAAAACTTTTGGCAGCCTATGGATAGAAAAACAAATTTTGCTAGAAACTATGAAAAAGCTACACAGCTTAGAGGTCTCAAAGAAAGAAAATGTTTAGAAAGAGTTGAATCTGGACTTTCTGCTTTCATGTGTATTCAGATAGAATCTCAATTATAAATAAAACTTAATTTTCAGTTGCACAGAAGTGGCTCATGGTTACATTAACTGAACCACTAAATTTCTACTAAATTTGTAAAAATTAGGCAGGGAAGGATTAGAAGAAACAGAAAGGAAAACAAACAAAAACAAAGCAAACACCAAACAACAAAGCAAAGAGAAATAATATGAAAAACCTGTGAATTAAAAAATTGTACTTAACTAGAGCAATAACATTTGAAAGGAGAGAGGAAATTTTAAAAGAGCATTTGCATAGGAACTGGTTGAGTAAACCGTATTCAAAGATAAAAGAAAAAAGGCAGGGTATAAAATATGGATTTAATGTGATTGCCAAGACTGTAGTAGGCTGCTACGGTATATGAAAATCTAAGGAGGAAGCCCTAAATAGAGTGTGGATAGAAAACTGCACAAAGCTGTACAGGAGACATTTTAAAAAGTTTTGAGTGTGCACTCCATCACAAAACTTCAAATAAAGAAGCAAGATGTGCCTCCTAGGAGAGGATTAGGACAGTCTATCACCTGATGAAACAGACATTGCTTAAAACATAAATGAACTGTTTCACTACTCGCAAAGGGGGTGGAGAGAGGGAGGAATGCAAGAAATATATTTTGTAAGGAAGAAAGCAAATACAGACTTCTGTCAGAACAGGGATCAAGAAATTAGTACATCTGAAGACTGACAAGACTCCAGGGGCAGTTGTACGTGATCCATCCCAGATTTCGGAAGGACATGACAGAGTAAATATGGGAACCTTCAGTGGATATATTCAAAACCTCTCTGGAAAAGTAGAGGTATGAGGGACTTGAGAGAAGCTAACACAGTACTGATATTTGAGAAGGGATCGAGGAGACATATATGAAAAACACAGACATGCAGTCGTGACTTTGGCAGCAGGGAACTTATGGGAAAAACTAAATTACAGGACAGAAAGGGGAACACCTGGAAAGTTATGATTTAATTAAGGACAGTCAGCACGGATTCACACAAACCGAATCATGCCTAACAAATCAGATTTATTGAGGAAGTAACAGAAAGACCAGGCAAAGGTTAAGCCATGGACATAAGGAAAGCTTTTGATACAGTACTGCAGAAAAGGCTAAGCCTGCAAGGTAAGAAAGAGTAAGATAAAGAGTGAACTACAGAGGAGATGGAGCACTGAAAAATGAGTCTAATTGAAAGGACTGTGAGTAACAGCTGATAGACATAGAATGTAAGCTTCTGCAGCTCCCCATATGTCTGAAATTAAGAGCCTGGAGAGAATCTGTGCTCTAAGCAGAGGTCAAAGAATCCAATTTTATTTGTTGTGTTTTTTATTTTGTACATTAAGAAAAAATAGCTCTCATTACTTCCATTCAGAAAAGAGGGATCTCATCTTGAGCAGGTAAACTCATTCCTTCATTTCTGTGTTTCAGCAGTTGTCTGGGGCAGCCCTAAAGAGGTATTCTATTCCCTTCTCTAGCGCTGTATTTGCTATCCAGCAAAAACACACAACAGGACACATGGAGAATGTACAGGTGATGAGTTTTACCAAAGATACAAAGAGTCTGTGTTTGAGGTATATGTATATGTAAGGAAGAATCAGTACAAAACACTTGTAAAATTCTGAAAGAAGTAAAAGGGGCTATTGTCCTTCCCTTCCTGAAAGCAGTAAGGTGGCCTCTCTCATGACTGCTTAAACAGTTTCCAGGTACAGTAGTGGGATGCAACAATGTCTTCTGACAGGGTTTTAAAACACATCACTTACCACATCATCTCTGTCTTCCCACTCGACCTCAGAGAGATCCACACTACTGTAGTTGGGCTTTCGCCGTTTCTTCCCCTCTTCATACTGGCATAAAAAAGAGGTGAAATGCTTAGCACATCCTGTTCTATTTGCACAAAGAGTTTGTATCACAAGATTTTAAAAACTTGCTGGGTGCACATTGATTGTATGTGATGTAAGTAACAGTAGGCAGCTTCGTTCATGCAAAGTGCACCACACTGCTGCCTACATGTTGTCTGTGAACTAAAAACCAACCTCGCTCATGATGATTTGCATGATTTCTTTCCATGATACAAAGTTTTTTTGATGGACACATTGCAAATTCAAACTAAGAAGTTGTATCTACTTCTCCCCATACCGAAAATACACAAGAGCTTGATCTTGTAGTTTATTTAAATGCTTCAAACTAGTTCTCTCAGCTCTACAGGAACTTTACTTCTACTGTAATCTTATCAACAAAATGTTTACCCATTTCTCTTTAAACAAGATAAGGCGCAAGTCTTGCAAAGTCTGGCTTTAACTTTTTATCTACAACTTAATGGGGACAAAAAGTAATATACTAATTATGATAATTGATAGGTTTTTATCACTAGTCACTGTTACACTGTAAATCACACATTTAAAAGAAACATTCTACTGACAAATTGATTTGACACTGAGGTGTTGATAAAGTAGGAAATTCTGCCCTCTGCTGAACATTCCAAACCAGAGACCCTACTAGGGTTAAGAATAAAAACTTTTCTTAGTGGGAGAAGAATAATTTTGCAAGATCTGTGAATGAAGAAACTAATTGGCTAAGAAAAATCACTACAATACATCAGGGGAAAAAAAAAAAAACCAACAAAAAACCCCAAAACATTGAGAAAGGATCAAAGTAATGGGAAATCTGGTCTTTTTTATTACGCATATAAGTGGGAGGTAAAACCACAAGTCTTTCTATGAAGCCTGACAGTAAACATTGGTCTGTAGACAGTAAATGTCAGTAGACATTTGCAAAAAAATCCTCAGGTTGCTTTTGTGACTCCATAACAGTAGCATCATAGAAGGACAGAAAATGCACCTGTAAGGCAGTATATGTGGCTGATTCTCCACTCTGAGGGCAGGACAAACTATACCATAAACCAAACTTGTCAGTGCTTGAGACAGCCAACTCATCACTGGTGCAAGAGCTGCAGGAACTTTCAGTCACATTCAGCAGATTACACAGGGAGTAGAGATGTCAAAGAAAAAATTTGCTAAGCATTAAGATGTTTATTCCCATCCTGATTTTTTCCTCTCTAACTTAAAAGATTCTCATGTGAATCCCACAGTTGCCTTTGCAGATTCCAGTATTTAAAAATAGGTACAAGAAAATTTTCCTGCAGAACAGCAAACTTTTAAAAGTATTGAATACTGGATGATAAAGAGATTTTGAGATATTGGTAGCACCAAAGTGTTTCTTTCAGCACACTTCACTTCTTCTTCATTTTTGCTCATAGCTTGGATATTTCAATTATTTCTACAGATTATTCTTTATGTGAGATAAAATCCTGAATCAATTCTCATGCTTCTTTTGAATACAAAAAATCCTAAGAGCTCTGCTGGTGTAAGTCTTAGACTAAATTCATGCAGATGCAATTACAGAGTACTTTCATGTGCTTTTCTTGACACTCTGCTAGAAGCCACCATTCTTGTCACAAGGTTATCTACTTTTGGGTAATGGTATTCAACAGATGGGTAGAGAGATATAAAGAATTTCTGCTTTCAGCACATATTTATGCACCAGATTGTGAATTCAAGCAGCTCAGCGCTACAATTAACACTTGCTACGTGACAGCTCTGGTAATCAAAGAGATATCTAAATCCTGAAGTACAAAATTTGCAGCCAATATAGTTAAATCTGGCAAGAACAAAATATGTGAGGATAAGAAGGAAAATGTCCAGTTCATTAGCAAGGCTTCATTTTTGCAGCTATGTTTTGCAAGCCTTTCATTATAGCTGCAGATATATCAGTATTATCTTTAATCTTTACAAGAAGTAGCTATGTCTACTTTCTACGAGTGCACCAATTAACCAAGCAAATTTTTGACCTAATTAAGCCATCTTGCTATAGAAATGGTTAGAGCCAAGCTTTGAAATGCTGAGAGCTCAAGTCTTACATCGAAATTAGCTAGGATCATTTGAGCAAAGCAAACAGCTCCTGTACTGGTTCCAGTGTTTAATTTTATCCTTACTCACAGATGTTGAAGAGCTTCTGGGCTATACTGCATTCTCAGACACATGTGCAAATCCTTACTTATGACAACAGGAATTGATCTTGTGTGCCTGAGAGCAGAAGGCTTCAAACATAAGGCAAACCATTTGCGTCATATTGATTATGGGGTCTGTGTTTATTTTAATCATATAGTTTCCACACCTTGCTCTCAAAAAGCAAAAACAAAATCCAAAAGCAATCAAATGCAGAGCTGGATAAAAGAGTCAAAGTTCTGCAGCAAAGCCAGAATTGGAAGCATTCATGTCATAAAAATTCAGGTAAGCAGAAACAATGGCCAAATCCCAGTGCTGAAGCAAGGGTTAAGGCCCCATAAGCACTTGAAGGAACTGGTAGTGCAGTTCTGAAATACATTTAGGACAGAAAATAATGAAGTACTGAGATGCCTAATTCCTCAATTCAGCTCTTAAACTATGGGAGCTACCTGCTTAAATGCCTGACAAAAATTAGTATAAGAATAGTATAAGTAAAGAATAGATTTATATTATAGTTCAGAAAATGATGGCAGAGAAAACAAAAAACAGCCTCCAGCAAGGACAGGATAACAAAAATCATCTGTACATCTAGTAAGATATTATCTTATTCTCAGCAATAACTTTACACATTTTTATGCTTACTGGGGTCTAAAACATAAATGCAAGCAAATCAAATATAAAATAGTTCATAACATTACTGTTCAATGGGACATTCTTCTCTATCTTCTTTATAGTTTTAATGCTTAACTAATTTCTTAGTAAAAGTTATTCATGGACATAGAAGCAACCCACCAGCCTTTAACAAATGCATTCATCTATATCTTTTTTTCTGGTAGTGAAATTAATCTAACATTTTCTCTCTGGGACTGCCAAGTATAAATACTGATTCAAGGTTGAAGCCAAATCCATCTGCAAGATTACTATAAAGCATTGAAACAAATTATTAAAGCACCCACTGGGAAAGATAGAGACTAGGAGCTCAACCAAATTACTCTGATTTAAGTACATGAGGAATAGTTAGGTTTAAACTGTGTGCTGTTAATCTACTTTGCCCAGTATAAAATGTGTGGTGATACTACATAGTAGTCAACCCCTGGGATAAAAAAAAAAAAAAATTCTAAGGTTTTTTAATACCTTGCAATACAAGAATCTTTTAGTCTGCTAAAAGCTATTCATTTTGTTTGAGGAAAAAGCAGAGGAAATTACGTTGTTTGGGAATCAGAATGAGCTTTATCTTACTCGGTATCTTTTATTTGAGGCTTGGCCAAACTCTTATAGCACTGGATGATTCAAACAGCATGTAACATGTTCAGTTTAAATACAACCATTTACATGTGCCATTATTAAACCCTTTGCTTTGATATTTCATTTCATTTTTTTTTTAACACAAGCAGTCCCAAACCATCTGCATTGAATATGACCTGCCACGTGTTTATAAAGTCAAAGTGTAGCAATCTGATCAGGGAGGGAGCAAGCTGCATCTTAACAGCTGCAAGCCTTGGGTCTAAGGTGATTGGAATTTCTCGGACGTGCTCCATCTGGATAACGGGGAGGTAGAAGACAGTAAGTTGCTGGGATAGCAGCTTTAGAAGTGTCAGTAGATTTTAGTGAACTTGCCAGTCACACTTGTGGAATCATCTGTGAGAAAATATTATAGCAAGAAAGCATCTACTAAACAACAAACAAAAACTACAGAAGTAAAATAATTTCCAGGGAAAGTTCTTCCTTGTCAAACTGCTATCCCATGTCCTAAAGTAGGGAACCAGGAACAAAAATAACCACCCATTTCAAAACATAACAACTATTGATTAATTTCATCTTTTGGGATTACTACTTCAAAATCAGGATAAATTATTGAACTAAACAGGATCTGAGAATGTTTTGTTTTGGTTTGGTTTTTTTTTTTCTGAGCTTGAATTCTACATAATTAACTAAACAATAAAATTGGTTGTATAGCTTTAACTTACACTAAGGCATCTTGCAAAGGTATTCTTATCTACAAAGTGATAGGCTATGTTAAATGAAAAAATATGAGAGGAAAAACACACTTTTCCTTATAGTTTTAAATAGACACAGACTGAATACACTGTCATTATTGCAATTTCCTGGTCTAGCCAGTTATTCAGGTACCTCCCAACTCCAAGATTCCAGACACTAATGTTACCACTTATTTATTGTCTAGTGTAGCTCTGATTGACATAACACAAAGACTGCAGGTGTGTAAATGGAAACTGCATTGAACCTGCCCACATGGTCAATGCAATTGCTTATCCAGCCCAGCAGAAAATGCTACTGAGTCCCACTAATCCTTACTGAGGTGACTGTCCAAAGGGAAAGCTTGGTTAACACCAACCTGAGGAGCAGAAATCATCTGTTTCTGTCGCCACTACTTCAAACAAGTCTCTTCGCAGAGAATAAGGCAGGAATATATTGCTGCTTGCTTTCTTGGCTGCAAGAGGGGGTTCATCCCTGAGCAAACCTCTTCTCCAGGGACAGCCATGCCACTCCATGCCAGCCAAAGCAGAAAACAAGACGATGGAAGCATGTCCTTCCTACTTTTCAGCAGTGAGTGTAGTAATTCTAAACTGCAAATTCCTTTAAATATGGATTAATTCATTCAACATTAGATCATTAATAAAATAATACTACCATAAAGTCCTTAGAAGTTACATAGTATAGGACAAAGACAAGTGGAAGGTCAAGAGAAGACAGTGAAAGAGATCCCTTCAAAAGACTGATTCATACTCTAGTATTAAAAAAACACAAACAAAAAACCCCAAACAAAACAAAAACAATTAGAAATTCCCTTCACTTCCTCACCTGTTTACATAACATCACTTGCATTTCCTGAGCTTTCATTCATCATTTGCTACACTGCTCCAAAACATTTTGCCTAGTGATTTATGTGAAGCAGCATCCTACCTCAATGCAAATCACTCCTGCTTGGCTTCTAAGCTTTTTATTTTATTTGGATTTTCTTCCCTGGCTCACATGATCCTGATTTCTCTTTCATGATGCTTCTATTTCATTATTTTCATCTAGTTTGTGGCCTCAAATGATCTTTTATTAATCTGCACTTAATCTTGAACTTATAGAACACTCACAGGTACCCATCCCAAACACAATTTGTTTTCTATATAAGGCACTTTATTTTGATATTAACATCTGAATTTCTTAGAAAAACGGGAAGAACAATTTCCCTTTTCAAAAAGAGACTTTCACGATAAACCTATTATTTAGCATCCACAAGTTCCTAGGTTATGGTCAGCAGTAAAATCCAGTTAGTTTGAACAAATTTTTCATGGCAGATGGCAGTGAAAAACTGCCACACTATAAAATTTGCAGAAATATTGTAGAGAAAAGCTGACAACAGGAGCCATCTCATTTGCTAGGGAAAATGCAATTCTAAGTTTCCAGGCAGAGAAAACATAGGAACAATTAGATGTACCATGTACACTGAAGAACCCTCTAGCAAAGTAATAGAAGAAAATAATTCTCATGCCATGTGTATTTAAATTAATCTGCCTACTTACACACATAATGTGTTTGCATTACAAATGGTGCAGTAATGTTTAAACTGATGAAAGAAAATAAGGAAGTTACATAAAAGGTAAAAGCAAATACAGAAACCAGCTCCAAGTCCCACACCTACAGACTGGACAAAGAGTACCTTGGCTGAGCTTACATTTTCAGGTGGATTGCAGTTGATTAGCAATGCAACATATACATGATTTACTCCACTGAAAAAAAAAACAATTCCTCTATTTAGGATTTTATTTGCATTCTCAGGACCTTATCATTTGGGATTATGTAAAAAACTGCCAGCTGCTTATAATTATTTGGGGTTTGAGTAGAAATAATTAAAAACATCTGCCTTTATCTTAATACTACCAGACTTAAGCCCATGAGCTCGGTTATACCTAACTTCAAAGCTGAAAGCAAAGAATAAAAGAAAGCTTCACATATTGCTAACAAATTTTCAGTTATTCATTTATATGTACAACCAGTTATTCAACAGCCTCCAAACCTCTAATTATCTTTTAAATATATGTAATTTTGCACTTCTAATTAGACAGCAATTTAATGCTCTCACAGGGATTCAGATGGGCTGTCTTTTTTGAAATGTAAACTCCAATAGGAATAATCATTGGCATTCAAGTGATTGAATTCTTCAGTTATTTAAATGAACGTGAGACATTTACACTGTTCAAATCATTTAAATATTCTGCTGTCAGCTACAGCTGTAGAGTTTTATGGAGTCGCTGAATAAAGCAAGGGTAAGTGTAGGTTATCTTATGTTCCAGGCGGGACTCCCCAGAGAGAAATGAGATTTGCTGCTTATGAAAGGCTAACACTGCTTAAGTGGGGCATTAATGTTTCCCCTGAGATCTGGATTTCTCTGTTTTTCTCTATTAGGAGAAACAAATTTTCCCAGAATTTACCACTACAAAAGACTTAAATACTGATCTAGCAATCTTGAAATATTCCAGGTCCTTTACCTTGTTACGAGAGAGATGGTGACAGTCAACATTCTCAGTTTGAAACAGGAACTTATTCGGGCAGTGAAACAATCAATATATTTGGGTGAGGGTACTGTGATTTATACATGGACTTTGATTTCTATGTGCACCATTTTCTATTAAGACTAATCAAATTAAAAATAGGTGCGTAATTTTAAAGAAAACAATGTATTAGTCAAACTGGTTTACAGTGGCAAAAAGAGCTTCCACATATACAGCCATTTGAGAAATTACCATTACTAGCCTCCCAGAGCTTATACTTATTAATAAGTCTCAGTCTTCTCAGAGGATTTTGATTTAAACTCAGAAATATTACAAAATCTGTAATCGTCAGAGCTGTTATTAGACTAATTTGTAAGTCAGAACACATTCTTAATCTTACAGTTATCAAAGTAGACTATAAATAAAAAAAAATTCAATGTGGTTCCATAAGATATCCATTTGTAGTTGAATCCATATTTTCTTAAATTATGGAACTTGAGATCCTTGTTCAGGAACTTCAAATATTCTACCCTAAATGAATCTGGTAACGACAGAAAACAAAATCCCTCTTCACTACCTGAACAAAAATACAAATTCCATTGCCAACTATCAATCAAAAAAAGCCACAGACTTTACAAAATCTACTAGTAAACTTGCAATTATTCATCGGAACCACACAAATATTAGGACTGAGACAATACAAACCCCTAATACCAGATAAAACTCACACAGGTGTCAACCTGCAACTGTGGCAGACCCAAATCTTTGAGTGGAAAACCTTAATTTCTCTGTATTCCCACTACAGTTTCCTAAAAAGCAGTTTTCCTCTGACTCCAAAAGACTACAGGATGGCATTAAAGTGATGGGCAATCAGCCACAATTAATATGGTCGTTGCTTTAAGTGTATGTCGAGTATATGATCACTTATTTATTTCTCTTCCTTCACATTCAGTAAGCTAATTTCTTTGGCAAACTGTAACATCATTGTGACATATTCTGTATTTTAAAATTTAAAGGAGTAACACCTAGCCCACCAGCAGTGTTAACAGGATACTGAAAAGTAAGCAATTAAACCCAACATAACTGCTGCTGGAAAAAACTTGTCCTCATGTGCACATTTCAAGCATATGGAAGGAGCTTCAGAACCAATTACTGCCTTGAAAATCTCAAAATTAGCTTCCAAACTCCCGCAAAAATTCATTATTTTCTAAACAGTAAGTCATGGTTTTAAATTAAGTAAAAAAAATTCAAAGTTACATCACGCAATTTAAAATATTCTCTCCTGGAAAGTAAATGACTGTAAAAATACAGATTTTTCATTAAGATGCAGTATATAGGAGTATATAGGAGCACTCTGATAGAGCAAAAGTAAAGGTATTACCATCAGCTATAGTTTCTTGAGTTGGAACCGTTGTATTTTTGACAGGAAATACACCCTACAAAGGGTATAATATGTAAAAACACTTGGAGCTTACTCATTCACTATGTAATTAAAACCACCACCACCAAAAGGATTTTAAATGGAGCAGAAAGATGACAGTGGGTGGGGTTTTTTTGGTTTTTTTTTTTTTTTTTTTTAATTTAATTTCCAGTTTTGAGGTGAGTTTGTGGATCCTAGCCCTGCAGTCTGCACTGTGGTCCTCCCTCTCCCGCAGCATCCCCGGCACCGCGGCCGCTCCGCGCTGGGCGGTGCTGGGGCGCCCCCGCATGGCGCCCGCCCCGCCGCGCAGCCGTGGGAAGGGGGGAGCGTGGGGGGTGATAAGGCTGTCCGCTGACAAAGCTGTCATTTAGGTGACAAGGCATCACAAGGTATCTCTATTTTCCAAAAGGAATTTCCACAGGATTCCTGATTCCCTGATGCCCGTGATTTATTAAGCTGTTTGGCAAGACTCATTGCTGCAGTAACATCTTCTGGAGAAGAATGTAAACAAAAGTTCTTTCTGGTCCCTCTATGGCAACAGTCGCCTGTGAAAACTTCCAGCCAGCATTGATTTGGGAAGCCTGGGGAATACTTCATCTGTCAGAAACCTGTACAAGTACCTTCTAAGCATCTATAAAGTATTTTCTTCCATCCAAACATTCTTACTGAAAGCTGAGTTCATTTAAAAAAAAAAAAAAAGGCAGAAGAAACAAGAGAGGAAATCTCCAAGAAAAACATTTTTATACATAAACCCAATAGACTAATCAGCACAAAACCGTAGCTTAATGATTAAATATACTGGTGAGCATAAGATAAAATCTGGTGAACAGGAAGCACTCTTTCTCAGCGACTGCTCACCATCCTGCCTGTCAGCTCAGTGTCCCGCAAGACAATTCCTTAAAAAGCAGTCTGTCAGCTTCAGAACTATCAGATATGGCCACTGGGGTCACTAACTCAGGAGTCTAGCAATATTCTAGCTTTACATCAACATAGGAAAACATAATAGCAATGTAAACCAGCATGGATCAAGTTAGTAATCAATGTAAGACGAATGTAAACTCTAACCCACACAAAGAATTTCAGATAACATCTTTGGTGAACTAATTCCAGTCTTTTCACATACTTGTTGTCACAAATTCCATGGAATGGTTTGCCACAAGTTACAGTGGTATCAGGATTCAGCCTGCAATACTAATCTAAGGGCTCAAGCCACCAACCACTTCACTCTCAACAGCTCCATGAAGTTAGCAGAAGATTCCCATCGTGCACTACTGACAGAACCCAGAGGTAAAAATGACTCTTCCACAAAAATTCAATGAACAGACCATGAATATATCACAGTGAGTTCCCTGTAGCTGACAGCTTATGGAGTGCTGCCCAACATTTTGATTTTAAAAAGAGAGACTGTTGTACAAGGTAATAAAATAAGTGCCTCCAAGATGGACACTGGAGTGAGGGATAGTAATGGAAAACCACCTCTTGCCTCATTCAAACATTCCACCACGACAGAAGTGAGGAAAGAGGGTAGCCTTTGCCAGTCTAACTTAAAGCTGTTCCTGAATATCATACCTTCTGTTTATTAAAATATCTATTTTTAATGAATAAATACTAATATTTATGAAGTAATTTGTCAGAAGCAAGAGGGACAGTACAGAAAATGTGTGTGTTGTCAAACTCTTGCCATACAAAATGAGAACTTTCAAAGGTATATTCCTATAGCTTGCAAATATAGGCTGCCAGCTGTACTTGTGATACTTGAAGATATCAGAAGCATTTTTAGTCATTAAGACTGAGTCATGATTATGCTATTATGAAAACTGGAGAATGCTATAAGAAACACTGCCTTTATATCTATTTTAGAATGTGTTACTAAAAATAACACATTTTAATATATGGAGAAATAAGAGAAAATTCTGAAGACAGTAGATAATAATGAACTAAAAAAATTTACTTATCACATTTTCCATTGCAACAGCTAAAAATTTGGAAGACAACATCTCTGCACACTGGCATTTCTCATAAAAATTTAAAAAAAAAAAAAAGTTTACGTCAAAGCACAACACTTTTTTCAGCATTTTAAGCATCAAGGTGAATTAACATAATTAGTTGTGTTAATATAAATTAATAATATGAATTCTCAAATAGCAAACTTTTGATCTAGTCAGCGTGCTTGGAACTTTAGCTCTTTTATGTAACTTTTTTGGTTATGTCTATGGTGCAGCTGGATGAAAGATAAAAGCAAAATCACACAAATAGTCACTTGGCATGGACAAGCCAGCGAAGATAAAAAAAAGCAATGATGATGCAGGAGAAGAGAACTGAAGGTGCATTAAAAATCTTTATGTATAATCCAGGTGTTCTAAGGAGGTTTATACAGCCCCTATTGCTGCCTCTTCTTTGCTATGGTTACCAAATAGAGCTCAGTGGGCAATCTCAGTCAGAAAAGGGAAGAACATGGAAGAATGGTTAAATAAGAAGTCAGAAAACTACAGACAACATGATAACAAAGTGCAGAAAAGAATAGAAAAACATTACAGCAAGACTAAAAATATTGGTTGTTTGGTGTGACAGGAAGATTCAGTGAGATAGCAACCACAAATTATTACACTAAGAAATAGAAAAGAAAAAATAGATCAGGAGCTTCTAAAAGCTTCTGCTTTCCATATTCACAACACAAGAACCACTTCCAGTGAAATATATTTGAATTTAAGTCAAAATAAAAACTGTGAATAAATACGAAAAATCACTACTAGTAGAAGTCAAGCAGACTGACAAAAATAGTATTTTAGTATGGATAACAACAGTATCCACCTTAATAAGTCTTAAAATTTCAGAACTAAATATTTATGAGCTAAAGCCTTTCTGAAGCTCTTAAAAGTTGCAAGGGCTGCTGCAACTTCCTCTTACTCACTTCCTGTATTTTCCTGAGCAACAATGTCATGTTGGACACTGCTGGAAATGGGATTATGTTTTACACTTTCTAATATTTATATATTTGGGTAACACGGGTCCTAATTTCCATAAAACAATTCTTCATTATGAGAAATCATCTGTGGGGAGTGTGGAGGTAAAAAAACCCCTATGTTAATTGAACTGAGGGGTATGAGCTCTCTATACTTGGATACATAGCTGTAGTGGCTAACCATTGGAATGGTAAAAGAGCCAATGGGGTAATTTGCAAGATCCATTTCTGATAATTGCACATTTTATTGGTTAATACAATTTTATTGGTTTTATTTGTAATTTGCCAGATCCTCTACAGGTATTGTCTTCCTTTGCAGAGCTGTGAAAAATTTTGCCATCCAGAATCGTGAGTAATAGTCTTAGAAGAAAAATTACAATTAGGCCATTTATTTTAAGGTTCCTTGTAGGATACCATGATGTCTACTTTGCCATTAGATTGTTTGTCCTTCTTAAAGTGCAGTTACTGAGAAAAAGTTTTTTCAGTCACCCATTGAAGTCCTCCTTTTCATAAGCTCTACTGTAGCTAAAAAATAAATGGGGAAACAACAAGTGCAAATAGAAATGTTAATTAAGTGTGTAATTCCTAGCCTAAATCTTAGGAAGACAAATTCTTTTGCTGAGTGGAAACATCAGATATGCTAATGACTTAATAAATCATGCGTTTCAGTATTTTTATATGAAATTATCCATCCAATTAATATTTCTGTTTTCTACTAAAACATTGTTGAAATTGAACATTACTTGAACTGCCTGCATAAGAAATACAGCTACAATCCATGTGTATACAGCAGTGGAATTACTCATATTGATGCTTTGCTGAGAGTTGATAGTGATGGAACACTTGCAAGTTCTGTTCCTAAGCAATGATCCAATCAAGACTGTACCAGTTCTCTAGGGTGCTAAGTTGATAAACATTTGCATAGCAGGAAATTATCTTACTTGCTATTATTAATGCAAACAAGATGATAAGGGAAACTAAAGGTAAGATTTGCTGCTATTTCTCTTTTAGTACAAAAACCCCTTGTGTCCCTATTTTGCTTAAGAATACACTTTACTGAAATTTCTGCACATATATTAAATTAGCTTTAACACTTTAACGTGACAAATAGGGGTTATTACATAGCAAGAGAGCTTTCTGGCATTCCATTTCAATGTAAATTGAACATAATTATAGCAATTTTTAGCTTTGCCATTTTGCAGTAATGGAAGCCTGCACCTTTTGCAGAAACAAGTTGTTTATTTTCCTTGATTTTTTTTAATGCTAACCTTTGTTTCCAGAGGCAAATTTACCAAGAATTATAATGGACTACAAAGCATTATAAAGTAGCTGGTCTGTTGTATTTAATTTTTTAATTACCATTAAATTATTTACACTAAAAGAAAACAACATGCGACATGTAAATAAAATAGAACAGTAAATAGTATTCTTACCAAAGGCCTAAGTTCTGGATGAGTCAAAATATATCCATTGTTTGTAATTGCAAAAGCATATCCATGAATACCTAACTATAAGAGTAAATGAGAAAGAAACACTAATTAGCATGGTCTCTAGTAAATTTTTAAAAACAAACAAACAAATAAAAGAACCCGGGCAAAAATTTAAAACTGGCATTCATAACATCATTTTTCATTATAACATACAAAAAGCTCGAATCCTTGACATTTTGTGGAAATGAGAACCTGTCATTTGAGATGAATTCAGCACATAGCACAATGTCACACACTTTGCTACCTAGGGCACTTATTTCTGTGTGCTTTAGAGTGAATTAGATATACATATATCTACTAACACAACATAGCATATGCCAAAGCAAAGGGATACTGGAATTTAGGCAATTCATATGATCCCATAAGTGTCTAGGTTCAGCTTACTTCATTTCTACAGAGGTTGTAAAAGAATAATTTAAATCAATGATATCAACAGTACAGGTACAGTGAGCAGTTGCCTGTCATATGTGATACTCACAGCTTCCAGTCTTAAAGGCATTTTACCTTTCTGTTAATTCAAGTTTGTTTACAGACACAAAAGAATGCCTATTTCTACTAAAGAACCTCCTGCACATTTATGTATTTGTTCCAAGTTGAACTATGAAAGATCATCTGAGAGCAATGAAATGTTTTGAGGCCTAACTGTATCCGTAATCAAATTTCACACTGTATTTATTTAAATAACAATACTATTTTAAGAACATGCCTACTCCACTGTTGATTGTACCCTGTGAATGCAATAAATGTACCTTCAGACCATTCATGTGGTCATTCAAACAGCCCTTTTTAGCATAAACTTGCTGCTAATGCAGATTATTTCTGCAGCTTCTGAAAATAGCTTTTACTATGCAAAAAGTACTTTTCACTATGCTTTCTAACTTTTTTTTCCAGTTTGAGGTAACATCATATAATATCCCACTTATCATTATTTAAGCCTCTCAATGCATTGATGTATTAAAAAGCAGATAAGTCAAGAAAACCCCAAAACTAAAACTCCAGAACTATCTTGCTTCGGTATGTACATTTCTCACTACTAACAATCTTTTTATTTTACCTCAGGACATTATTAAATGCTTTGCTGAAGTTGGTGCTTAGGAATTTGTCTGGCATAAACCATGACACAACGTGAGCAAGGTTGTCAAGTCAGAATCATTTCTAAGAAGCAAAATAGGACAGCAAGTCTGCTGGCCTCTGTCATTTTCTGGAAATATAAACCAGAGGATGATATTATGGCAAGGTTAGAGAGAAAACATACCAGGCAGATTTATACCATCTCTCTGTGAATGATTGTATACAGTCAACTGTATCTGCCATAGAAGATTGTTTCATAAATTAGCCATTTTCCTAAAGCAATAAACTTCAGTGAAAGTAATAGAAGGTGATGTGTTCTTGGCATCTCTTTATAAAGGAGGAATAAGCAAAATAATAAGTGGACATATTTTACCTATTATAGTATGACAAGTGAACTAGCTCTTGGCTAAATATCAGATCTCAAGTACAGTTGTCTGTGTTGACAACTGCAGAATGACATCCAAGCACTCGAAGTCAGGTAAGGAAACAAATGGGGGTGATGTACTTCACAGCAAAGAATTATTTGCCTATTGAAGCATACCCAGATTCCAAGGGAAGGATTTTATTGTGTTGTGCAATATACGAAACTGCACACTCTCTGCACTTAAAATGCCTTGGTTGGAGAAATACTACCACCAACAGCAGAATTGCCATTTTCAACCTTGAACTTTCTCTCTAAATGACAGACTCAGAAAGAAAAAAACCTTTTTCTAACTGCTGTAAAATACCACATGAAAACTGCATATTACTATATTCAACCCTACCTTCTTGAGGAGAAACTGTCATTGACATCTGGGGAACTTCAGCAAAGACAATGACTGCTGAAAATAGCTTATTGTTATTATTCATCTTCCTCAGCAAAATATCCACCTCATCCATGCAGAGAGAATTCCAGGTCAGCAGAACACTATTTCCAACCAATCATTTTATATCCCTGTGTGAATTTTATTTCACATGCTGCCTCTGCAGGAATGGGTCCCAGGGGTGATTATGCTATTGCAATTGCATGGCCTTTTTACTGCTCAGAAATGTTTATGGCATGTTAGACTGGAAGTTATAACTCAAGTGATTTCACTAACTTAACTGTATTGCATGATACTGGTGTCTCCTGCAACAATCCTCTCTGGCATTACATCCTGCAATATAAAATATACCTTCAAATAAAAAAATCTAATATTCAGAAAGAGGATCATATATTACTTTTAGAGAAAACGAAGTCTTAAAAAATAGAATATCATATGACAAAACCAGAAATTTTTAATTTTTCTGCCTATCTTCTCCTTTTCTGAATCTCTCTAACTCTCCTGCAATATCTGTTGTTCAGACCCCCCACTCTCTCTAGGTCTTTGTATTGTCTGTATTCAAATCTTAGAGATGACTTTTTTACATGTCAACATCACTGTGATGATGTGAATGCCTTTTTGATCCAGCCATGCACAGCCCAGCTTTCCTTTCTGCTATGTCGACAACATTGTTCTCCCTTCTCATTACAAATGAAATTTTCTCTACCTATAGCTCCTTAGAAGGCCACTCCAAAGATTGTTTCTACTGCTCCAAATTTTTGCAAAGGAGCAACTTTTATTCTTTCTACCTTCTGCTGACTCCATATTTCTGTATACAAAGAAGTATTATGTAAGTTGTGGTTAACTAACTTGAGTGGCTAGTGCATTGAAACTGTGTTATATATCCTGACCAGCAATGTATCTGGTCCTTACATTCTGGTATCAGTGTGTCATCCCCCACTGCCTCTTTCCACAGTCTGCAAACTTTTTTTCAGCAGGCACAGCCTTTCTGTTCTATGTTTGCATGGCACCTAGCCTGGTAAGATCCTGGTCTCGGGAAATTACTCCAATACACCTCATCAATGGTACTGCCAGTATTTTATGCATTATTTTTATCAAACTCTAGCTCAAGTCATAATTTTCAGTTACTGCATACTGATCTACAAAATATTTTTGTAATTGCCAATGTATTCAAACTAGAATTAAAATTGATAGGAAGATTTTTTTTCCTCATAACTAGAGCTATCTGCTGTCTATGGTTTCATGTGTGCTTATTTGTCTTGCAAAAAATTTCTGCTATGAATTAATTATTAATTTAGTTTTCATTTGTGAAAAAAACTTAACGTTTTTCAGACCTAAAAGAATAGTGAAATATTCATGTATTACATCAAATTTAAATTAAAAGTAATGGTATCTTTGCATTAGCGTGAAGTTCTACTTTTACTAAGTTGCAAACATTTCACAATAGATAAAAAGTATCTAATATTGAAAACTTTTATAATACCTGTTTTTAAAGAATTTTATAGTAGAGTTGTCTCTGACTTTGGAAAACTAAGTAGAGGGAATTATCTAGCAGATACTGGGTGGGAGTGAAGGAACCACTTATCACTTAGGCAGGAAATTGAGTTCCTGAAATGTGTCACTTGCTTTAATTCAAGGAAACAGCTCATCTGGGATATGGCACCAGGGCAGTAATGCTACACACAGGCTGAAAGCTGTAAGCCATGTTATTCTGCTTATATTGTGTGGTTGAATCACTTCATTGATTTTATTATGGACAATAAAGACTTCATATTACATTCTCAGAGCACACTGCAATCTACAAAAACATGAAGATGGAGCCATATATTAATTTTGGAACCTGCAGTTGCTCTCAGGACAAATAATATTTAATCATCAGACACTATGGTCCAAAAATTCCAGATGAAATTAGTGCAAATATTGAACTACACCAGTATAAAAATTTTAACATGCTAAGTAGATTATAGATATTGAGTATATTATCTATTATAATTTGTGTATTACCTTGTACTTTGGAATAGTTTTTAACAGCTCTTTAACTGGAACATCTGTGCCAACTACTCCCAGCAGAATCCCTTTAGATCTCTGAAAAGAACAATAAAAGATGTATTAAGAACCACAAAAATAATGAACATTCTCACTGCTCATTTCACATCACAACTACTCTGCAAAAGTGAATAAATAACAGACAAATTACTTGAAAAATGGGAAAAGCAGATGCTGGTACAATTCATCTCATTAAATAGTCATCAAATCAATAATATTGCTGCTATCTACTTTATCTGCTATTCACATAGAAAAGGCATGCAAACTTTCAATAGCCATGGAGTCTCTCAACAGAAAACAACCTCATGCAAAACAGTTAAAAACTACTGCTGAAAATACATTACTCCCTTCTTTCCTAGTTTCATCTGCCATTTGCTAAGCAAAAGAGAAAGATGAAGCACTAAGGCAAAAGGATATGTAATTTTATTTAATGGTCTATTAAAATAAGTAAAGATAAACAGATACATGCATGATGTACCTGTGACTAATTAAATTCTGAATGTATGAAGTAGGAGTATATCAGTGCAAAGAGGAAATGGATATAGATTATTTTCTGTGAAGAGGTAATATAGAAGTAACAAAAGCCAAAAGCATAATATGTGAGTTTCTATTAGACTAGGGTTTCATTATTTTACTATGGTTTCTAGACTATCATTATTTAGGATTATTTGTTCCTGTTTTTATGCTAACAAAAGAATACTAACTGCAGACAACATTAGAAGAAAATAAAGTTTTAGAATAGGCTAAAATCTTATATCCCTGAAAAGCAACTTCATGGCAGTCATTCCCATTCTCACACAAGAAAAATAATTGAGTACTTACAGTCTCATTTTGCTTACTAAATACTGGCATGGCAACAGTTGTCATCAAAACCAATCCCTGATCATCAGCAAGCTATATTTGAAAAAGAAATATTACCTCTAAGAACTAAGGAACAAATACAGACATGTGATTGCAATTTTCAATTACATTCACTTAATTTTCAACGACATAAGGCAATTTATCAAAATGAACCTTATGTAGTCAGACTTGCAGTCAGTGCTGCCCAGTGCCCTGGCCCCATGGCAACTACACCAGCTCTGCCCACCCCATCTTCATCAGCAGGAAAGCTGCTTCATCTTCACTCTATTGCAGTCTCCCAAGAGAGATACAAAGTGGGTGTGGAAGCAGCCTGGGCAGTAGCAAAGCAGCTGGAGTTCTGCATCTTCTCCATCATCAGCTCTGCTCAGGCTGCTTTCTCTCAGCAAGGAACAAGTCAGGAGTTGCATGCACCTTGTGCTGGTCCAGACTGAAAGCTCATCAGCTAACACAGAAGAAAGGATGGTAGCCACGTAGGATCCCAGGAGCATCTTTGCTCCATGCATTTCCAGTTTTCTGGGCAAAGAGGTGGCATGAAGAATTAGCTGATTCTGCACAAGGTTTCAACATACATCTTCAGTTTAGGGAGAAAGCAGATCTCCTGACCTTTCAAGGGAAACATGTAGAATGCTTATCATTGGCCACAGGAGAGTGACTTTGCTCAGGCTATTTTCTCTTCATGCCCTCTGGCCAGACTACATCTTTGCCATCAGGCAAAGGCTAACTGTGATGCTCAAGATAAGCACTGCTCTGTGTGCCTGGGAGTTGAGTTATTGTTAAGCTCTTTCTGCCCCTGGAAGTAGGGAAGAGATTTAAAGTTAAAGAAGCTTATCCAACATTTAAAAGCATGACATAACCAGTTAAAATCACAACTGGAGATTTTGTAGAACACAAATTCTGCTTTGTTGCATCTGTGTTTACTCAAATGGACAAGGAAATAGAGGCAACTGCAACTGTGATATTCTACTACTCCTATAGCCGTATCACAGTTTCTGCAACCAAGCAGTATTCCTAACACATATTGTTTGAGAATTATTGACATTTTTTTTTTTAATTAACAAAGCTTTTGGTACTAATGAAGCAGCTATCAACTCCCCAAATTTGTAATACACAAATCACATATTATTATCAAGATATTTTATAAAGCATGTTCCATATTAACAAATCAGACCCAAAAAATCTAGCAAATTACATTCTAATTCAGGAGGATTTCAGTTTCCCTAACAAGTATATTTCCTGAAGCATACCACGATCATATGATGAGAAAGAATGTTTGCAGACATCAGACAGAAACACAAAAGGGGCTTAGGATCAACAAGCTTTGCATCTGATAAGCGATCAATAAGGATATGAGGTAGAACCCACCTTATGATCATGTTTTCTTTTCTGGTTTGTTTTTCTTTTTAAAGAAGATATCTTTCCAGCCCTGATATAATCCTTGATTATTAAGTAATAACAAGTTATTAAACAAAATGGGAGAACCAGAACAACTCTGCAAAACACTGGGAGGTCTGAGGGTGCACTTGAAAGTCAAGTGCAGCTGAACTAGAATTAAATCTACTCTCTTTGGCCAGAGCAGCACAGTCAAGCACACTGACATGATTTATATGGAGAGGAACCTTCTGTAGTATGACAATCAATAGTCCCAAACACATGCACAGCAGGAAGTGAAAAAGCATTCTGCTGAATATGGGGTGACATCTTGGAGCTTTTAGAGATTTTCTATGATTGCCCAGAGTTGATGTTCTATGACAGAGTGTGTTTGTCAAGTCACTCTACTAGCTCAGTCACTCACAAGAGATTACTAAAAACAATTTATTGGATAGGATACCAGCCAAGGGACTGTCAGTAAAGTTTTAGGGTGTTTGAAATTATTTAAATAATACAATTTAGTAATAAAAAATAATAATTTTAAAAAAAACCAAACACACAACAGTCTGGAGCTCCTGGGAAATTTTGAAAGAATGGGTCATTAACTTTCAAGAGTAGCTATGAAAACATGCAAAGAATGATTGCCCTGTAATTATATCTGCAAGCACCACAAAGGGATAGCTGCTGCAGTAATTCCTACATAAGTGCAATCTTCTAGTGCAGCCTGTTTGATTTTGTTGTTTGTTTGGCAGATGAACAGGTTGTTGGCTTCCATAAGCTTCCAGTTGGCAAATAACTGGATGATAGATTATTCGTATTTGTGATGTTTCACTGAGTAACCAACTCAAGATGTAGTATTTACTTCACAAAAATTGTTAGACTGTGAGGAACTGTGAGGAACCACCTGCTGGAGAGAAGCACAGCTTATTCCCATGGCAATGGTATTTTGGCAGAATTACTATGAAGGAGTAAAATGTTAGCTACTGGGTGTTTCTGCTAAGACAGTTAATGTTAGAGGCCATTAATAAATTCGAAAGGAAGCCATGATCTATGCATTTTGCATTGCTGCAAAAAACAAAATCAATATATAATGATAGTCTCTGAATGACTGTACTAAATTCAAGACTTCAGATTACTGTGTGATTACTAATAAACTCTTTGGTTACTCAATTATTATTTGTTTTTTCGCAAAAGAAAATGTAGACAAACCCTTATGTTTCCCAACCTCATTAAGAGTCACGCGCTCAGAAAATTATGTAGGCATCTATAGAAAGAAAATACTCTAGTCAAACGTTTCTTAAAGTAAATATCTTGATGCTTTTTCTTTCTAGCCACAAAATGGGTGTTTCTAAACAGGTAATAAATCATTTGGTTACACAGAGAATCAGATTTTTTCTAGTCTTACTGGCAAATACAGAGAATGATACTTAATATAATGCAACGATTTCACCAGATGGATGGTGACTAGTTACATAGAGTGAGGGGTCCTTGACAATGAGTGAAAGAAGTACTATGAATTTAATTGCAATGTTTAAATATATTTAGATATGTTTACATATATTTCAATTCTTGAATCCATTTCATTTTAAGTTTGGATGAATTATGATGTGGAATATTAATGTTTCAACATGTTTGCCTGACAGTATTGAAAAAAGTAAGCTCTTACACTTTCTCTAACTTTCACCTGTATGTTTTGCCTCAGAATTTTTAGGTCACTTAGAATTACACTGGCAAGAAAAACTAAAAGTAAAATTTGGGAGTCCCACCCAATTTTCGACTAGATCCCAGGATTGTCTAAGTTATCATCTGCAGTCTAAAGTGATAAGCCAAAGAGATAGCCTTAGTGATTCACCCCATAAAGTTGTTCTATTGAAAAACCCTAGTAGTAACACTTTTAGACAGGAATCTATACAAGAACTGTGGACACTCATTTTGATAAAATGCTTAGCAAGCAATAACAAACCTTAAAAATCATCGCAAGAATGAGGAAAAATATGTTCCCAGGCTAAATGACTCCTGGATGTTTAGAATAAAGAAAGAGAACTTACTCTTTTGAGGCAGTCACATCACCCTGAAATGCTCACAGTAATAGTTTTACAAGTAAGGAGAACTCCTTTTAGAAATAAGATTTAATTGCTAAAGTTTACCACCTAAGCCCTTACTGTACAGTGTTACCCCCCCATTCAGAACAATCCCAGATGAATCTCCAGAAACAACAACAACAAAAAGCATCTCTTACTCCTCACAGGAAGGTTATAAACTAGTCTAGCCTCTAGCACATCTAACACACATCTCCCAGAAAAAGATTTAGATAGGCTCCAAAATCACTCCAGAAATAAATATACAGGAAAGACTATCAATTTCCTTAGTAGTCTCCATTATGGCAATAGCAATTTTAGAACGGTCCCTGAAATGTTTCCCTCAGGAGTGTATATTCAAGAAGAGTTACAGTAAGTCATCCAGAATTCCTGATAGAGTTAGTAGTGTCCATATCTATTATTGCTAATACAGGGTAATTCTTGTCTGTATATATTGTGCAATGAGTATCATGAAACCTGGCTCAGAAAGGACACTAACAAAGCCCAAATCCATTTTTTGATGCTACCCTGACTTTTTTCAAAGACAATATGCAATATTGTTGTGCTTTAGCTGGCTATGCAGTGGTATTTTTATACTCTATATTTTTATATTCCCTAATTGTTACTGATTAATAAAAAAGCAAAATAAACAATACGGTATTTTAAGCAAAAGGCAAATTTGATTGAGCAATTCTATTTTTTGTTGCTCAATTTTGCAATATTATTTTGCAATATTATGCAAAAAGAAAGGAAAGAGATTTGAGGTCTAAACCTCATATTTTTTTCCACTTTTTCCAGAGTTTAGACTTTGTGTTTCAGCTACACCTCGTGTGAGATTTTTTAGATTTTTCACCAGATTTCATCACTTTAAAAAGATGTACTAATACAAGATCAAAATATCAAACACCTTTTTCTGTTTTGTTTGTTTGTTTTAATACAGTTTTCGTATGTCTGTGATATCGATCAGGAAGTTCTGGCAGGACTGTTCAGCTCAGAAGTTAACTTTGAGACTGCTAATTCTATCCAGTATTCATTTCTCTATTTATACCATACCTACCTTGGCATATTCCTAATTTTGCATTTACATTGGACTTTAATACTGGCAGTGCATTTCCACAGAAAGGGATTATCCATTACAGCAGTGTCAGTAATGTCAGATTCAGCTCCCACCGATTCTGAATCATCATATAAACACAACACTGTCCGAATTTGCTCACAGATTAACCTCAAGCCCCACAGTACTACTTTGAATTTTAATCTCTCTGGATCTGCAATGTTCAGCATCCCACAACAGGAGCTTTGATTTCCACAACATCTATCATAAAATTACTAACAGGTTGAAATACAGAAAAACTACATAGGTCGTTGTATCTAGAGGACAGAGCTTAAATCTGGAACTAACATTTTGAATCAAAAAATGAAGCAAGGTTAAGTGATAGAATGAGGCTAAACAGAGGCCCTCAAGCAACTGCTTGAGGAGGGCAGTGCAGCAATGCTGACAGAAATCTTTGGTCCATGGATCTGGAGGGAAATAGGACTTAAGGGAATTGAGTGAGGAAATAGGTCTAAGTGAAGCTCTGCTTGCACAGCCTATACAGCCTTGTGAAAAAAATTGAAATGCAGGGGGAAAAAAAAATCACAATATTCAGAGGGACTGAAAGTGGGGTGGAACTGTGGGGCATGAGAGCACTGCAAACCCTCTGACAAGGCACTGGTGTTTAATGTGGTTGCCAAAGGGCTGCTGCTGAAACCTTACTGAGAGCAGAAGATAGTTCTGTAGGGATCCCACCCCCCTTCTTCCTTTCCCCACTCCACACAGGTTTGTTTCAAGAGATATTGTCTTCTTTAGTGACTGCTGTGCTTTTATGTGATAGTAAAGTCACAAGGCAGGCAGCAAGCATCAGAGAATTAGAATGTGACCATTTAGTTGTGTTTTGTTTGGCTACAAGAATAAGGAACAGCTGTTATTTTGGCTTAGGTTCAAATTATGGCCTGAGAAATACAAGAATCTGTATTAAGTTAGAGACATTTCCATGTTTGACACACAAAAATGACAGAAAAAAAGCCTCATGTTGTAAAACAGTTGCTTGGAGTTTACAAATTGCTGATTCAAAAAACGTCGTATAAGGTCACCTTGCTTGTTCAGAAGTGTGAGACAGAAATTTGGAAACTAGACTTATTATTGCAATTACATGTAAGTGAAAATTTTAATGCAGTTTTCTGAAAGGGTCACTCAACATTAAAAAACTGAAAGACAGCAGCCCCTCGTCAGCTGGAACAGATACAAAGGAATGCTAAATCAGGGTCAAAATCTTTACAGTTAAATTTTGTACTTAATTTAATTTAATCTCCTATCATTTTATAAAGATGGATGCTAAAATCACTAGCCATGCACCTTCAATAAAAGAGCAGCTTTGCAAATTTTCTATTTTCTACTCCCAGTGACAGGTAATTCAGCTCTTCAGAATATAAGGTGAATGATGCAGGGAATGATAAATGGTGCTTCCAAATGGCTGAAACATCATGGAATCAAAATAAAAGGATGGTAAAGGACTAGTTACAAAAGTAAATAATAGAAAGAGAGGAGAAAGCTGTCAGGAACTTTTGGGCAACAAATATCAAAACATTTCGATCTGGAGGATTCCATTAATGAGACCAACATTAAAAAAAAAAAAAACAAAAAAAACAAAAACAAAAAAAACCCCACAAAAACAAAAAACCACACCACCGAAAAACAACAAAAAAACCCCAAAACACACTTTCCTAAATGCTCCTAAACACAGCTATCTGCTTCTGATTTATGTGCCTAATCTATTCACTTTTACCTCTTCACACAGGCTAAGTAGAACAAAACATCTCAGCAGGAGTAGGACAACAGATTTTGCATCCTGCTGTGTTTGCTCAAGAAAGTAAGTAGAACATTCCTCCTAGTAAACAAAACACCTTTTTGAGCTATTAAGGAAGAAGGGCTTTTGCTCATCCATGAAAACAAAAGAAGCTTTTCAAAAGTGTTCCAAAGATAAAAGTCATTTTGGAAGCCAAATTAAAGATGACTGAAAATTGGCAAATTTGAGTTACTATTTTCATCACCCTGTGAGATGCTTAACTAACAACATGCAGAAAGGAAACATAAAGGACACAGAATATTCACATGAATTTGTTCCACTTATCTAGACAGTAGTTCTATTCTTTTAGATATATAGGCTCTTCCTAAACATATTTTCTTCCAAAAGCTAAACAACAATATTAAATCAGCATCCCTATCACGTGAAATTATGGTGGGATTTTTTGGTTTTGTTTTGTGGTTGTTTCTATTTTGAGTACAGATACATCACAAAGACCTTTTCAAGAGAAATATCCCTGTGTAACAGACATCCTCCTTGTACTCCTCATACTTCAGTTGACCTGCATTCTTAATTCTGAATTTGCAACAATGTGGTTTAGAGCAGACAGTGTAACAGTAACAGGTTTTGATTGTTATTTCACTGCCATAAACAGCTGAGAACCTACAGGTCTTCAAAACTCAACAGCTAATCACCACAGAACATTGACTAAACACTGAGAAGACTGTAGCCAAAGCGTTCCACATAAAAGACATAATGCATTTCATTCAAAATTACCAAGCATTTATAACAGATATAAAATAGTAAAGGTAAACATAAAACGCCACATATTTCTTTCAGATAACTCAAAGATTAAAATGAACATGTTTACAGAGACATGACTGTTTGAGATGTTTATAGAGAAAACATTTGCAAGATGATGCAAAGATTCCAACAAAAATACAGTACAAGTTCAGACACCATATGGCAAAACATGTTCACGAGTGACTAAGTCATTCATAAAGGCATGCATCAGCCCTCTGCTGCTTCCCTTCACCTTGCAGACAGCAGGAGATTCTCTTGTTTCACTCACAAGCCACCAGGACATGATTATGGACTCATCTTACCTGAAGTTATCGAAAGCCTTTGTGGATTACTGAAATCTGTTCTCCCACCCTGACCCCATCCTTCCTTCCTTCCCAACCCTCACCTCTTTCTCTGCATGAGAGTAGCACACAGTCAGCTGGACATGATGCACACGAAATGTGTGGCTTTAATTCTGCATTAATTTGCTCAAGAGGTAAACACACTGCAACTGCTGTTTTTGACGTTCCATAAAAACTGTGTGCTTTCCTGATATTATTGAACTTGAGTAATTTGCACCAAAACAATATTAAATAGCTCAGATCTGTGGACATTAGAACGCATAATAGAGCACACAGTCTGGTAAACAGCCTGATTATTTACATCTTACTGCTCCAGCATACTATAACCTCTCTCCATCTCTTCTTTCTGCAAACTCTTAAGAGAAGCATTTGGCTTAAACTTATAGACAAACAAGAGAACATGAAAAAGTCAAGGTTAGCTAGACTAGCCAGTCTGTTATTCATTCTACTTTTCTAGGGTGCTATGAATGAAAGATTTCTTTAAACTAGATATCTCTGGAAGAGACAAATGAACAAACAAAGAAAATAACCAGAAAACAATTTGTGCTACCAGGTCACATTTGTTAGGCTCTGCAATTATCAAAACACAAGAACAAAGCATGGACATAGTCCAGTGTCACCAAAATAGCATGCTCCCTGCAGATTTGAAATAGAATTTTCTGAGCTTCACAATCCAGGGAATTTCAAATATATACAGCATCATAAAAATAAAGCTTTAATGCTCATATTTCTTGCACTTTAAACTAAAAAGTGGATAAGAGACATTAATTAACCACTTTAAACTTTTGAGCTCTGCGGTGGATGTCCTCATCATTCTGCAAAAGCCATTCATTGAAGGTCACTTGACATACAGTTTTCATTAAAAACTGAACTTTGACCATCATCCAGAACTGTTAGTAACAGTGGTGTTTAAGCGATTAATTGCTGTTACATTTCTTATCGAAGGTGCTTTATCTAGCACAGAAAGAGTGACTTGGAGGGAGTATTGTGGTTTCCAAGTATATTTCACTCCTTTTTCATTTTTAATATTTTTCACTGCATGCTACAAAATATAATCCAGAATTTCTATTTCTGGAAGCTTTAACTGTATTTGTGAAATACACACGGATGATGAGACAGATATCAAACAATTCTTCACATTTGCTACAATCATTGTGATATTTGTGACTGACAATATAACATATCTATGCAGAAGTTGTTTAAAGGCAAGAGGACATTATATGAAAACTGTATGCAACCTATTAGAGGAGTCAGATGTTGGATGTATTCAAAGGTGTGTTGACAGATACAGTGGGGAGCAGTGAACAGGTACCACCTACACCATGGGTTCTGCAGTCTACAGAGTCAAAATGACCCAGAGATATTTCTCAAGGAGTAATGGGGTGATGTTTTTTTTTTTTATCCTACTTAAAATTGTTGATAAAATAGCTTCCCCGCTGTTTTAATATTGTAATCTGATATATGCCTATATTGTTATAATAGTTCATGTGTTTGAACAGTGGCTCTCAACAGGTACCTTGATGTCAGCTACCCTTCTTGTTGCCCAACTCCAGAACCCCCATCACAGTGAACTGTTTCACTGATCACTACTGTACCATACTCACAACACCATGGAATCATGAAGGACTGGTGACTAATTTGAATGACTAAGATTTGATTAAAATATTTTACCTTTTGAGTCTGAGGGAGCTGGAAAACAACAAAACAAAACAAGCAATCATTACACATTAAATTATTTCAAACAGCTACTTTAGCTGTTGTATTCATAAAATCACAAACAAAATACAAAACAAAGTATGAAGGAAAGAAACCAGAGAAACTAGGTTTACTTTGCCAATCTATTCAACTTATTGAAGGTTTACTAGCTTAGTTTACTATTGCTAGCTCCTCTACTAGGTATCACAAAAGCACCATGCAAATTAAACACAACAATACTGAGAGTGGGATCGTTTTCTCATCAGATCTGCTATCACACTGGGATAGTGAAGTAGTTCCATCTTCCCCTACACAAATACAATTCAACAGAAAGAGAATTTTACTTTTTAAACCAACCATTCTTTTTAAATATCTAAGTCTACATTTCTTATGAATGACATTGACATTCAGAGCAGGTTATCCTTAAAGTAGGAAGTTGCATTCTCTGTGACAGGAAAGAAAAACAAAATGGTAAGAGAAAGTTACTGAATGGTCATGCAAACATTATCATATATGCTTAGTATACAATAATGTATACATAGAATAATACATTTCTGTACTGTAAGCACAAGTGTTATTATGTGTACATATATGCAAATAAAAGGTATGTTTTATGCATATATACACATTTACGTCACATAGATGTTCTTAGACAAAATTAGCCTTACCTTGTTGTATGCACAGTATTTACTGTAAGCAACAACTAATGTAAGGCATGGAGTTGAAAAATGGGTTCTGTTTTCACTTTAGGAAAAAGAAAACCCATTCTTGGTAACAGAGAGAAACTCAGTCATAGGCATAATAAAGTTCTCTTTTTCTGAGTTCTTCTCCTCTTTCATACTCAAAGAGAAATTCACCATACTCAGCAATTCAGACTTGTCCTAAATGCACCTTCTCAGAAAATTTCTTTTTCCAATACTAATTGTTTCTTTACAGGCATCATCTGAACACAGCAACAGAGAGGTGAATCAATACCAAATGCACAAAGACCTCCAAGATCTCTACTGAGCCTCTAACCTTTTGTCTTTGCTCTGAATTAAAACAGACAGAAAAAACAATTTCCATATAGTATTCTGCTAAATAGTAATGCTCACAATAGTATATACCCCGAAAGAGAGTTGTCACATGATCTCTAATTCACAAATACTGAAAACAACCAGCCACAATTAATCCTTTTTCACAATATAAAATGTAATAAAATTCAAGGCAATGAGAATAGCTGCAGGTCACCATAGAAATTGAATGATTGAATAGCAAAACACAAGCCGTGATCACACCTATGTATTTCTTTTAAAGCCTGTTGGTTAAGTACTTTGATAATATAGACCAATATAGAAAGACTGCTGCAGCAATTGTACATACCTGATGAACTGTAAATGCATGAGCTACATCCTGTACAACAGGCTAGAACATTATTTAGAGCACTTTAAAACTCTTCTGAATGTTTATCTACTTATTAGTCTTCAGCTTGATTAACTACTTTGACTGTGGTAAGTGCAAGCTTTTCTTGCAACCTGTTTTGCTTCCTTGAACAGTCCACTGTATATGTGGACTGTAAACTTTCTAATATAGTTTGAATGTTATCTTGAAGTATTTCTGCAATGGTTCTTCTGTACCTACCGTCAGACATGTTGCCTTGGATGCCTTGACTGTACTTGAAGTACTGTTTTGTAGGATATAACATACAAATTATTTATTACAGGTTGCCCAGAGAAGCTGTGCATGTCTCCTCCCTGGAAATGTTCAAGGCCAGCTGGGTAGAGCTTTGAGAAACCAGGTCCAGGGAAAGGTGTTCCCGCTCATGGCAGGGGGGTTGGAACTGGATGATTTTTAAGATCTCTTCCAACCTAAACCATTCTATGATTTCCTATTAATAATTGCTACACAAACTATATGTACATGAAACTATCCTATTGTTTTAGCTGAGGTTATTTTCAACAGCACGTGAATAAGAGTTTACAAATCAGAGTTCCATCTGTTACTGAATTCAGTTTGTCAGTCACATTTATAGCCTTTTAAGAAATCAATAATATTTCCTTTCTCTGAAATATTAGCAGTCAAAGTCTTGATTAAGAAAAATAAGATCAGTAGATGAGATTTGCATTCCTCTATGCTTTTTCCTGGGCTGGCATTCTTGTCACTTTTCACCTAAGCTTCAAATCTAGTTTCACATTCTTTTCCTTAAAATAAAATAAAATGTCTTTGTTACAGCCAGACAAATCCTTATTCTGTTGCTGATTTGAAACTTGGCTCTTACAAGATCCCGTATGTCAGCAATTCAGTTTAATAATTGCTACAAATTCCTTCGAAATAAACTATGGAGGTTTGTCTGATATTACTCCTTCTGGGAGGCCATAGGAAACAAATAATTTTCCCAACAATAATAGTAATAGTCCTCTGGTATGACCCTTTATTGCACAGCCTAAAAACTGCTTCTCTCTGTGTAAAACCCAGCAGGTACCTCTGATTCCTGTGGTTTGTTTTATACACTGCCAAGAGGCAGCTTTGCAGTAAATTATATTTCTCTGACCCTCAAAAAGAACTGCAGATCTTTCTATTCTACTTGCACCTATGGAAAAATACACCAGTTTGGTGTCTTTATTCAGCTCCTACCACATCAAAGTACTTCCTGTTCCTATTTGTTTTCCATTAGTGTTTTTTCCTCCCTTTGTTGATTGTCTCTAAAGAAGATATACGACAGGGCAAATAACTAATTTACTTGCTCCTCATTTCCCATTTGGGTGGTATATGCTTTGTTAAAATGACTGTGGCAGAGGTTCAGGGAGGAAGCCTGGCCATTTGTCACCTCCTGGTTGTTGCAGGTTGGGTTAGGAGCCCTCCTCCTCACAACTGCTCAGTAAGAAGAGACAGTTGCAGTACTGCCAGGTACTGCCAGAGAAGCAAATTTAGGGATCTTGATAGAACTGTATAAATATTGCTGCAACCTAAAAAACAATTAAAAATAAAAACAACGTGTAGATTCAAGAGCAAGCTTAGAGTACAAGGCCTTGCAAGGACACAGTGAAGAAAAGGGGGTGGGAGGTATATTAGTTTTCAAACACTTTTCTTTTACTCTATCTTTACCAGAAAACCCAATTACCTTTTTTTCACCAGACAGATTTTTTTCTTATTGGATGTTGTATTATAAAAAAATACCCTTCAGATACTGCAAGCCCCCTGATGTTCACAGCGTGCTTTATTCCAGTAGACATGTTAGGAATTCCACCTCTAAATTCAGGGCAACGTGGGGCACTGTCACACAGTTTAACACAGAATAACTAACTGTAGGAGGTTTTTCTAATATTGTTATTGCACATGCTTTCCACATTTGCAAACAATCTAGTGTTGTTTTGAGCCCTTCATGGAAATGTGTTTGGTATTATCAAAAAAAAAGAAAAATTACAGACACTACTAATGTGGTAAAACAAACCAAGACAGGCAAAGGAGTCCAACATCAATGATGTTGCACTGTTTCTTGGATCAGAAAACAGTGAGGCTAACACAAGTGAAACAAGAAAAACCATAGGAAGATCTGAAATGCTGACTTTAGAAACAGGAACCATAAGATACAGAACCAGTAGTTCTGCTAGGTACTCCACACCAGATCTCACAGAAGTCTGTATCCTTTCACCCTTACCAAAAGAAATGCATAAAGACTGATTTATGTAAATTTCTTCATGATAATTCCAAAACAAAAATGGCCATACACTTTTTAATATATTTTATAGCCTTTTATACATTTTCTTCAAACTGTTATATAGCTGTATGTCCTACATTTCCAAGAAACCAAGCCTAGAAAGTCTAAAAAGAAAACAGTTATAAATTTATTGTTCTGTTGGATCAGAATTTAACCCCTTATGTTTGTTTGTAGAATAGAAAAAAAAAAATCTCCTGCAAGACTACATTATACTTGTTTCTTGTTATACCAAAACCCTATGATTTCTATTATTAACAAAAAATAATATAAATCACTATAAAATTAATGTTTCATTTTATATTTTTCAAATAATGATACCATGAAATTATCTGTCAAAAATTATTCTATTGCAATGTATTTATGTTAAAGCATTAAAAAACAAACCATTTCCACAGTTCTATTCTCCTGCCAAGTATTTCAATGTCCCCAGTCTCAGAAAAAGGCTGGCAACCCCACTCACTTGATTGTTCCACAATCAGATCAATACAAATCTACGGAGAGCAAGTTCAAACATTCCAGTAAATAATCACCAGGTGTGAATCTTTTGTTAGTCCAACCATTTTGGTAGGTAGATTCCAGGGTGCACAACATGTAACAGCTATGCATAGCTAAGGTAATGGTGGTTTGCAACTATCAGGCTCCTCCTGTAAACATCACATTCTGCCTGAATTTGGCATCGAATGTATGTATTAGAACTTGTACTTTTTGGAAATACACTTTGAGGAAAGATTGTGTGAAAAATGAATATGAAATCCTGTACTTAACACCACAGCAAGGAGGGAGATGTTACACATACCAGTGAAGCTCTTCATAAAAAGAGGAGGGGAAAAAAAGAACACTTAATGCATACCTGTGCCAGGCACTCTCTAAGAGACGTGCAAATAATTTCATATATTGCTAGGCAGACTTTCACAGCTCTTCCCAAAAATGGCAAAAGAATGGGAGAGGATGGAAAGAACATTCAAGCCTTCAGTTTTTAGCAGAAAATGTAAATTTTCCTCTTTAAAATTTATTTACTCAGTTGCTATAAGAGAGAAAATTTAAGTATTATTATTTTGGTGAACTGTACTTTGTCTTGCATAGATAACTTTTCTCCACTTCCTAGAACCATGTAAGTACCAGGGCATTATACATAATTACATGCACACATAGAGGAAGAAATAAAGTTCAGTCTCCTACTGGGATGTTCCTGATGCTGAGATTTCAGTGTAAATATTAAGATTGTGGCTTTAACCTGCAGCTTACTGGGATAACATCTGCAAGGAACATGCACTTGATTTTTCAAGGGATTCAATAGCAAATCCTTCTTTGTTCATGTTTTACTGTGCTACCACTTATTTTGCAGTAACTACAGATTTTATTCAAGCATAGACTGTGCACTGCATGCAAATTGTACCAGTCAGAGGAAACGTAAATGTTGCTATGGAGAAGAGAATCATAAAATATAGATGAAAACTACAATTCTAGTTCTCTCCTTAAAAAGAATTCTGTAAAGATGACAGAAAGGAAAGTTAGCTCTTCTGAAATACACAAAAGAAAAACCACAGGAGCTGCAATGGTATCAGACTGGGATAAAGAAATAGCAGCTAACAATAAAAAAATTACACATACATTTCAAATATCATTATAATAAAAGCGACTCCACCCTTCAAAGATTTTACACATTTTCTAAACTATATATGCAGGGAATTAGAATATTTCTCTAAATAGACTGAACTCCAAGTAAAACCTATGGTTGTAAGCTACATTTCATTTAAGTATGAATTAACACAATTTACATTCAAAACTTAATGTCTTTTTTTTTCTCATAGAGGAAAAAATGAAAATAATAGTTTCCAAAAATGGGGTAATCAGTATTAGAGTGCTACCAATAGCAGAATAATTAAGAACAATCTTTTCAAAATGTCAGGGCTGGTTCAGCATCGGATTATTAAACTGTTTTGAGAGTTTATGGAGACAACTACTTCAGTTGCACTTCAGCTGTGGGCAAGGTGAACAAGAGATCTAAGCATGCATGGCACTTTTTCATTCCACCATAAAGAAATCTAATTCTATTTCATGATTCTGTAAAATAAGTTTTCCCTAAAACATATGATATTAGAGCATATACAGACTCACATTGCATACAATGGGATAATATTTATTTCAAAGGCTGGTGGTTTTGATAGTACTTGTTGTATCACATGTATGATCTGTGCACTGAGATCAAATTTCTACATACTCCAGCTTTCAAGTTTTGGATTACAAACACACAAAGGATCCAGAGCTAATTAATATATTCTGCAATATCACTAAACATGAGCACCTTTGCAGCCTTGTTCTTACCCATAATACCCAAAACTTTCTAAAAAAACCATCCTCACATATAATATGAGATCCAGGATATATTCAGGATTCTGGTTCTCATCCATGTAAAATGGCATCAAAATATATGGTTAGGTTCTTTCTTACATACCCTTAATACTCTTTAGTATTAATTAACATTTGTGCCACCTCCAGAAGAACAGATAGTGTCATTTTAATTATTAGTAACACTAATTATTTCTAAATGAGACATTTAGACTGTTAGGAAGGTGATAGATAATAGCATGAGAATTCTTCCCAGGGAAAGAGTTCTAATAAGAGAAAAATAATGGCACTGTAGTAAATTAAGAAATGAAAAAAAAAATAACCGTACTTGTACCTCAAAGAGAAAAAAACAAAAGCAAGGTCTTTGTAATGTAAAAACTTGCCCTGAATTACTGGGGAGTAGGGGAGGGAGGAGAAACAGGAGGAAGTGAAGCAAGGAAGACTCAACCTCAGAATACAAATTAATATATGCATATTTCTTAATTTAATCATCTACTCTCAAATAAATGCCCTTTCACAAATTATTTGGCAGTCCTTCCAGAAATGAAAAATAAATTTCTTAATCATAAATCCTCTTTGGAGCTAGACACACATCCTCTTTCTCCCACAATAAAACCCACACAGGTCTCAAAGCAAAACCAAGCATGAGTTTTACCCTGTACTTATAAGAATTAATGAGAATCTTGCACTGAGTTCAATGGGGTTTTGATGTTTCTGTATATTAATCCTTGCTCTATGTATCAATGTAAGACCAACATCTAAAGATAACCCCTCTCTGAGGAAGGATGAAAGTATATTTGACTCAACTCATGTCTAAAGCAAGCCACAGACTTTCCTAAAACCTAAACTTACTAATTGTATTTGTGATTTTTAGCATTAACTCTGGTTGAATTAAATGGGATTGCACTTCTAAAACAGATGTAACAGTTTTCTATAAACTATTTTGAAATCAAGTAACTTGTTCTGTAAAGCAAACGGCTGTAAGCAAGTAGCTGAATTATTCCAAACTATTTTCTTTCTACAACTTTTTTCACAGGGTACCATTTCATCTGTGTCCAGAATACTGCTCTGCCAGAAGAAATGGCAGATGTAGCAAGACTCTGCTTCCATTCCTTTACTCTCTGCCCCTCTCCCTTACTCTCACAATGTCACAATCAATCTGTGTGTTTTAGGGGATAGATTTAGAAATCTGAGAATCCTTTCTCCCTTGTTGTAGTTAGTATTCACAGACTAAGAGGACTGAAGGAATGAACCTAACAATATGTAAAACTGAGGCCTTTATTGTTATACAAAGGTCATTGCTGCAACAGAAGAAAAAGATAGCAAAAACCTCTGTAAGCTGTGCTGTTCATTGGTATTAGTATAGTGTTTCTAATGCAAGTTTTCTTGTAATATGTACAACTAAATAAACAATATAATTTTAAAAAATTCTCTGTAAAAGAAGTACTTAAATGGAATGGTCCTGTAGGCTACTTGTGTCAGCTCTTGTTATAGACTCCCTAGGGATTTTAAAGGTTTACCTAGAACTAGGCAAGGCAAACTAAGTTTAGGGTGATCACATTTTTTCCCAAAAAATCTGACATCTGTGCTGGTCAAATGGCTCTTACAAATTCCAGAGAAAACACAAGTGTTCTAAGCTTTCTCCTGCTGATAATGATGTTGCTGAAGATCATACATTTACCATCTGTCAGCTAATCATTAAGGGAAATGCTCACTTGGAAAGATTTTATAAAATCCATTGTGGGGACAAAGGCCAAAAGCTTTGCTGTAAAGTAGAACATCAGTAGGAAAATTCCTATTATTCCTTGTAGAATAAAGTGTATTTCTGAATAATTTCTCCAGAAATTACTAACTTCAAAGTAAATATTAGTCATAATGACTGTGATAAACAACTTCAAAATCTGCGGAATAGACAAAAGAGATTGTCCTTTTCTTCTCTCTTCTTTTCCTTTTTTTTTTTTTTTGCACTGCTGCAGCAAAAAAATGCTTGAATGGCACCAATAATTAAATAATTATTTTAGGTTTTCACTCCAGCAGTGCAGATAAAGAATATTTCGTCTTCACTGCCCTCTTTCTTCCAGAAAGTCAAAGAATGGCATGAGATCAAAGGCTGGGATTTAGTACATTATAATAAAATTAATTGCTTTCCTAGATTATCATTTAGCCTACAAAAAATGGATATGTGAAAAATATAGACAAAACCAGGAAAAAACCCAGTAATATATTTGACAAAATAACTACAATTTTCTTATAATTAACCAAATTTCACTCAGAATGGAGGCAATAAGATCAAAGACAGTTATCAGCTGCAAATGTCTTCAAGCCATTATTTTCACTAATAGACGTATCCTCTTCAATCTTGGATTCACCACAGCATACAGAGACAATGCTGGGTTCACCATAGCATACAGAGATCTAGAAATTAATCCTCCCTCTAGTTAGTGTCTTGTCACCTTTTGATTTCATTTCTGTGTTACGACGAAACCAGAAAATTCCCTGTGAAACAAGCTGGAAATGAAAAGCGTTTTCTGTTCCTTCACCTCAAGGCACTGCCTGTCGTTGGCAGAGAGCAGCTGGAAATAGTCCCAAGCTGCTCTATCTCCAGTGTGCAGGTGCCTGCAAATGAGCCCAATACCCTTTTGTCCTGAATAGGCTTGTTAATCAAATCCAACAGCAGTTCTCTGTAATTTGTATATAGTAACTGGTGGGAGAAAATCCAGCAGGTGAAACATTTGTAATTCTGTGGCTTCTTCTCCACATACATTCAGTCAGTTTTCATGTAAGAAGAAACAGTAATTAGGTGCAAAGCAATCATATCACAAGACATACCATGTGAACAGCAAAAGCAGCAAAGGAAAGCTCAAAGTCCTAAGAGTGTTTCATCATGTTGGACAGCTCGCAAAACAGAAAAATGTATTCCTGTAAAATTCAAACCTTACTAAATGTTATCATTTCCAAAATCTAATCACAGAATGTGTTCTGTGAGTGTAACTGCTCTGAAACACTATTAGACCTCTAAATACTGGATTGTCAAACACTTCAATGAGACTCTGTTTAACCAAACACAAGCGAGGGCTCCATCATGCTTAAGACCTGGACAAAGAAGTCGTATGGGAAGGCTGTAGAAGTGGACAATACAGTCTGAAAGACCTGACCATGCATCTCTGCATGTTTTCACAAACTGCCCTTCATACTTGAGATCTCAGACTGATAACTGCCTGCTACATTGACCTATAATGTCCTTACACTCTCTGCCCTTTCTAGTAAACTGATGATCCTTACCTATTTCTCTGAATGTAAATTATATGAGGAAGGTAACATTATTTAATCCTGTCATCACCACACCTCATCTACTCTAGTAAGACTTTACTGATTTATTAAAATTCATGGGTTTGGGTAATATCAGCAATGGTCAGTGACAAAATTGGAGTTGAAGTCAATGATGTGAAGAAGTGGAAAATCCATGTTAAAATGATCCGTACAACTTAAAAACAAGACTAACATTAAAAACCGGTAAAAGATAGTGTGGATAGTCACAGAATTTTACAGGAAAGGAAACAGAAGAGCATTAATGAGAATAACACTGTGAAAAAAGGTTGATACACTCAGGGGTAAACTGGGTTATTTTTTGAAAAAGTATCATCAAATCTGACAAATTTTGTTAAAAAGTAATATAGTTTAAACATCAGAATATGTAAATGAAGAAGTGGAAGAATGTTAGAGAGGTGTCAAAGCATTAAAAACTGTAAAACTCCCCTGTTCTCATTTCAAACACCATTTAAAACAAACAAAAAAAATGTAAACAGCACCAAAATATTGCTTTAGCTATCAAATTCTGAGAACATCTCAGAAATTGGTGAGTTTTTACTCTGTTTAAAACAATATTTCTGCAGGAAATACTCTGATTTGAGATCAGATATTTCATCTCTCTCTGCTCCAGCGATGCTAGATGAACAGAGACCAAGATGAACAAGAGACCCTATCATATAAAGCACTGGAAGAACAGAAACAATATATAGCTAAAAGCCAAGATGTGACACTGATTTCCCTTCTCTGGCTTAACATGCTTGTATTATTTGCACCACTCTGGAAGGAGAGCTGCTTAAGACCTAGCTTTGCTGTGGCATTACAGCTGCTTGCTGATGTCGCAGGAAGAAGATAAAAATAAGTTCTCTATCAAAGCCTCCAAGTGCACAGAGCTGTAAAATGCATTCAAAGATATCAATTGCACATCTCAAAGTTTGAAAAAGTACAGTTTGAATTCTGCATTTCTCATGTAAATGTACACTAGGAAAAATAATTATAACAGTAATCCATTTCAATGGAAATAAAGTACTGTAATATTTATAGTCTGTGCCAGAGTTATAATGACGGTGGGGCGAGAAGTGAAGTGTCTCAGCATGTTCCACATGTTTTTAACACTGTTTCTGAAGGCTCTGGAGGCTATTAAATTTAATGAACCCATCTGCTATGAAATAGAGGTCCAAACATAATCAGTTTTCTCAGTGCCATATAATACAGATGGCATTCCATGTTCCACATCCCCAGCAGGAAATTTTATGTTCCTCTTTAAGCACAGGAGTTTTTGTTTGTGTTTTTTGATGTTTTAAACATTTTTTTTGATGTATTGCATATAGCATTCTACAGTGTAAATACTGTGTACAGTGATGCATATGAAAACTGTTAATTCATTAAAATAAATATTGCTATTTCCTTGCAACGTTTTTTTCTAGTAACTTTGACAACTAGCAATTAGCTCTCTGTAGTAATATTCTTTGCTTAATGCAATCACTGAAAATTGCCCTAATGGCATAAGTTCCAGCACTGGCAGACAAATAAAGCAAATGTGGTTTCTCAAATGAAGTACTGCATTTCAAAAAGTAGGAAGATACACGTGTATATATGTGCACGTTCATAGGTGTTATCCATGATTATGCATGTTCCTATTTGTATGTGCTGTGTTTACATGGAACAATGCACAAACCATTCTTATTTAAAGTATCCATGTTCCCACTAGGTCACTATGGACTTTGCTTTCCTTCGCATATCCCAATTTCCATTTCAGGGGTCTTAATTTGTGTGCTTTATTGGGACATACTGCCCCATGACTCTTGTACTGCTGTGTAAGCCAGGGCTCGAAGCTCAAATTTAAGTGGCACAGTGTACCCTGCACTGATTAGCACCCTGCTGCCTAACATAAGTAAATCAGATGTGCATTTTGTAATGAAAAAGAACAACATCCATTGCTATCTGGAGCTGCATCTGAAAGATAATGAGAGTGCATTAATTCTATTCAGTTGAGAGGTTTTTTTCATTTACTATCTTGAGCACTCATTATGTTGTAACAGTTGGCACAGATCTCACTGAATTTGAAACAGTTAATGCTGTTAATGGTAATTCATTTATTCTGGATCCAGCGGTGAAACAAAAATATTAGAACTGTTTAGAAGAAAACAAGAATACTTAATTATAGCAACTGGATATCTTAAAGATATTAAAGATCACAGCGCAAACATAGCAGACCATAATTCCTGGACCTGAAACTTCAAAATGCAACCGTGTTCTCATAGAAGCTTCAAAAGACATGGAACGGTCAGAGCTGTTACATTTTTCCAAGAAAATTAATCCAGACTGAGGTGTTGATAAGAAGGCATTCTCTTGGCTACTTTTTACTTTTTCTCCGATATCAGAGTCTTCAAAAGACTGTAGGAGACAAAGCAGAGCTTGAAGAATATATTTTAAGAAAAAAAAACAACCCAACTGAAGGCCTGATATCCATGCACGAGATTTTCCTACCCATGAGATTTTCTTACCCTGACCTAATTCATTTAAAAGTCGAAGCACGAAAGGGAAATTCTCATGAGAACTTCAGAGTCATTCAGTGGTGATGACCTTCTCTGATAAAGAAGTTGTAAATTATTAGAGTTTAAGTGGTGTTTGCCATAAAGGGAGGGTTCGAGCATGTAACCAAGTCCAAAGTGGGACTTGGAAAAAAGCAACACATCTGTAGTTTGAAAACATTTTTTAAAAAATTAAATGCCTGTGTGCAGAGATTTCCTTGTCACAGCTGCTCATGAATGACATTCCCTGACATTCAGTTCTGCAGTGATTAGCATTATTTACTTGCTGTAGACATGCATTTACATTGCTGTAGACTACACAGGTTGCCTTACTAGCACAGTTATCAGCCTCTTAGAAAAAAAATTTTTTAAAATCTCTTCTTCAGAGAGGAAAAGGAGGGATATAATTATATATTTTTAACAGTATTGGTAGAATTGAGCTAAAATCATAACTGAATATGTTTATGAGAAGGTGGGATAACACAAATCAACATATATTACTCCAACTATGATTAAAAGTATAAAGAATAAAAACTACTCACCATTCATATTATGTTGAATCTTGACCTGTAATGACTCAGAATGCTTTTTATTATAATGAACTCTTAAATTCTGAAGCACCAGTCATCTCAAAATATTAAATGAAATAATTACTTGCTCTTGTTATACAAAGAAATCCTCCAGTTGGAATCTTAAGATAGCCAACATGGTAACGTATGTCTGAATCTGCTCACAGCTTGAGACTAATAGCTTGGAAGAGATTAACTCAACAGTGCATTAGATCCAGAGACTATATTCAGGTACACTTATGAGAAGTAAATTTCACCAGGAAGAGTCAAAAAGTGTTCAGGAAGGTCAAATCATATGCCCCAATAAACAAATTCTCAATTGCAAGCCTTTAAACAGTAGGAACTCCGGGGCCATTCCAGTCTTTTCTCTTTATTTCCTGCAGCGAAAAGTAATGTTCCTCCATACTCCAGATGTTACCATAAGAATGAGTTAAGGGCTTCTGTGCTTTCGAGATGATTACCCATAATTCAGAGACCACCTCTATGCATTACCTCACTTGAATATTTTGATGCCCAGGCAATTTACCTTTTCCTCCAAGTACATCCACTTGTATTGATCTGCACTAGATACACACATGTTTAAAAGAAGTAACTGGCAACTTTAAAAGCATTTACTTCCCAAAATACTTTGATATTCTCAGAATTCTTTTCTACTGAGCAAAGAGTACCTTTGGAAGCTTTCAATCAGAAATCCAACTAATTTTTTAAAGCATCTGTTAAGGTATTTTATTTTCTGAAGCATTACATTCGTGTCAGCCTTAATAATGTTGAAAGTGCAACATCAGCTCCCAATGAGACCTGCTTTTGAGGCAGAAAAGTTGTGTTGAGAGTGGTCTGCTAGAGAATTGCCCAGGCCTCACTGTCTGTGGCCCAGCACAGACACAGCCAATTTGCAACAGTCCCAGCTAGCCCATGGAACCTCTTGCCAATACAGCTGAACAGGAACATGTAAGGAAGACAATCTCTTCTATTAGACTCCTCAGTCAATGATCTGCCTGTCCCCTTAGTTTTGACAACTCAAACACCTTTTCATATAGATCCAACAAAACTTACTTCTACCGGGTATCAAACTGCTGACTAGAGAAGTAGAAATGGAAAAGAGACCAAGACTAGGGCAAGGTGTATAATTTGGGATCAGAGAACTTTAAATTGCAAGACTGGACAATGGCTGGTCTATATCACATACTGCAGTGCCAACATTTTAGCCTAAAGGTATTGGCAGCATTAAGCTAGTAGCTGTTACAGGACTAGGACTCCAATTATTGTGTAGATGACTTTAGAATTATCCTAAGATATGCCAGTAAAGACTATTTCTAAAGGGAGTAACTAAACAAAGTCAAATCAGCACTGTTCTCCTCAGACCAAATTCAAATTATTTCAGAAATCTGTTAAATTTCCCCGAGAGTCAGTGATACCTCTTTGGATTACATCACTCCTATGTCAAAAGGCCTTTTTCAAAGAAATTGAGGCTTTAAGTCACTGCTAATAATGTCTCCAATGAGAAATCATGGGTTTAAGGGAAGAAACGAAGAATTTTCTGATGGAGAGTAACTAAAACTGACCCTAGAAAACACTGGGGAAAACACTGACCCCCAGAAAACACTGGGGAGAGAAAAGAAAGCCAGTTCAGCTGCCTAAAAAGCAAGGACTCACCCAGAGAGGCCTGGTCTCAGTTGCTTTATAATCTTTTCAACTATCAGAGGTGTGAGACTGACAACATCAAAGGAAACACAAACCTGACATTCCTACAGGTTGCTTCATGTTATATTTTATGCTTGTGATATCTTGTCAGGGATTTCCAGTTCTATAAATGTTGTACTTTAACAGTAAGTGGAGCAGCTCAGAGTGTCAAAGCCAGGCTGAAGAAGCAGCTGCACGAACATTTTGCAGACATCCTCTTACAGGAAAGGTGAGCAGATGCGGGGACTAGATGCCACGTTTTAGCAGCAAAATTATTCTCATAATATTCCTAAATGGTGTCAAACACTGACATGATCTAAATTATGTCTTTCACAGATGACTTTGTCCTGGACAAATACTGAATGAGAACAGGCTGAGGCAGCAGGGAAAATGTTTTCTATCCTAAGAATATTCCTATCCAGCTTCTTTCTGTCTGGGTGTATGTTCCAGCCTAATGTTACTTGCTCAGAAACAGCACAGCTGGGCAATTAGCTCTGATACTTGGTGAGAAGGGAATGGGGATGTATACTCCATGCTGCTAGGGCACAGTGACAATGATTACAATCATGTATATATAGCCCTGAGAATCTGGCCATGGCTGTCCTAACACAGCTGAAAATACAGACAACTTATTTCTACCTTGGCAAGGTCCAAGCAGCAGGCATGGAGGTGTGGAGGGACAAACAGTCTGAAAATCAGTAAGTTATGGGATGAAAAGGATTATTTAGATGGCCTTTCCAATGCCAAGACACTAGACATGGCCAGGGAATCTGCCTTTGAAAAGAGCATTGAAGCACCTTTAGCTGAGGTAGAAGCACATCTGGCTTGTTACAAGGTTCCCTTCATTTCTGTTTCCAGAGTTTTGTATGTGACTACCCTAATTTACCCTCATCCTTTGTCTGTGAGGGGTTTTTGTGGGGACAAGGGAGGAGAAAGGTAGTTTGCAACTAAGTAGATCATAGCATTTTATTTTAAAATCTTTTCTTATACCATCTAACTCATTAGGGTCTTGCATGGAGTTTTCAGACACTCAGAAATATGTGTATGTGTATGAGTGTAAGTCTATATATGTGTGTATAAAAATGTACAGCTATATATAAAAATGTGTAGTGACATTAATTAGTCTTAGTTAAGAGAGTGAGAAAGGAAGAGAAGTGCCTGGAAGCATTTTATTTTGACCGCAGTAAGCCAGCTTTTGTTTTTTAAACAGTTCCTTTATTCAAAAATGTAACAGCTCAATTGTATTTTATTTTCCTGTTTTCTCAAGATTCCTTCTCTACGCTCCCTCTAGTGTTCTTAAGTTCACTTGCATTACTCACCCCTGCTGTATTCACTTACTGTTTCACACAACATTAAGTTCTTCACTTTCCTTAGCCTTTCTATAACCTACAGGGGAGTCATTGTAAGTTAAGACTAACTTTTCTGATTTTTTTTTTTCTCTCTGCAATGATCAAAGAAGTGGAGATGAACAAATGAAAGAGAAAGCAAAGTGTATAATTAATGATGAAATGGCATTTTATATGTTCTTGGTAGATAAGGAGGAGGACTTGGGTGTTGAAAATGGAGTAAGATTTGCTTGCAACAATTTTAATGCAAGATTCTTAGGGAAAGGACAAGTAGAGTAGGATTAAAATACCACTTACATGGATCTCTTCCTGCTACTCTTGCTAGTAAGTACAAAAACTCCCTTCAACATGTACACACATTAATTACTTCAAGCATATAAAAGCAAGAAGTGACCAAGAACTAGTTTTTCGTAGTCATCTCTCCATTTTGTGAGAGCCCCTGAAGGGTACATGATAATGGGAAGTTTGTTTGCCTCACTCATATTTTTTGATAAAAGAAACAAAACAAAGGAGAATGGATCAATACAAGAAGGAAATGGAGCTAAGTTCCCTGAAAGCTATATTTCCAATCATCTTTTCCTTCTTTATGACTACAGTTTTAGTATTTGTTTTACATAGGTCTACATGGCTACAACCAAAGAAAATAAAAGATGTAAGCAAATGTGAAATTGAAGCAAAAATCTATTCCCAGGGTGCTTTTTTTTGCCTAGAATATTTTGGTTTCTAGAAGCATTACAGACGCAAAACAAACCAAACAAGCAAACCCCAGTATCCAAGTGAAGCTGATGAGATTCTCCCACCTTTTCCTACCTTCACACAAGTAAAAATTGAAATCAAAAAGAAATAATTTTACCACTCATCATCTGTGATCTTCTATTCGTTATATTGAACACTTGGCATCTGTTATATAAATGTCAGTTGTTTGATACAAACTCTTGTTCTACAGCTAACATACAAACCAAACCATTTTAAATGGGTCAAAAGAAACATGGTAATAAAAAGAAATCATATAAAAAGCTATTTTAGAACAACCCATGAAAATTAACATCATCTAGATAAAATCTGATGATTTACCACAAATGACACAAAAGTATCATGAGTGTTCAGTCACTGCATAACAAAGTTCTGGTTTAACTCTGTTTCACAACAACGTAACATTAAAATTGGACGTGTATGATAATTTTGCTAGCAAATCACCCATTCAACCCACTTTAAAAGGCAGAATCTTCTCATTATTCATCCCCAAGACATCACAGTTGGCCCTGCTAGGTCTTGACCCACCTTTATATAATAAAATATTGATTCCTGTCAGCCTATGCTTTTATATGGACATATTCATTGGCAAGCTTTAAAACGTACAGAAAAAAATGGTTATTCAATCTAATAAATACTTGTTCAGTGTCCACATATCCCTAATAAAGTAAATGTACATTTGGAGATCATAAATGTTAAATTTTGCTGCTGCTCATGTTTTTTCACTATTTTCTATGCAAGTTATAATGTAGAAACATCTGCTAAAGTTTGGTAATCTTTAACGACATACTTGTGACAGTAACATACCAAGTCTTCATCCTTACACTGGAACTGGCACATTCCAGCAGCAGAAATCATATGCACAGCTAGTGTTTCTGCCACAACAGTTTTACTCCTGATTCTCCATTTTATGCAGAAAGCCTACGTTAAGTGTTTTATTTTGCATACTTACAGTGCTGTCAATATATGCTTCAGTCCATACTACATCGTGCTCCTGGTCAATAACCTTTGGTCGGCTAAGAACATGGAGATATTCCATAACATTCTCTTGAACATCAGCTAAGGTAGAGATCTGAGTAAAAAACCCTGTGAAGAGACACAGTTCCAAGTTATAAACCAGGCATAACAAATTAAGGAAGACTGCAACAAGAAGTATTATGCTTTGTGTCTGTCCTGTTGTCTGCTTGTTTATTCCCATAGAAGAAAGACAAAAAGGGAATGTTTCATCAGAAGCAGAGTCAAACAGTAGTAATTGGTGAAAACAGAAGCATGTGAAATCTTTGGCCAGTCTTGAAAGACTGGATTCCCAATATTGCTATGAACCACTGCATTGCCTGTCCTAAACTCTCAAGTTCCAGAAAAATGTTGTTGTTTAATCGTTAGGAAGTTTCAGGGGGGTTTTGTTGTTGTTGCTGTTGTTTTTTAATGCTGCACAGTATGAAAGTTCAAAATGGTATTGTATTGACTTTGTCCAAACGTGACTCATCCAATTTTTCCTGTTTCAAGAAACATTCCAGATTAGAACTACAGTAACAAAGCAGAAGTTCTATATGCTCTAAAATGCTCATCCTTACAGAATGTGACAGAACATCAGATAATGACAATATGTTGCTTCCAAATGACAGGAAAATGTAGACTATGGCTAGACTTGCTTGTCTTAGTAATCACAGCTTTCTTAATCCTTTGAAACATCTACAACCTGACAGTACTGAGAACAGCAGAGGCCACAGCTATTTGAGCTGTCACCACTTCCTATTCAGTGCTTAGCTGTCAAGTTCCTTCATACATCACAAATTTGGCATCTGGAGCTCATATCATGCAAGGGTGATGAATGACTGACAAATTTCAAAGCTATAGTTTCATCAGGCCTTATTTAAATGCACCACTTCCTCTTCATATACTTTCCTTTTCTTTGATGAGAAAAGGCCAACAAGGAATTTTCATGAAAGACGCCTTGCTACAATTTTAGGCTTTTGACTAGATCACAACTTCTGTAGGGCTGGAATAACAAGCTGCAGAGGAAAACATGACAACTGCACAGGAATTTTGAGCTCTGCTTATTGTAGGCAGCAGCAATTTCAGCAGGACTGCAAGGGTGCTCTGCACCTTCTGATTTAATATACCTGCTGACTACATCTGCTCCATTTTTCAGACTGCTGAGTGTCATAAGTCCAGCTATGGGTTTCTCTTTCCTGTGACTAACAAGGGACACTTCCCTTATTCCCTTCCTTTTGATTTGGTGTAAATGCCAATGCAAAATATCAAAATATAATAGATTAAACAATCAAAATATGATAATTTACCAATATGAGCTATTCACATAGAGAAACTATATATTTTATATATATATATACACACACACACACACATTGTGGTTTATAGTTTTCAATCAAGGATTCAAAATACTTCAGAATTGCATGGATCACTCATTTTACAGGTCACGACCTACATTTTCCTAATGGATCTTAAACTACTGTACAGTGGTTGTAAGAGAGGGCCAAGACACTAAAAGAAGATTTTTTTTAAAAATGAAAACATTTGTGTTGTATCTAAAGTGATGGGAAGTCTTAAATCAAGTGGTGTTTTCTAGCCCAGAAAAGCCAAAATCACAGTTGACATTTCTTAATGCCATACTTCATTAAAATAGAAACTTTGAAGACACACTTAAAGACTCTTTTACAAAGCTCCTGGATGGCTATGCCTGGAAAATTCTTTTCTTTGAAAGAAAGAATTCCTTCCTGTAAAATGAAAGTGCCTTCTGATTGTCTCCTGCTATGTTTTTATATCAGTTTTTTCACTGAAAAAAAAAAAAAAAAGCTAGATTACTCAAACAAAGCCAAAATCAACAAAGAAAAAAACCCAGAACCCAGTCTGAAACACTTTAATGTGTGCCATACAGGTTTCATACATCACAAGACACTGATAATGCTAAAACTTCTTTTCTCATTTTATCTTTCATTTTGAAGAGATTCATCTGGGCCAGGTCCAGCTCACATGAGCAGAGACACCTACTTGAGCATTTATTTGTAACTGTTTGTCAGCTGACTGTGTTTTATATTGGGTATTTCTCCCTGTAGTATTTCTGAGAATGCATGCTGTCATATCATGGCTTACACAGAACTCTGGGCAGCATGCTTCAGACCAAGTATTTACTTCTTGTAGTACAACAACACGCAAACCAAATCTCCAAACTGCACAAGAGAGAAAACAGTTTTAGCTGAATTTCCTAAGGATAAAAGAGATAGTGGATAAGCCTGAAATAATTTCATATAAATTTATCAAATAAGTAAATGTTTCAAAGAATGGTAAAAATTTGTGACTACCCCAAGACTGAAAGAAGTGACACAGAACATGGTATTTGCAAGGAGCCAGAGGGTAAATCAGCTCATGTATAACAGCATGCATGTAGATGCAGGCTTGCCATGCAGCACTCCTTGCCCAGCAAGTATGACAGCTAAAGTAAAGGTTAGAAGTGGTAGAAAAAGGTGTTAGTGTGGGAAAAATCATATTTTTTGAATCATATCTGTTTCACAGATTTATTCATTTATCAGGCTGCAACTGATGAAAAGTTGAAAGACTGTGTTAGATGCTTTATTTCTTTTAATCAGACTGTTTCAAATAACTGAGTTTAGTAAAAACTGCTGCTAAACATATATGTAGAAGACTTAGATGGTGACATAAGACACAACCATATGGATTCTCTCTAGATTTTTTATTATGTGGTCTTGGGGATGAGTTTCATTTGTAAGTTCTGGGAAGAATTCCTTTCTTGCATTGAAGATTTTGTCTATTTAATCTGCTTGTAAATATGGTTTGTGCATTTGTAGCTTACATTAGAAAAATTTGCAATGATTTTACAGTTTCCCTAACTCATGTAATATGAACAATTACTTATCTTCTGTGAATATACGGTTCAGTTATTTAATTTGTTTTTACAAAAAGTTTTTTCTGAAGTTTTAGATTTCTTTGCAGAAAGGTGAAAAGAATGGCAAAAGTTATGTGAATGGTATTTCCCACATTTATAATGCTTTTCCTAATTATTTTTCAATCTTCTTCTAATGGGAAAACTCTGCCAAAATGTACTATAATATAGCTAAGAATGGTATTAGCTAACATTCTCTTAATTTTCCCTGTTTATTTTGACTTTTAGATGATTCATGTGTTTGTAGATATGTGCAACAAACATCAAACCTTGCAAGAATTGGCTTCCTACACTGCTACATTTACATCTCTTATCTAATGATCAGAGGTATCCTGTAGATTTAAGAACCTTACCCTTTCTATACCAAGGTTTAATCATCAGATAAAGATGTGCTCTGACTTGAATACATCTGCTAAGGCCACGTAAGCAACAGCAGCAAACCAATGCTTAAATATTTGCCTTCTAACATCTGCTTCTCAGCTCCCTGGTGTTTGAATTATACCACCTCAGAGCCCCTTAGAGTCAGTGGTACCTTTTTTTCCTTCCCTTGCAGGAAAAAGTTCATGAAGGAAATGGCCAATATTTGGTAATGACAAGCATGAGATACGCATAACAACGTGGTCAAAAACAGACACTTATGCTCTCCAAGTGGGCTGTCTTTCCATATTACATAGTCTTTGCAATGGTTTTGGATGGCTTGCTTTTCTCTAAGATGTCCACAATCAGGCTCATAACTTTCCAAAATATCTGGAATGGATTCTTACAGGGAGTGCAGTTCTTTTCAATTGCTGGACACTGTGCATAATAGATGCAATATTCTTCCAACTAATAAAATACCAGAATTCTAAAAATTCTCTTAGGGTAGGAACTAAGGTGGGAATTCATTGTTTCACTGCAGCTGTAAAACTCCCATGGAGACTCCCTCTGTCCCCCCACCCAAGAGGCCTCTCAAGCAGGCGAACAGTATCCGTACCTGGCTGCCTGCCACCCCCCGCAGCAGCCCACAGGGCGCGCGGTGCTGGGGTCATGCTAATAGTGGGAATAGATGTGACTGGAGCTTCCTGTATGCGACTCCCCTCTGCTAAAACAATAGTCTATAAACTGCTACAGCTGGGGCACAATTTGCCTCAGGGGTAATCTGTCCTCTGCTGGCAGATAGAGAGCCACTATCCGACCTCTCATATGTAAAACATTTTTGCTCTGCGCTGCTTTGTACTGATGAATCCCCTGCTTTATCCATTTTCCAATATGCCAAGCACAGTGATGATATATAATAGAAATAAAGGAAAGAATAATTAAAACAGAGACTGTCGAATTACTAATGCAATACAGAATGTTACTGGGGGGAGGGGGGAAGGTTTAATCCTGTCTGTTTTATAAGTAATGATTTAAATCCCATCTTTATCTTTACAGCTTTCTGCTGGAAGTAAGTGCTGAGAGAAAGGTAGTGCCTGCTTACTTTTAATCTGGCACATGCTCACTAAGCACTAGGAAACTAACCTTTGTTCACTTCAAATATTAGTAAATCTTTATTCTTTTCCTTTAGGTGCACTTGCACAAGATACAGAAGAGTAAATCACTGTAAATCTTACAAACTGCTCTAGAGGGACTTTAGGGTTCTTCAGTGTTTTAATGTATTTTAAATGGTATGGTGTTCTGCTTCATTAAGCCAACTCCCTCTAGATATGCCCTACTTATAAATAAAAATGTAACAGAAAAACATGCTTGGGTTTTTTCAAGGTTTCACCATCAGAATCTAGAAGCTAAAGAAGTTTTGCAAAGTGGTATGATTTTCCCCTGTGAGCCATTTTAAAGGAAAGGACTGCTGTCCACAGTCCAGTCAGCTGGAAACCCTGCAAACAGCCTTGATCTACATTGTGCTTCCAAGGGGAAAATCACTGCAAGGAAAATTGATTTTAGGGTCATTGACCCTCAGTGACAACGGCATACTTTGGCCCACCCTTGCAAGCAGTAAACTGCAGTGCAGCCATTCAGCCAGCCTTTACACCAGCTTTACTACACTCCTCATCTGCTGTGCTGCAATCCAGCAAATGGGCAAAACTGTAGCTGGAAAATGTAAGAAAAAGACCAAAATCCATTCTGTCTGACATAATGACCTGTGCTGTTTCCAATTGTGATTTTCAGAGATATACAAAAGCATTTAATTACTGATTAGAGATAAGAGATTTTTAGAGATTTTTGCATGGTAAGCTATCAGACAGCTAGTATTGTAACCATTAAAGTAAGGGGGGAAAAAAAAATACAGAAGAAACAGTCAGTAAGCTGTTTCATTGATTCATATGAATAAGATTCTTACTCAAAGCAACGTGGTTCTGAAAAGAACAAAGTAGTCCTAAAGAATGACATAGGTGACCACTTTTCACCCTCTGGGAATAAGGAAGACGTGGACCAGATGATCTACTAAGGCAGTCTCTATTGCCTGTTACTAATTTCTGAGTTGCTGTTCTTAGATCTTTATGAATCTGTGGAGCTGGGCTAAAAAGCTAAAAGATTTTGTTGATTAAATTGTCTTCAAAAAGACGCTTCAAAGGATTCTTATACTATTATTTAAACTAAATTATGGTGTAATATTAGCTGATTAAGACAAGACTTCAAACTGAGTAATTTCCATCAGCTGGACATAACAGTAGTTAAAGAAATAATGACTAAATGGATAGCACCTGATGCAATTCATCATAATGTAATGTGGCACAACAGGGACAAAAAGAACTTTCCAAGAGAAAAAGAAAATCTGAAGATTAATTAGGGGGTTTGGCATTTTTCTAAATCATCCTTACTTAGTCAAACCTTTTACTCTAGCATCTCAGTACCTTACATGTTTTAATGCTCCTTCCTTAAAAAATATAAAACTGATTTTTCAGTTACAGTGCTCATTCCTCTAGTGACAGGATGCCTGGTTTTTTACATACCATGCCTAATACAACAGGACTTGTACCAATAGTCCTAGGAATCTAACTCTGAGTAATAGCAGCTACAATAGAACAAATGCTTTGAAATTAAACTCTGTTGTCTGAACAAAAATTTGAGATCACACAGTGTAAAAACTTGATACATATTTTACAAAAAAATACATTCAAAATTGTTGTTGTGTTTTTTTTTAATTATTATCTTTCAATTTTTAAGTAATATGCTACAAGTTGAATAAATATTTTCCTTTCCTGGAAAAAAACAAGCCATCCTCTCTGATTAGTTGGCAGTGGAACCACATCTGTAGAAGGGTCAGATATGCAGCAAGGCTCAGTAATAGGATTTTGAAAACAAAGCTTTCACAGTTGGATGTTAACTAACCTTTGTTAGCACAGGCCATCCACTTCAGGTTATCAGCAAAAGCAGCTTCTCTTCCAATCAGATAGGTAAAAATACGAACCTGAAAGTACAACAGATAATGTCCATTAATACTGCATTGAAAACTTATACAGTCAGGCTTCAGATAGAGATGTGTAATTCGTATGAATAGACCCTTTTAAAGAAAGTAATACTATAAAGAGCACATCAGGCTGAAAAAAAATTAAAAAATTAAAAAAACACTACTTATCCCTTCATGACAAAATTGTGCTTTTGTTCTATGTAACAGAATGGCTAGTTCCTTTGGATGTTTTAAATATATGACATTTTACTAAAGTTAAGGTTAAATAGAGAGTGAGAATATATTGAAACTAAAATCATTGGGATATTACCAGGAAAAAATGCATGTTTAAGACAAATTCTGCATTACAATTTGAAAAAACTGGTGTGGGGTGGAAGAAGAGGCACTTAATTAGCAAATAGCCTGCAGATAAAGGACCTGAAACACCAGGAAAGAAAATTGTCTTTCCTTAAAATTCTGCCTGGACAGAATACGTGGCAGAGAGGAGAATATTTTGGAAACACTGGATGCAGGGTATGCCTTGATAGATGCTAAATGATAACACTTGTTTGTCTGGACTCCACAGTTCCATGCTATGATACTTACAATCCATCTGCAGTTTTAAGCAGTTTCAGACGGGTTTTATTTTGAAAGCAAAGGAAAAATCCCAGTGAAGTATTTCTCTACCATTTTCACAGTTCTCTCTTACCAAATAGAGATGGATTCGGGCTTGTGTTATTTTTACAAACCTTGGAAACATATAGCTGGGTCAGATGGAGCATAGTGAGCCTCACTCACTCAGACTACCCTCCCAGCAAGAGAACTGGGAATAGCACCTGACAGCTCCAGTTAAAGCCCATGTGCTGCCCTCTTTAGCCCTCCCCATGCTAAGGCTCTAGCCTTAGCCTTTTCTCTTTATCAGTGTAGCATCACTACCTAAACTTTTCTATTGAAAATCTGTTGTCATCATTAAAAAGCTGTACACAACAAAACATGCTCCAGAACACTTTTTTCACTAGCTAATTGGATCTCACATTCACAAAATAAATTATACAGAAAATTAATCACACAGAAAGAATTGTTATGATGCAGGAAGTTTAATCAGACCTCTAATTAATTCATTTGCAATCAAAGAAATAATCCAAGAATTAAATTCCTAATAGCTTTTTTCAAATAGCACTTTTCTGTGACAGCAAGACAAAACAAATTACTTGTAGAATATACCAACTTAAAATTAAGTAGCTATAGTATTTTTTTCCCCAGAAGCAGTTTTAAAATGTCTTTGAAAGTTTCTCTCTTTACCTTCAGTCATGATACTACTTTCCCTGACTGCCCTTTTGTCAATTTTTTTCATGATCAGATCCTATTTCTAGGCTTACAGGGTGTTTTGTATTATTATCATGCCTAGAGACCAGATTTCAATCACAAAACAGTATTTAAAACATAAAACATACATAGAACTCAGTCAAGATTTATGTAATTTAAGAAGTATACAGAGTGTTTTAGTGTTGTTAATTAGTTTAAATCAAACAGTATGCATAATCCTACTCTAAAACTCTAAAGTACATAGCATGTAAAAAGAAACTAAATAGTACTTTTATGCTTTGTTGATGGCTATGAAAAGCAGTAGTAAACAACATCTTTATTCTCTAAATACACGTGAAAGGGCACACTGATATTTACACCCTCAAAATACAGCATAGATCACTGTTGCAGTCTATCTTCCTGAAAATGAAGCTTGAATATAGCCCGTGGTGAGACTGAAAAATCTGTGATGTTGTCACTATTTAATGATCTGCTTTGATCTATAAAGAATCAAACTAAACTATTAGGTTTTCCTAACAAAAGCAAACCAGCCTTATGTAAAAGAATGAGCCATAAGCATGATAAAAGGAATGAGCAGCAAACTATCTCCTTTAAACCTACAAAAAATTAAATTTCAACAAATTGGGATCAAAGACCATTATGAGGAATGGGCTGCCTCTGTGATACTGTTGCAAGGATTCTAATTATTTTTCTCCAATTACATTTTATAACTATAGTTTACTTGGTATCTCTGGTTTGCTACGAAGTATTTTAAACATCATAAAAAATACCACCAAGTGCTTGGCATTTCTTGAAAAAAATAAAAATAAACACAATAAAGTAGAAAGCTAGCACTGAAGACGAAGCAGATGTTATTGTTTCTTCCTTCACCATCCCAATGAGCTGTGTATGTTTCTCTATGCATTTCTGACTGCATGTTATATAAGTGATGTCTACTAGTGTTATCATGAAGTACAAATTTTTTAGAAAATTAAATATAAGGTAAACTATAATTTAAAAATACTATTTTTGTACTGTTCATTACTTAATAAAATGACTTATTAGTCACAGTAGATTCATAAGAAAACCATGTAAGTTCACAGGAAGGTATATGAGTCAAAAATAATGGCACTGATTCATTAAAATTCTTCTTTTACATTGACCTTGAAGATACATTAATAGGTATTATGAATACTGTTTAATACTCCATTCAGAATAATGATAAAAATTTCCTCAAAATCAGCCTTGATGGTAAACAATTCTGATTATATTTCTACTCCTAAAAGCTTCATTTGTTCAGTTCATTGAGTTTACCACTTCAGCCTTAATACATTGTGAGTTTGCAGTGGGAAACACTCAAGACAGCCAAACTATTCACTGCAGAAGAAATTTTACAAGACAAATGTTTGCCATATTATTTTCTGCTTTCAGAAATCACAGCAATGACTAAGGTAATAAATTATTAAAATTGATACTTGCCTGACATTCTGAATCCCATTTTTCAAAACAAACTTGAATTTACATATCTTTTAACTAGTTTTAGTCTTCTGAATAGTTCTTTCATGTAATAATTCTAGATGTGCTGGTACCATCCGTAATATAATACCAGTAAGCAGGGACAAAATTACTGTTGTCATATGTCTGTTTTCTGCATCTACATAAAAATACAACTAAGTCAATATTACAGAAGTACTACATTAACTTAGCTGGGTAAGTTCAAATTACTTGAACTTCTGCACACAGACAAGACCTATGCAGTGATGGGCTACGTATGCTGTGAAAGAGGACACACTGTGTCACAGTTGCCACCAAAACTGCCATTGTAAATTGACTAAATATTAGGTACCAGATTTAATATCCATCCATATTCTGAAACACCACGTAAAATAAATGGTTTTAATTAAAAACTGTTACTAGAGACCACAGATGTTCTTATTTCTGTATCTGACATAACTAAATGGAAAGTGTGCCTTTCCACAGACACACAGTGGATGTGAACAGTTCTGCTCTGCAAAATGATTTCATTAAATGTCTATGTAATTCAAACAATCCAGATATAACATTAATATTGTAAAATCCAGTGATAAATATATAATAATCTCTATAATTTATAGTATATGAGGTATGAGGTGTGTTTCGGTCTTGCAGACCTTAAAGAAAGCAACAAAAGAAACTGTGAGGTTTATTAAATATATGTACCACATAAACACTGATATACCTATATTGGTATCTTATGGTACAATACAACACTAGGACACTAAAAATTCTTTCGATTCCATATGAAGAGATCATTTTATCTCAGGCAAACTGACTAAATTCAAAGTTGTTATTGGCCAGTCCCAGAAGATCCAGTAACAACATTTGCAAAGTCTACACATGCTCTGGCTAACTGAGCATAAGCCAAATGAGAAAAACATCTTTCAATATCCAAGCGCTGTGACTGAATCAAGAGACCATTTTCATCTGAGGAGGAATCTGCATCATATGGTATAACTGCCTCTTTGGCAAAATACATATGACAGAAAGAGAACCTTTCTGTTCTGGATAACTCTGAAAGATTTTCACGATATTTGAGAGAGATATCTGAATGAAAATGTTTTCTATGTCTGACCTGTAAAATATATCAGCCATGGCTTAACATTAACTGTTAGCTGTGGAGAAAGGAAATACTCTGAGGCAGAAGCATTAGTTTTGAATTGTTATATCCTGTCTACAAAAATTGAAAACTGTAGATGTCAGATTCACTGAATGCAAAGCTTACTCCAAGAGCAAAAATGTTGATCTTTGAAACTATACTTTCTATCCCCACACAGAATGTAGTTCCTATCGATGTGCCAGAGACTATTTTTTTTTTAAGCCGATGTCCACAGAAAATGGAGCTAGGGCTCCACAGTAACATTACAGAAACTGAAAGGACAGTGGAACTCGAATCTTTAGAGAGCTTGTCACTTTCTCACTTTATGTTTTTCTATGTTTTTTGCAAGTGGGTATTGAATAGAAAAGAATACCACTTGAGATTGAAGCATTTTCATTATCTTTAAAACAGCAGCACTAGAAACCTCTCATATATTACCTGTTGTTTTGCCTAATTCCTGACCTAGAAGGATACCCCCTGGGAAAGAATGCTCCAATCAGTTACTACTTTTACTAAAAGATTGATGCATAAGTTCCCATGATTCTGAACTGGAGAATCATATCCATATTAAGCATCAGATGAATTTCAACAGTGCATTTTATTACAGTCAGCTTCTAGGTGCAAGACTGTGGATCTGGTCCAAACCACTAGTCCACAGTGAGCTAGTGAGAAGCAGCACAACACGTCAACAGCTGTCACAAGTTACTTCCACGTATGTACACAGCAGAATTAAATAATATTAAGGTATCAAACCATCAAGCTCAGACAAACCTGAACACAAATCTTACACTGAGTAAAATAATTAAATTAACAGTAGATTTAATAGATTTACAGATATTAAATTGCATGTATTATTATTATTATTAACTTTGTTTCTTTCTGGTTTCCAGTCTCTTTGTTTTACACTCTTGGTGCCTTACCTAGGCACAGATCATGATTTGGATCACACAGGTGGTTTGCTCTGTCTTCTTTCTTGCATTCCCTCAAATTTTGAAAATAATAAGGCAGTAATTTTTTTAAGGTTTTTGCTTTTACAGATAGAGAATATTCTGAACTGTGAACCTTTAAACACTGGAGAGACAGCTTTTATAAAATCTCAAAGACGCATTCATTCAACTGTTAGTGAGGAAAGCTAAGAATGATGATTTAAATGACAGCTATTACAGTGCTAACCACTTCTTCTGAAATATCCACTTAACAGTTTCATCCTTTATGCACGGACTAATTTGCAGACCCTGAACTGCCCTCATCTCTGAAACTTCATTTAAGTAGCAGCACAGTGAATAGAGACCTTCCTCTACTTATATTATGCAAGAGGAGTCAGTCTGCAAGATTCTACAGACTGGGACTGTGAAGTCACATCTTCATGCCAAACAGCTGGTAAAATACTATTTCCAGAAACTTAGAATATAATGTGGGAGGGGAAATGGGACTTCTGTTTGCAGCTGCAAACTATTTCAGGAACACCTTCAGCAAAATAGTCTTTCCTTTCTGGCTCAGGAAGAAATAAAAAGTCTTGTGGCAAGAGCTATGGAATTTAAGGTTTAAGTGGGATATAGGGATGAAATTCAAGTTCTTATAGTTCGAAATTATGGTGGTCCAGGAATGCCTGAGTTAGTCTCTGCATACATGAGCAAATGGACTGATTTGGAGCAGTGGATAAACAGGAGACCAAGTGATTGACTGAACTCCTAGGTAGCCTCACCACAACAAATTGGCCTAATTGTTACAGAGACTCTCAAGGTGGGAAATTGGGACAGCCCTGGAGGCTTTCCCAGGCAACTCATATTATGGCTAGACCACCTGATAGTCACTATTTGTATACTTCGCAGTGTTAATTAACTAATTGGTTGGACTTCTTCAGGAAATTCCTGCTGTGTAATTGACACCATACTGTAAGGATACTTGCACAGTATCCCAGTAGGAAACCTGGAGAACACTCACACAGAAGCATGTTCAAAAGCACAGAAATGCTTTGCACAAAATTTAAGATAATAAATAACAACGAATCATTCATATGCTGGAAGAGTAAAGAACCACAGGTCATCTGGAAATATTCATCAGAACATCAGTCCAGAGCATCCCATCCAAAACAGATGAAGATACGGTTGCCAGGACCCCTATCATCTAGAGAGCACGTGACCATTCTGTTCAAGATGATTGATTCCCCACTTGAGGATTGCCCTATCCAAAGGCAACCCTCCAGGTGGTTTAAAATTCTGATGTTTGCAACAGTCTCAGTGGTGCACACATCAAAGCACTTCAATTTTCATTTGATCAACAGCTAAGAAAATGACAGCAGCTGCAGATGAGACCAGAGCTGGTCTAGATTTGATTGAAATGCTATAAATTGTAAATCAAGATTCACAAAAGCAATCTCTAATTGCCTGGATTTTGTGAATCCACTAATGAAAAAGGCTGCCAGTTAATTAGGTCTCTTGCACTTGTTAACAGAACCTTTTAAAAAAGTAAAATGACCAATCTCCCTTCATATATTTTAAGCTGTGCACCATACTCTGAAGATCTGCATCCAGAAAAAAAGGCATTTCTTTTCCTATGATACCTAAACACATTCATGTGTTACCTAAAAGGCACTGAACATTTTAAAAAGGTTAATGCCAGTATATTAGTAAATAAATAATATAATTTATCTTTAATTAGAAGCAGAGCAGAATAATTAATAATTTTCATTAAAAGCTGCTGCCACTCCTCTAAATACACCCCCAAAGCTAAATTCTCAAAGTCTGTTGTCTGGCAAAAATCAAAGTTCTGTTTGTCTCTCAAACACATGGGAAGAATACAGGGAAACTTAACAGAGTTAAGATGAAAAGAAAAATGCTCATTTTGAAATTCTTATGTGCATCCCCCATCCAGGTAGATCCCATTTTCTATTCAGAAAAACAGCAGATAGAGAGATCTCCCATTCTTTGAAAGTCTACTAAAAGGTAAAAAAAAGTAACATGGAGGAAAACAAAAGAAAAAACTTCACAAGCAGTAATTGGTGGCAGAATTTATAATTACAACACATTCTCATTTGCCAGAGTTAACTTCTGATTCCATTCCTTTTCTATTTCAGTTTTATGTTGTAAATTACTTGTCTCTTCAAAACAGCTTCTCTTTCTGTTGATTATTAATTTTTCATGCTACATTTCTTCTTACCCTTTGTTATAGTGGAAATATCCTTAAAATTAGTTACTCAGGATAAACTTAAAACTTTTCATCCTTTAATCCTCAGTAACTGGCTTCTCTTCCTTGGGGTCCTGCTGCTTTATAATTTTCTGATGTTTAGGTTCCATCTCCAAAAGTAAGTAACATAAATTTATTTCCAAATTAGGAAGGTTTTATTTATGCTTCCTCTGCTTCCCTCCCAACATTACACTGTGCCTGTTGTCACCTGGACACTGCTTTTCACTCCTCCTTACATAATCTCTCCCTCCTAATCCTCTCTCTTTCCACTATCCTTTTAAACAGTTCTCTGTCAGAAGAAAATATACAGAAAAAGGGAAATTAATACTGCAGTTGGTCCCCATGTTGAGGAGATGGCATTACCCCATCAAAGTTTCTTGATAGGAACAGTCTGGATGCAGTTGTAGAGGCAACCAGGTAAAGACAACCAGGTGTTGCCAGTTAGGAGAAGGAAGGTCTGAGCTCCTGTTAAGCCTTCCTGTGCCCACTTAGGGCTGGTCCCAACTGCACATGAGCAGAATTGGGGGAACAATAAAAGGTGAGCTTAACAGGAGCTCAAGTCTTCCTAACTGGCAACACCTGATTGTCTTTACCTGGTTGCCTCTACGTGCAGTCATAAGGGGTTTTGAGAGCCATACTGGATCCATTTTTCAGGACGAGAAAGCCCCGCATCCAAAAAACCTGACATCTGTCATAGCTTCTAACTTCCACCTAGAAACACAAAGCAATCTGCAATCTACATGTATTCCAAGTGCACTGGTTTCTGCAAAGGGCACAACAGAGAACAGGCAATGAACAGGCAGGGAAAAAGAAATACAAGGCCACTCCAGAAACTCCACCTTATCTCTGAATGTCTTCATAGCTTTTTTTATTTTAGTTATTTTTTATTATGAAGTGGCAGAAAAAAAAAAAAGTTAAGGATCTATCTGCATTGATAAGCTGAACATTCCATTAAAACAATGCTTTAAACAAGAGCACAAAATTCTACTGATTAAGGCAAAAAAACCCTGTGATACAATGCAAGATAGCACTACTACAACATCATCTACCCTATTAGAGACCTTTACCCTGTAAGGTGCTGAAAGGCTTAACTTGAGCTGCACTCAGTGCAAGGAAGCCATGAAATTGAAGCCATTACCTCATGAAATTTAATCCTTAAACATTTAGTCACTCTGTAAAAGGCTCTTCATTGTTAATTTTTCTCCTGTAGTATTTACAATACCTTTTTTGGAAAAGTTTAAATGTATACATTTCCTCATATTTCTTCTTCCTGCAGAAGGAGAATTGTACCCAGACAATTTTATAACAGTGATTTCTATTAGTGATACCTGAAACACTGTGAATTGTGCCCTAAACACTGATGGGACAGTTAACTGAAACTCCAAATAATTAATAGGTCTATTTAATGGGAAACAAGATGATGTAAGCAAAAACAGCAACACAGAAAAACATTTCATTTATCTGGGGATCATCAAGCAGCTGAGTCCCACTTTTCCCAACATCCACATCCCAAACACCCTTTTTTATTGACCCGTATCAGAAAATATGTGCAGGGAAAAAAGGAAACTGAAGCTGCAGTTAATCCTTTGTGGACAGGGGACAGCATCACTGTGTCACACTCACCTGCTGCAAGCAGCATTTCTAGTCCCACCCTCTAGGTCTAGGGCTGCTGAGGGTCTCTCTTGGAAAATTCAAACAAGCTACATTTTAGGTGATATATCAAATGGAGCTATTTCTTCAAGCATTGAAAATGTGATGATTTTTTTATTATTATTTACAGAAAACTATAAAGCAACTGAAAACTTACGAAAAATAATTTCCCACTGTCAAATTTTGCCCCATATAGTAGGAATATTGCTAGCAGAGGAAGATGAGATCATGCTATTTTACACTGTGCAAAGACAGAACAGATAATGAGAAGTGTCCAACACCATGTTAGCACAGGGCTTCTTGCTTGTCTAAAGGAGGCTGATGGTCAACATTGGTTCTGAAAGGAACAAGATATCTCAGGCCTTTTACACAGAACACAAGATCTAGATGCTTTATACATGCTGAATTACTGGTCACAGAACTAAGGAAGATCATTTCCCTTGCAAGCAGGTAAACTTCAAATAGCATAGCAAAAGATTAACAATAAAGAATTCTATGTAAAGATTTGGCAGAGCAAATAGGTTGTATTATATAACCATTTGAGATTTGACATTCAACAGCAAAATGAAGAAACACAGAGTAGGTCTAAGCAGCATCTGGTACCTTCTCACTCATCCTTCCTGCCTAGTGTGCTGCTTGTATCATATGTGTTAGATAAGCAACCAATGACGTACAAAAGGTAATACAACAGTGTGTATCTTGAGTGTACCTAATTCTTACCAGTTTAACAGTTGATTTGGCAAAGGAAATTTTCAGATTTTGTGCATAACTTTTGAAACTTCTGTGCTGAGACTATGTCTAGAAAATTACATTCCAAAGATGCCTTTTCAAAAAGTGATGATCACTTAAAAACAAAACCAAAAAATGAGCTTACCAAAAAACAACTTGTTGCCTTCTCTGTAACTTTTACTTTCAGCACAAACTACATTTCTCCTATGCTATGTATCTATGAAGTGCCAATACAATCTTTATACAGCACCTCGAAATACTGTGTATATACTAAACTCTTTTACTAAAGAACTGTTTTAGAAATATTTTATTGAATTTTAGAAAATTTTATTTATTTTACTTTTTATATCCTTCCACAGGTACAGCCAGCTATGATAAAATGAGTTCATCAATATGGGATGTAGAGGGAAATGGAAGTATTGATTCAAGTGAGGAACAAGTTCTATGCTCTCATCTGAAAAACTAAGAAATTTTTGTTTTCAATCCTGGCATGCAAGATTCCAAATCAGTCATTGCAAACCATTAATAGCCAAGCCCGAATGAACTACTTAAGGATAATTCAGCTATATCTATTACTGACATTCTTCAACATGCTTGTGGATTTGCCAAAATGTAGAACAGACATTTTCTTCCTTAAATGCAAAACAGCAGCCTAAACAAATTAATTTGTCTGAATAGAGAGGAGGGAAAGGGATTAGAGCAAAAACCATGACATAACCAACTTTCTTGGATCTAACTGAAGCTTCTGTGGAAAAAGCAGGCTCATACAATTTCTGCTACTATACTACTTAGCTTTCTTGTGTATCAACTAATATTTTTTGCAAGAATCCATGAGAAAAGATCAAAATCAGACTAAACTCTAAGTAACCAAATACTGCCAACGTCTCCACTTCTGTTACTCCATAGTTCCAGGATGTAACACAGAACAATGGTAACTCATTTGCAGTACACTTCACTGTGCATGGTGCAGACACAAATTAGAGGATGACATAATGGATAAAACACTGGCCTTTCACCCTTGGGATTTTGTCCAGCCTACAGTCCTATCAGATAATGGGTTTGGCAATCTCCACTAGTCTTTTTGGACACTAATCCCCACCACAGAATATCTATAATTCATCATATAATTTAATACACCTGGCAACCTTACCACCAGTTCATTCTTTTGTTACGTAATGGCCCAAAGTGAAGTCAAGGGTGGTTAATGCTCTGACAACTGGCTATTATCTACCATAACAGCTGATTTTGAGGGGATTATTGCAGTCATAAACCATTTTATAAAAACTGGCAACTGGGAAAATAGTGTAACAAAATAAGGTGATATTTAGAGGTTTTATCACTGATTTTCTACCAATCTGTAATGGAGTCTCTAGCATCCAAAAAATGCTGGAAAGGAAACTTGAGATTAAAGGCACAGATCACGAGCCAAGAATCTGAGGCCTGAATAAGTTTATAGCCAGAAACGTTTGACTATTTTGAGGTTACAGATGCTTTTTTCCTCTTTTTCTCTCAAATAGACAGTATATTTTTTCTTTATTTTGTCTCAATTATTAGTTTGCCTTTTCCTCTGATCAGCATTATTCCCATTTCACTCTGAAGTATTTCACCACTGTTATTACTCCAGTTTCAGATCTACAGCCTTGTTCACAAATGAACAAAGGACTTCATTGCTAATGTGACCAGTTGTAGAGGATACAAGTGAGTCTTCCCTCAAGACAAAGGGGAGCTGTAGTCAGTTTATGGGATAAGAAGTCAGTTCACTGAAACTGAGGAAAAGGTTCAAAAGAAGATAATCAGCTGAGAATCCAGTCTAAATGACAGTGGCATTAACATACGAGCAAACCAAAAATAGGACCTGAGCACTCTTAGTCAAACAAACGAGTGTGCAGTTTTCACTGGAAAGAAGAATCAGTTCAAGAAATTTGGAAAAAGGCTTCAAAAATTTCACCAGCTAAATCTAACAGAATTTAACTGGTGTCCGGACACCAAATTCTGTTGCTATAGGCATGGAACATGAAGATGTAAATCCCTGCCTTTGCTTTGAACCAGCCATTTTAGGTAAAAGTCAACATGGTACTGAGCTCAACTTTGTAAGTCTGTATTTGGTTATATGCAACTGAAATTTATCTTACTTCTTATACTAACTTCAATGGCAGAAATTCAAGTTCTGGAAATTCAACCAGTAAGAGTTTTATACCGTAGCACAGAAAACTGTAGTGAGGTCTACTCACAGAATGCAAAGAATTTTGCAAATTAAAAGCGTAACGGAATAAAACTGAAGGCTTTATTTACAAGAACAGGAAAAAAGTTTGCATATGGTATTTTAAAAATTTCCTTACTGTTTCATGGAAACAAAAAATCAGCCAAAGCAAAAGCTGTAAATACAGATACTGCTCTGATGGAACAGCAGGCCCAGTGTTTGGCAGACTCTGGTAGGAATGTATGTTTATTGTTGGACTTCCTGTGAGTAGAAGCACTACAATTTCTTTTAGAAATTCTTTCTGAAAATGCTGAGTTAATGGATAGAAAAATAAATGAGATTTTACATAAAAACTGTCTGTTAGGCTGAAAAACATTTAATCCTTCAGACACTGTATATATATACCATGAATTGTTTGAACCAATGTGTTAAGGCAAGGACATTAAAAAGACATCATATTCCTTTATCTTGACATTTTAACTAACTGAAGGCAACTGCTGCTCAGACTGTCATAATATACCAGCCAGTATTAAAATTACTACACATCCTTTAAGTTTATCTTTGATTAAAAATTTAATTTATCTCTACTTATCATTTTTGTAGCCCTACAGCATCCATGTGTTCTCACAGTTAAGTCAAACTAAATATTTAATACACTGTTCTAATTAGCTACAAACTATTACCTGATTTGAGTCTGTAAATGAATCTGAAAATTCTCTGGAGGCCTAACGTTAACCTTCATCCACTCCAGTTATATGAGAAAAATTACAGGCTCTAATTAGACTCTTTAAACTGCAAAGAAATAGAATTTTCATAACCATTTTATTAAAAAATGAAAGCGCCCTTGGGACAGGGCAAATTGCTTCTACCCTGATCCGCTTATCCTTGTACAACACCATACAGAAGACTCATGTCTGACTTACACAGCTCATATTTCTTCCAAATTAATGAGCACTCAAATTATTCCAGCTGCCCCCTTGGCACAGGGAAAAATTGAAAATCCATGGCTGCCAAGTGACGTGTATAACCCAGCTGCTAAATAAAATATGCTTAAGGGGACACAGCTGTTGAGGTGCCTATTTACATTAAAATAAGTCCATGGATACAGAACAAATGCCTAAAGACAGCAAACAGTGTATAACACTTTGTTTAACCCTTTCATTAAGCCAGGTCACAAAAATTTGCAGCATCATTTATAGGTTAGATGGAAAAGCATGGCCTTTCCACCTTATGATTTATTTCTTCTAATTTGTCTAATCTTGGAAACTTTCTGATTTTCTTTTGCAGAACTGTTAAGTTCAAAGGAATCGTGATAAAGAGTACAGTTCACATATCACAAAGGCTAGTGGATTTTTCAAAACAACCCCACTCAAAAGAAGTACAGAACATGTAACTCCCTTCTCTGTCCTCCAAAGGTGAGTGCAGTGTCATGATAAGCATTCTCTTCAAGACAGAAGAACTTTGGAAAACACCACTTGGGGAAGACTCACACAGACTTGCAGAATCTGACCAAAAAGGGACTGTTACATTTTTGTGCCTCAACCTACACCAGGCTGCCAACTCATTTCCACATGAAATTGAGGATACCAGATATTATCTTTAAAATGCTAAATTGTTCATGAACTCTGTTCTACAAGAGTTAACTATCTTGTACACAAAATCATGATGTTGTGATTCACAGACCACATTTTTAAAGTGGTTATAAAACATGACTGTAACCCAACTGACTTGAAAATCAACCTGCCAGCTGCAGAGTCTTTGAAATAACAGGGACTAATACAAACTCTTTTCTAATCAGGAATACTTGGCCAAAGGACATCCTGGCATCTAACTAGATCTAAATCCAGTTTTGAATTCTCACAGTAGAAACTGGCTTTATTCAGTAAACACATCTGAGGTCCAAGACATAAGAAAGGGTGCATGCAAGCTAACTCTAACAAGAAGCATACAAAAAACAAGAGATAAGACAGGGATGTTCAAGTAGTCAATGGTTTACTTATTTCAGCCTTCACAACAAAGTTCAACTTGAGTAGTCACTATGACACAAGTATTTTTTAACTATGGGATTAGGAGCTGAGGTCATATTTGGAAAAGAATGGTAAATTAATAAATTGTGTTTAAATCAATGAAGCCTGATTAAACTTCCCATAGGGTATTCAAGGAACTGATCAAATGAATCTTTAAACCATTGGTGAATACTTTTGAAGATCTGTGGACAAGAAAGTAAGTGCCAAGGAAAAGAAAAGGGAAACACTTTTAATTTTTTAAAAATTTTACTTTCAAAACCAAGGCAAAAAAAATTTAGAGTTGCTTCCTAGCTTTTACTACCCAGAAACATGTTGGAAAAAGTGATTAAACAGCCCATTCGCAAACATATACACCATAGTAACATGGGAAGAAATAGCAACGTAATTCTAAGAGCTGTTCCATCAAATTGTACTTCATTAAAGACAAGAGGAGAAGAAAAATGTCTTGGTTGAATTCTCTAAGTATTTTTAGCAGTATAGTTATTCACACCACTCTAGGACTCAGACAACATTTAATCCAGGAGACCTTCCAATTGGGACTGAGAGAAAATCAAGCCACAGAATGTTATCTGCTCTGTGGTGTTCTCTACCTCTAAGGACTGCTATCACAAATGAATATAAGGTGAATGCACTTTTCAGACAGCTGTGTTCTCAAACTGCATTTATTATTGTCATATTAGGATGAGAATTTGTCCTGGATCAAGTGCAACTTAATAATTTGATTCTGGATTCAGATGACTGAATAAAACGGACACTTAAAAATTTGTCAGGTTAAAGTTGGAAGTTATTCCAAGCATTTTGGTGTTCAGAACTAGAATTCAAAGCAGTATTTTGAACAAGGGAACAATCCAAAATGTACAGGATTAAATTCAGCTCAAATAACATAATTAGGAGGAGAAGTTCTAATGCATTGGTAAAAGATGAGGAAAATATTATTAGAGTACAAAAAAAAGTTCTCAATTTTAGAAAGAACCACAAATTCATTGTGGGTCAACAATGTCAAAATACTGAAACAAAAGCAAATGTCAAACACTTGCTGCATGTGGCTGAAAGAAATGGTCATACATACTTGATATGAATGCAAGATAAAGGAAGTGGTTATTCAGCTCTGCCTGTGAAAAAGAAAAATGGAAGAAAATTTTAGCTAGACTTTGTGCTCACTTCTGGGTCTGAGACTTTTAGAAAGGTCTGTAATAATGTAGGAACTTGCATGTCTACAAGAATATACTATTTCTTCTCATCAGCTACCCCAGCTATATTTTACAAGACCTGAAAATGAGAATGTCATCCAGCACTAGGACACAATTCACATAATTCTACATACTTTGTAACAAAATGGTCAATCTACTTAATGAACATTGAATACAAAGCCAAGGTTTGCTTCATAATTATTAATTCTTTTCTGACTACATCCTGAACAAGACGTTTAATGATTTTACCTGTGCCTGACTTCAGATACTGTGGTTACTGAGTTAGATTTACAAAACATTGAGACATTTTACTTGTCAGTTTTAACTTATTTATGTTTGAACACTTGTGAAATATTAACAACAGCAGTTGAGATGTTTGGAAAGAACTATTACTATTTTAAACCTGGGATAAGCGAGAATAAAGAATGCTGAACTTCTTTGGATGCTAATTATGAAAAACAGTTCAGGGAGGTCCATCATTTGAGTCCAGAACTACAGTGAGCTTTTTTCTTTTTTTCTTTTTTAATGTGACTCCAAGCTATGCTCTAAGTTCTGTAGTTAATTATAAAAACATGCTCTGTTTGCTGTCTCCATTTTCACTGCTGGTTTTGCATTGTCCAAACCATATAAAAGTATGCAGTGATGTCACTCTATGTATCACGGGCAAGAAAAACAGATGAATGCTCTATAAACAGTCTTCACTCCTAGAACTTGTAGCCTAAACAAAAGGCTTCCTCCTCTCTTGAGAGAAACATGGGAAGAATGAGGACTGGGAAACAAAATGAGGACATCAAGCAACAGCACGCTACTATTTGACTTATATTTGACATTAAAAAATGCAGCTAAGTTGGTGGTAAAAAATGAGGAAATCCAAAGTTAAGAGATACAAGTAACTCATTTTGCTTAAGGAGTTCTGACACTGAGCAACTGATTTCTTATAAAAATTCTTGAAACACTGCATCACTGTATGCAATTTTCCTCCTGCCTCCATCACTAAATTAATTGTAAAATCTAAAATCAGGCCAAAAATTCAGAACTGTAGGCCATTTTTAACACTTAGAATTGTTTTAAATAGCTAAAAAATGCCTAAACCTTCAGTGATTTGTTAACACAGTTGTTTGGGACTGCCTTTGGGGTTCAAAAACAAATAAAAACATTTTATTCACGAGTAGAACGATAATGGTTTGCACAAAGAAAATATTTTCAGAATGTCACTGTCCCTCCAGCACACAAATATACCCAGAACACACCTTTCTGTGTGCATGGTGATTTCTTAATCCGACTATACCAAAAAGACAACTTGAATTCAGGTCTGTCTTTCAAAGGCAGATGAAATGCAAACAAGATGTGCTCTCATGTGATAGCATCCCTATATGACAATGCACTGCAGGAAATGGAATCCTCTTCACCTGAGTGCAGAAGGGATGTAAAATATAATTCTCAGGACAGACTAATAGCCATGTATGTGAATATCACTCCTACAGTGCAGAGTAACTTCAAGTAATCATGGAGGAAATACTACTGAATTTCAAATAAACTTTCAACACAAAATGAAAACACAAGCATATCATATATTGTATGATCTCAATTACATAAATTTCAGCTGATCATTATATATGAGGCAGAACAAACCACCTACAATTCTGTTGTCTCCAGAGGAATTATGAGTGCCTTTTTTGAGAGACAGATGTCTGTAGATAACAAATTTGTCCCTAGGATCAATTAACTCGAGTTAAGGATAAAATCAGTGCTTAGCATTTAGAAACACTGCAATCATAAAGAAACTGAACAGAAAAAGAAGAGACTGTTGGAGTGGAGAAGCAAAAACAAAAAAACAAAGTAAATGCTCCCAGTGTGAAATAAAAGACAAGATAAGCAAGAATTAAAGTTGAAAAAAAAGGCAAATCAATAAAGAAGAAACTAGCTTGCAATAGGACAACAGCAGTTTTGAGAAGTGTAAAGGACAGTTTGCTCAGCAGAGCAAAACGAGTTTTCAGAAAACAGGGAGTATAACAAACAAACAAAAAAAATGAAAACTAGACACTGAGAGCTCTTAGTGTCATGTACTAGAATAAACATCCTTAATGCAATGTCAGGCAACATAGGGGAAATATTACTCATTGAGACACAAAGGGAATGTAATTATAATAATAATAATAAACATTAGGAAGTCAAGATATAAGCCCAATGTTATATCTTATGATCTAGTAAAAGGAAATGTATGACTACACATAAAATGAGAAAGAATTCTACAGAAAACTCAAAAATAAAGAAGAGAGAAGAGAATATGTGCTTGGGCAAGTTCCCTCTGTAAAATGTATGCCCCAGGAAATGGAAAATTAACGTGCAAAAAATTAAGACAGATTTTACTCAATCTTTTACTGAGACAGCCAAAATAGAGAAAGGGGTTATTCAATCAAAGGTAGAAGTAGGTTAATTAAGCCAGACATTTGACACATGGAATTAAATCCCTGCCCAGCTGAGCCTGAGGGCCCAGCAGTCCCCCGGGTCCTGCAGCAGGGACAGCTGTCGCAGAGGGTGCAGTTCCTGGTGCTGAGCCTTCATTTATGATTCTATGATCTGAATGAGGGAGGCAAGAAATACAGGTGGGTACCAGAGGAAAAGGAATGGCCAGCTGGGGGCAATGAAAACCCAGGAATCCTGGCTGATGCCAGGGAGCAAGCAAAACAAATGTAGCTCCACTGAAATTGCTTGCCTATCTGTCCATCATCCCCTTACTATTCTTGTGTCTAACACCACAATTCCTTTGGCTAAGGCACTGCCTTTCTCTCCACAGGAAAAACATTTGGTGTCTGTACTATTTTGTCCCACCGTCACGCTCAGCATTTAAGGACTGCTATATTTAAGTGCTATATTTAAGTGCTAAAAAAAAAAAAAAAAAGAAATGAAAAAGTGTGATCTGAAACACAACTATTCCTGAATAAATCCATGAGACGACACAATCCAGAGTACAAATACTGAGGCACTTATTTTAATTTTTTTTGAAGACAAGAGAATAGAAACTCTTACATGTGGAATTCCAAAACACTCATAAGTCTTAATAGATACTCTTAAAAAAAAAATCTGATTATTGAAGATGATCAGCTTCAATAAAACTGTTTCTTTAAACATCATACATCTCTGCCATGCTGAAATTTTAAAAAAATGAGATGCAGACCCATTGTTTTTCTGAATCATAATATGGATACAGCTAGCTCTAGTTCAGAACTCTCACAGAAAAACACAACTTTCAAGTAACATCTGAAGCAAGTAGCATGTGGATGCTATCATCTCTTGGTTTATAGCTAATTTAATTCTCAGATCAACCCAATTGATGCAATTTAAAATGGACATGAACTATCCTCTCTATTCAAGCAACCCTTACTGCAAATAAAATCTACAAACCACTCTGCAAGCCCCTACTTTCCCTCGAAAGTTATTTATAAGCTTTTATTCCCAAATGCCTTCTCCTACAGCATTCCTGTTTCTACCTCTGAACTTCATCTTTCAACTACATTTGGTGTATGTTTTATTCACTACCATTTAATTTTTAAGGCTGAGATATGTTCTTAGACTTATATAATTTCCCATATTTCTTACTTCCTTAAGCAACCTTTTTCTGAAAGCAGAGTGGTAAATTGTACCTGGGTTTTATTTTAAAGCATCACTAGAAGTAGATATCTTCCATAAATCTAAAATACTATTCAATTTCTTTGACAAGGTGAACAGAAGTTTAGTACCTCAGATGTGGGGAGCTGCCCCTGGGTTTCTAAAGGGCTCTTTTACTTTTTATCACTTATTGTGCATATGGAGCCATTAATCTCAGTCAGCCATCTCAGTCTCTCCTCATCCAGCCAGTGCTATTGATTATCTGGGCCACTGTCAGAGGGAGATTAGGATGAGACTGACAGTTAGCTGGCTAGTGTTGAATCAGGAGAAAACTCAACTGATGCCCATATGCTTGAAGGAAGAAGTCAGCATATATACTGGAAAAGGTATCTTCCCTTTCTATGCTGCATGTCTGCCTACCAGTTGTTCTGCACATTACTAACTGCACCAGATTCCCCCCCCCACCCCTCAAGCTGCTCTGGAACCTGCAGCTGAGCCTAAGAATGTGTTCTACATAGGCAACTAGCCAGAGAACTGCAGTCACTTACTTCAGACACCATCCCTTTTATCATCACTCTTTTTCTCAAAATCAGGCTGTGGCAACATGCCCCACACAGAAAAGTATCATCAGGCAATTCAGAAATACAAGACAATAATAGAATACAATTTTTACATGAACTTTAAGATGAAAGTTGAACCTACCAATTCCCAAGGATTTGATCAACGTCTATTTAAGAGTCTCACCTGGATTACTCTACTTTTAAAAATATTGAAGCTGCTTTGCCCCTAATTTTAGAAAAGATGGTATTAGAGCATTTTCCATTAGAAACTTCATTTGGCAACAAGTTCCACCATCTCCCTGATATTGTCCAGAATCAATGACCTTCACAGAAACATAATACAAAAGACATCTCTTTTTTTTTGAAGAAAGCAAGTCACTCAACAAACATACGTAGACGGAAGAGTGTTGTTCTGCTGATAAATTAATATTGGTTTAACTCTTTATGTAGAGTTGTATGTCAATAAGTAGAGAGGTGTATGTCAATAAGTAGTTTTGTATAATTTCTGGCTCACTCCATGCTAGCATTTTTCCACCTTCATGCACATTAAGTAAAAAAAAACAAAAAATTATGAGGTCATAAAATAACTGCTATTTTCAAATAAATGGTGAAATTCTTCATGGAACAATTAAAAAAAACACACAAACAAACAAACAAAAAAAACCCCAAAAAACAGTTTCACTTGAAAGAATTTAAGCAAATTACAATAGCCAAGGACAAAAGCACTTCAAGAGTTTGAATTTCTGTATGACAATACATGTCTAAATACTCTCACAGAACTCAGTGCTGACCAGCAGACCCAAATGTGAATTTAAGATATAAACATTCAAATTCTTCTGTATTATATTAATTTACGAGTCATTTCAACCAGAGTCATGGATTCACATTACTTTCTTACTGAAACTTATTACAGTACCAAGAGTTTATCTGGTAAATTATATTTTCATTGAAATTAATAGAGCTACTTCAAACTTTCAGCTGACAAAGCAGAACTGAGCTAGCCATCTGATTGTATGCATTTTTGTATTTTTATTCCAAAGTTTTAAAAATAAATCCTTAATTACCTCTACTTTTCCCACATTCTTCAACGTCTTTCCAGAATCTCACTTTTTAATCTCATCCTGCTTCTCTCTTTATGTGTCTGCTTCTGTGCATCCCTTCTAGCATAAACTATTACCTCTAATTTACCAAGAAATAAGGACTTTACAATTACTGTACTTGAGTTGGTTGCTGCTTTTCTTCACAGACCATTTTCTTCATCTTTATTTTTGGACTAGCTCTATTGCTTCACCTTGTTATGGTCTTTTTTTTTTTCATTGAGGTAATTCTTCTTTGTTGGCATTCATAGTATTTCTGTCAAGGAGCACTCAGTAGGACGATGTACCTGCTTAAGTGCTTATTGTGCTGACCTGGATGGCACAATACAGAACTTCACAACAATCAGGTTCTAAATAGGAGAATTACAATAGTAAAATATGTATCCCACTAGAAAACTGGTCAAATAGCCTAAATTCTTCTAGAAATAAAACTCCTAGTCAAATTTAAAATTCAAAAAAATATATTTTGGATTCCAAAAGTTAACCCAAATCAAGACCATGAAGAATATTAAACGATGCATAAGGCAAAACAAACAATTATTTTTGAAGTGTGTATTTTCATGTCAAATGTTACTTCATACCTGATGGGTTAAAAGCATCACTACTATTCCAGACCACTAACTTCTTTCATCTAGTGAACTATGCGTAATTTCCACAACGAAAATATCCCTTGGTCAAAACTTTATGCTTTAATCTACTAAATCCTGAGCCACTTTACAAACAAAACGTGTAACAGCTGATTTTCACTCCAGATTTTACTGCGATAAAACTACCAAAATGGAAGAATTTTTTATCTCTAAGAATTAGAAAAAATAATGGTAAATACTTTTGTTTTTCATATTAGCCTCTTGTCTCTTTCTTTGAATAATAAACCCTGTTTAGGAGTTTGAGAATAAAAAAGGTAAAATTGTACTTCCAGTCAAGATTTCAGTTCAACCATGACCTTGCCAAGATCTATTTATTATATCCAATGGAATCAAAATATGCTTGAATAAATCAAACTTAAACTGTGTGTGATCCAAAACTGAAAGCAAAGCTACATTATCATGTCTCCTTACAGTCAGAGAAGCAGAGAAGAAGAATGAATTATAAATGCTCAGACAATTCAAAAGCTACATGGCTGAAAAGGAATTAATTGATGAAGACTTAGGAGAGTCTGATTCAATCTCACTGCATGGATTAAACTCCAGAGTATGATTAAAATGTTTAGGTTATATCTCAGCTTAGAAACATGCATTTTAAAGCATCCTGTCCTAAAAGATTTAATTGATCTTACCCCTATCCAAACAGCAGTCCCCACTTTCTTGCATACTTTGGCATAGCTTGGGGGTGCTGAAACTGTCCCTTTCATGCTCCTCTCCTCAATCAACACATAACATATTATAAACATCTCAAAGTCCATCCTGGCAGTTATCCCAAATGCTCCAATCAAAGACATTTTGTTCAGGTTTATCCATTCAGTGTCAGGTTTATTTTAGTTATTTTTTTGTTTGTTTTTGTCTTTAGTAGCCGTAGAGGCCCCAGAATCAAATGGCCCACTGATCTAAACTGTCAAGCCAACTATTTATGCATTTCCGTATTTTATTAAAACCTGTATGCAAAATTTGGGTTTCACTGAAGCAGAATGCATTTACTTTTTCATTTATAACAGGACAGACCCTCCAGATATCTGCCAGTCAAGTGGAATACAAAGCAGTTCAGTAAAACTAATTCATGCAGACAGAATTGCAAAAAATGTCAAAATTTGGTGGGTTCCATTTAAAAAAAACAAAATATGCTAAAGCCCCAGGGGTCTAATCAGACTAACTGTTGGCCTTAAATCAAGGCAGATAGAAAATTCAGAAGATCTCAGTCTTGAGCCACAATGTTCAATGTCTTTTATTTATTTAATTACTGCGTTTAAAGCATAAAGCAGATTTCATGCATGAGGTGTTTGCAACGACATGTGGGACAATCCAAGGAGCAGAACCCATACCTACCAAAATGCTGTTAATTCTTTAACAGTTCCTGGTGAAGGATGAGCAAAGAAAGGATTTAAATTGGCCTCAGATACTCCATAGACTGGGTAGCTAAGTGAAGGAGAGAAAGGTCTCAGATCCTGCGAGAATTTCTGATGCAATTCCCATCCACTGGGGAATCCTCTGGAAAGAGTTCCGTGTGCCTTCATCCTATCGTGAGGTCAAAATGCTAGTGAAGCATGGGCTAATGAGAAAGTCATAGTCTCCTGACAGAATTTGTTGTCCAAAAGGTTCACTAATGTCACAATATTAATTTTATATATTTAATGTTGAAAATTCAAATTATTTCATAGATCGCTCTCCTCCACATGTGACAATGTGATGCCAAATTTGATTTCTAGGCATCTAGAGCTCAAATAAAATTTAGGTGGTTCCTGAGTGCTGTAAGGGTCTAAGATATCAGATCTTAGGGAACTCCACTCATGGAAGTTGCAAACTCAAATACAAGTACACAGAGAAGGTCCAAAGTTAAAATTACTTTCACAGAAGACTCTTAGAACACTCGCAGCACATAAAGCTGAGCACATACTTAAGCCTTTTCAGGATCATATCTGCATCTTGGTATAAAACAGACAGTAATGTCAAAAGCTGAGAGAATTAAAAAGAAAGTCAAACTATAGGAACTGAACTTTGTTTTGTGTTTAACACATGCCTCTAAGTGTTAAAAATGATGAGTGATCAACAGTAAATGCATTTCTTTCCAAATTATGTGCTAATTAATCAAATTTACAGTGGACATTCACACTTGAACACTGGTACATCTTCCACTGACTACAGCAATGTAGTGGTATCTTTTCACCTCAGGTCATTATTTGAATCAGTGAATCATGATTTTTAATAACATCTACTGTGAAGAGTTCTCAATTAATAAATTTCTAAATAGTGACCTTAAAGCAATACAAACATGTAAACATTTAATAAATAACTAAATACAACCAGTAACTGATATAAAGAAAAAAAAAAATCAAATATGGAAGTCACTTGAAAGGTAAAGACCACCAACTATTTTTACTTTTTTTTTTTTTTTTTTTTTTTTTTTTTTTTTTTTTTTTTTTTTTTTTTTTTTACCTGCTAGCATGAATCCAACCTACAAATGTCAAAAATGGCCTGCTTTTAAAATGCAGACTTCTTTTCACTACTCTGCAAATCCCACATTTGCCATGTAACAAAATGTTATTTGTTCCATAAATAGTATTAGAGTATTACCTGGTAACCAATTTAGAGATTAAATAATTAGCAAAATCACTTTTTATCCAATTGGAAGAACACTTTGCATAAAACCTTCTGCTGTGTTTGGTTTTTATTACACAAATCTTCTATAATTTGAGCTGTTAGACAGAGAGGCTCTGTTCATCTGTTTTAGGGAGCCACTAGAAAAACACAGTTCTCTCTCCACCCCTCATGAACAAAGTTCTCCTGGGATAAAGCCTCTCATCAGTTAGTGCTGAGTACTGAACGAAGCTCTTAATTCTGCCCTCTTACTCTTTCCAAATGCCAAACAGGCAATGTAAAGCTTGAGCAGTGAAAAATGTTTGAATTTATTGTTTGCATTTTGGGGTATTTGCTTTTCATCTGCTTTACACAAGTCTGCATTATTCTTATTCATTTTCAAGGGAGCAATGGCCTCGATCAGTTTTGATAGCATCATTGCCATATATACACTTTCTAGATCACAGACATTTTCATCGGTTTTCTCCACTCAAAATGAGAGATGAAGCAGCAGACCATGAAATCCCAATCTGGACTATACGCAGTTTTCTAAATGATGACAGGAAAACAGAAGCAGGAAATTATATGGTGCAATATTATACTACTCACAGTAGCTAGTGGAAACTATCCAATCAATAGCCAGACAAGTTGGCATGCTCAAGGCTGCTCAGGGAACACAATGTTCTTACTAGAGAGCAAAAGTATTCTTTCATTGATCATCAAATGCTTGACAGTCTTCTCTCAAATCTTTCTTGTTGGAGTTTACACACTGACATTGACTCAAATTGGACTGAGGTAATGCATAAGAATGGACTGTAAATCAGCAAGAGGGAAGAGTAAGATGCTGCCTGGCTGCAGCATCAAACCCCTCAATTTAAATCACTGCTACACTGCATGCAGAAGTAGTGAGACACATGCCTGCTTATGGGATGGACCATTACTGCTATAAATAAGCAAAATACATAAACCCTCCAAACTTAAAAATGAAATAAAAATGAATCAAGCTTCACAGAAAATCCAAAAGAATGAAAACTGACAGAAACAAAGACAAAGCCTTTGAACTCAACCACTTTACAGCCATGAGTACCCTATGTACTCATTGCAACAGGTATAGATACTTCTAAAGTAAAAAGTCAACCTAGCAATCAAGAAAGAAAGTAAAACTTTCCCAGAGTGTATTTATGCTTCAGGCAGAGTAGGTGTTACACACTAACAGAAATACTCAAGTATTTTTAGTCAAGTACAATCTTTCAGGCAAGGTCAAGGCACAGTAATAGCAGAGACACTGCTAGAAGCACAAGTTCAGAACTGTACAAGTGAACCCCAGGGTCCCCAGAGGATCTGTACCAACCACACACAAGAGTATTCCAGTTAAATGCTTGTGTTATTCAGGAAATTTCTAGCCAGTTCCTGCTCAGAATTCCTATTCGGGAGAAGAAACTTTGACAGGCTGTGATCTGTCACTTCCCTTCACCATTCATGTATTAACTAGAGACTGTTGGATTTCTAAATTACAAAAAATAAAAAGTTGAATTACTGGCTTCATTCTTACAGTTCAGCATCTGCACTGGTATAGAAAGATGTGTATCCATTTTCTCTTCTTCAAACACTTTCTGTTAGCCACATTTTTGCCCCGCCTTTTCATTCTGAATCACAAGAATTACAATAAATAAATGGAACTAACATGTTTTCTTCTCTTCAAAAATGTTTCTTATGAGAAAATGGATTTTTAAGTCATGAATTTCCTACAGCTAGTCTAACTTAAGTCTAACAACAAAGGTTGTGCATGTTCAAAATCTGCAAGGAGGGTGGGGTTATCACATATTTCTCTTTTGTTTTTAACAAAACTTACTCTGCTAATGAACTGAAAATTCTTACTAAATTTCATATGCAGTCACCAAAATAGCATCATAAAAATTCCCCCTTCAACAAAACATACTGTTCCAAGTCAGTAAATCTGGGAATTTTTCAGGAGTTTTCTGGTTTCATTGGCTTTTCAAATCTCAGTTTAAATTAGTTGTGTAAAACTAATTTTTATAAACTTTGTTTGTATAAAACTATATTTATGTATAAAATAAGATTCATAGTCAGGACTTCAGATTATGCTGACATACTAACAGTGGTGCCTAAGGATGGTTGTGCAATTAATCCTTGCTGTTTCTAAAGTAAGTCCCGAGGCTCAAATCAGAGGAATAATATAGATTGGGTATGTACATATGTAGGTATAGAACCAAACGCTTTACTCATTGATAGTTGCAACATAGGATTGTATTGCCTGTTTCTCCCCCACATCAATTTATGCCTGTTTTCTCTGCTGTTGCTAAAAAGAGAAAGAGCTGTAAGAAAAGCTCTCTAAATTCTATGACATGCTAACTGTGACACAAGGGTAAATATGCAAGTAGATTTTCCTAGGAAAACTACAAATTTGTGTTGCTCCAAAGAAAAAGTCCTTTACACATTATTAATCCCTTACCAGCTCAGAGTTCTCATAATTTCTAAAAAATTCCTATAAGTAGTAACTTAGCAATGGCCAGCTAGTGCTATATTCTTTAAATAATTCTCTAGTTTATGGGTGAAAAAATAGATACTGATGGCTTGCTTTTCTATCAGGATTAAATGAAGTCTGGCCACAGTAAAATGGAGTACAGACAAAAGGGAGCTATTTCAATCTGCTGGCACTGAAAATATTACTGTTGCAAAATCTCATGTTTGTTAAGAAATTAATAAAAAGGAGCTGTACACTGCCACATCCCTCTCACCAAACTCTCAGAACTTCATATGTTCTATTTTTTTCTGCTTGTGCATTTTTTCACTTGGAAAGTTAAAAAAAAAAAAAAAAAAAAAAAAAAACTCCTGGACTCCAGCTAAATGGCAGAACACAGAACCCAACCAAGGAGGATACAGTGCACTGATTTTAAGAGAAACACACACATATACATATATACAAATGTCTCTTCCTCCAGGTTTCTTGCTTTTTCTCTTGCTAATGCTGCACAGATGTGACAGCTTGAGTAGAACTCCTTCCTGGATCACTCATTGTCAACAAAGCAATGACTTTATGTTCAGTCCTTCTTTAATTATCATGATAATCTCTTATGCCCTGTTTCCAATTCTGCTCTCCTCTTCTCCCATGCAGCATTTCCCTTTCAACTTTTGTATAGCACCTCCAGTCCGTTTCTAGCATGCCTAATGACATGCATGTATTTACTATTAATTTTAATACCTAGCTTCCTACACAGTAGATTGAGTAAACCCCAAGCCAGACCACAAGTCAAAGAAACTTTGGATATTCAAACACATGGATATTATTAAAAGAGCATGTGATGAGGTAAAGGATTTTTCTCTACAGTATGATGCTTTTGCAGAAAGACTAGAAATACACTGTTATTTAATATGTTTTAAGAAATTCTAAAGTATGCAGAAATTCTAATGTTGCAGAAACTCAAAACATTAGCAGTCAAAAATACATCAGTGTCTTAGTCCTATGGCGAGAAGAGAAAGATTTTTTTCATTTCTCTTACAAGAGAAAGATGGAAGAGTGTGAATAAAGCACTTTTTAAAGCTATCTAGAGGTATACATAGGTGATATTGTGACTCTCAAATGCAGCATTCACTGCGTAACACTTCTGGGAGCTTTTGAAAATGCAACTAAATTCACATCACAACTGAATTCTGTCACTATCACTCTTCTGATGCACCAGAGAAAAAAAGGAACAGGGGTAATTCAACACTGTGTCACAGCCTTATTTGGTGTACTTCTGGTTTCTGATAGCTGGACAGTGCTCCACACAAGCTCAGTATCTTACCAAAACTTAAAGCAGAAGATGCATCTCCGTTATATTTCAGTGATATCACACAGCATTCTTCTACAGCTTGGAATGAAGCTTCACATACTCACCAAAAATAATACATTATTTACTGACCCTTCCTTGCACACTGGGAAAACACTTTATGGTGAAGTCTGTGCTCTCTACTCAAAAGCAAAGCATATGCCAAGCACAATCAAAATCAGTTCAAAATATAAGATAGTACTACCAACTGAGAAGCAGCAACCTGTTACCTGGAAGTCTAGGAAATGAGATATGTACTGCACAGCAGTGCTATTACAGAAATGTGTTGAACAGTCATCTTTAAGAGTCTCACACTGCACAGTGGCAATTTAGCATATTGACATCTATGAGTCTCTTTACCACTTCTGTATGCATCCTTAGTTCCAAAAAATTGACGAAAATGGGAAGAGTTTGAGGACTGCCCTATTTAGGCAATTCTTCATAAGCCTTACAGATGGAAGATAAAACATAATGCTCTTATTTGAAGAGATCTAGTATAACTATGATGCTGTATTCATGTGTATTATTTCAGAGACAGTGTACTACATTAGAAATTCCTGGCACTGGTTCCTACTCTATTTTGTTTTATGGCTATGGCTAATCCCAGTGTTGAATTAAATATTTGCTTCTCAGAAGATGTAATCCAAAAAGAAATCAGAGCCAAATCACTGATTTATAACAAAAACTGACTAAAGTGAATGACTTTCTGTGCATAAAACTTTCCCAAAACTTGTATAATATGAGAGAGTACCACTTAAAAAGAGAAGTACTGACAAAATGCTTTCAGAGGTTTGCTCTCTAAAAAGCAGAATGACTTCATGAATGTCCACTTGAGCTAACAAGGAAAGGAGATGGCAGGTCATCCCCTTCATTTAACATGAAGTAATCCAATGATGTTTCCAACATATTCTGACATGGGGAAAGAAGAGGCACAAGTTGTAGATCTGATATGACAGATAACATTTACATTCTTGAGAGAACCTGCCTGAGTATTTGAACTTCTGTCCCAAGGGAAACATTACCCATTTAAAGGTCACAAAAAGGAAAGTCTATGAAGTTTACACTCTAGTATGATCCTTTTATGCATGTACTGCCTTATTTATGGCCCAGTTAAATTTTTCACTTTAGCATCCACCATGCATGCAAATTAAATTCATTAAAAAAAAAAAAAAGTCTGAAACAAAAATCAGTTGGGTCTGAAAAAACATGCAACAGATGTAAAAGAGCAGACTTTAAAGTGTGAAGACATAGGTAATACATGGGTTATTCTACTTCTATTAAACCAAAGATTTAGTTAAATAATGGTGAGATGGAGACATTGCCATATCCTTCAACCAATTAAAAAAAAAAAAGCTAAGAGTTACTCAATAGAAAAATCAAACAAAAGATGAACATTAACATTAATGTGCATGCAAAGTGACTTACTAATAGATTAAAATTTTTTAAAGCTGTTCTAATTAGATATGGAGGTAAGCCCTCTGATATGTAAGCACTACATCTGCTTTAGTGTATTAACTTTTTCTATTAATGTTATTTCAACATATGCTTTGAACAAAAAACTAAAGAATGCTGATTCTGCAGAAAGCTTTCTTTCAGGAATACGTTTCCAGTTTCCTACTTTTGTATAATGGTAATTGCCAAGGAAGCTTTTCTAGCTGAATACTGCAGTGCAACACATGCACCTTCTTCCTTTTTACTCAAGGTGCTTTAATGATCAGAAAACTTTTCCAGGAAACCCTTCGCCTACCTGAGGTCATGTTCAAATAACAGCTCAGAGAATATGTGGCCAGTTGGAAGCTGGAAATAAATTACTTTGATGGGTTCAGAAATTTGGGAAAGAAGGGCCATAGGACCAAAACCTTCAATAGGAGGCCATGTAGACTATCAAATCTGCTGCAACTAGCAAGCACAGCACTTTAAACACCTACAAGTAATGGGTTGACCTGATGATGAAATCTTGTCTTGATGACGGATGAAGATGACTTTTATGTCCCTTACTTTTGTGATACATCATAACATAAAACAGATTCCAATATTAAGAAACATTCTGAACAAAGTCTTGAAGTGTGGCTTTCCCGAGCTGGAAGTCAGCTTCCATCTGCTGCCCCCATCCACCAGCATCTTCACATGCTGGTTGCCAGTTTTGGTTTTGTTTGTTTTTTTTTTTTTTTTTTTTTCCATTCACACCCCTTTTTTGAGGAAAAAAAAACAAAAATCCAAACAAAAAAACCACCAAAAAAACCCAACAACAACAAAAAAAAACCACAAAACAAAAAACAAAAAACCCAAACAAAAAAAAACCAAACCACCCTAAAAAAAGCAAACCAGAAATTAAATCAAACACACTGAAACTCAGTTGAATTCTGCCCTCATCTTCACAATTCCATTATCAGTACTTCAAAGAGGGAATAAGAGACAGGATAAAGGGGATACACGTTATCTTTCCGATAGGAGCACAATCTTTCATTGCGAAAGAGATTGATTTTTAATCCCATTTTGGAGTCTTTTCTATCTCCAGTCTGTCATAAAGGGAGCACAGTATTCCTAGCTGTAACATTTTACTCAGTTGTTGACAAATTATATTAGCGTGGGATTTATTTAATCTTCCATGTATTTAGTGTATTTTTCATCATTTTTTAAAGATTTAGCCTAGGATAAAAGGATTTTTAAAAATCATAAAACATCTCTCCAACTTGACAATATATATGAAAAATATCCAGAAATATCATGAATTAGAAGAGAAAAAAATCTAAAAGAATCTAAATCATGTTTCAGAGAAAGGTATAGTAGTACTATCCTATACTAATACCAAATGATTCAGACATTATTTCCAGAGAGCCTAAAATTCATTTTACAAATGTAATGGAACATTTATGCATTAAAAGGCTGCCTTATCTACACTCATCTCAAGGATTCTGAATGCTTTAGTTAGTAAATATTAAGAAACAGTGCAAGAAATTAAGTATTTCTTCTATACTTGAAGAATTAGAGGCAAACAAGCTTAGCTTTTTTGCAAGCAAATAGAAGTCAGTTAATTGTAAGCATAGCTAACACTGTGGCTATCATGAAAATCAAACAGGGAAAATGAGAAATATTTTTATGTTGCCAGTATTTCAAATTAAGCATCATTTTATCTTAGCTTTACTGCAATTAATGTTTTACCTACTACTAGTTTTCCTGACAGCTGGAAAGTACAATTGACTGAAGCTACCAGGTTTTGTTAGATTTTTGAAGTATGAAATAATATGAAGGACACTGAAAATAACATTAAAAAGAGCCCACATGCAGCTCTGAACATGGAAACTTCTCCATGATCTCCATAACCTGATGTCCTCAAACTGCATTTAGAGCTCATGTTATCTTAGTGCATGTTTTAACTGTGTTTTTTGACAGGGTATTTGTTGCTAAGTGAACGCTGACATCCTGATCTCCTGAAGAGTCAGATGGTCTCCCTGCCAGCAGGCACTTCCAATAAGTTATACAAAAATACATTGCTGTTGCCAAAACCTTTGTGCACATTTCCAAACATTCTTCCAGTGAGTTTTGTTAGACATCCACTTTCTCATTTGGAATGAGTATCTCTAATAATGACACACTTAAACCAACTCATAGTTGAAACAACTAAAATATGAGGACTAAAATTTCATAACAGAGATTAGTAAAGTATAAACCTCTTTCAGAGGATCATATTGTATAAATCCTACTAATTTAAATGGAAATGTTATCTTTGAACTGAGAAACAATTTGGCTTGTGAAAACAGTATATGCTCCAGTAAGTATGTAAATTCAGGATAGCATTGCTCAGCATATGTTTTGAGGAACGTTACCATATAGACACAGCCCAGAAGAATCAGGTTTGAGTGCCTCAATAGCCAATGTCTGACAGCACTGTACCTGCACATTGGCAGTTGTTTCTGAACTCACCTGGGTATGGCTAGGGATATGCCACATGCATCTCTTCTAAGGAATAAAGATTACTCTTTGCTGCAAAAAAGCTTGCAGGAATTTTGTAAAGGAATTCTGTATCTGGGGATGATTTACCATCTAAATTCCCCGAGAAGTTGGCTACTTTCAACCCAGGCTGAATTCACATCCTAAACCAGAAGGTTTTACATCTCAGTCCAAGAAGAGGGTATGGGCCCTGGAATCCTAAAATATACTTAAGTTATGATCAATTACTTGTGTAATCAGGAATGAAAAGAACCTAGGGAAGTTACCTGGAAGACTCTTATTAGACAAAAAACACTCAGAGGGGACAAACAGAGCTGTGGAACTCTACTGTGCTACTATTAAAGGGTCATACTTTAATTTTCAAAATACATTTTCTATGGTTTTGAAAGCTCTGTACTACTTTTAAGGAGCTTATGACATTTAGGTTTTACAGGGTATGGATATATAGGAGTTAATCAAAGATCTATGAAGTGCAAGTGCACAATCCATGATCAAAGCACTTATGACTGGAATACAAATGGGAGATAAATAGAGCTTTAGTGCTTTACAGAATTCTGTAGTTTCATCTTTCTACTCCACATAATTTAGACCAGAGAAAGGCAGCTGTTCAGATGCAAAGTGCACTAATTGATGGATAATGGCAATCTGAAGGCAATGCTTTCATCATTCCTATCACTACTGTTTCTTCACTTTTTATAAATTATGAAAATATTTCTTGGAAAGAGTCTATCTTGGTCTCCCATTTTCTAGGCATATGTCATACCATGAAAGTAAGCCCAGACACATACTACCTCATGCTCCCTCTCCCTTTCTACACATGAATTACTAATTGTAGTTAAAAAAACCAACAAAAAACCCCAAAGAGGTCCAGCAGGGAAGATTTAGCAAACACTACACTTGTGCAGTGTCTAGACTGTAATATACCTGGTATAGGTAGAAACACTCAGGATAAAAACCTGAAAACTTAAAAATCTAAACGAAGAGATTTTTGCACACCTTCCTTATATTTCTATAAACAATTTCAGCTTTGACTAATTTTACTTCACTTCATTTAGGTAGTTCCCAAATAGGTCTTTTAGGTAGCTGAAAACATCTCTCAACAACAACAAAAAAGGATTCTATTTTTTACTTTCAGGTCTCACAGCATAAAACATCTTAATGCAATAACCACACACATTTTCTTAAGTCAACATAAATATTGTTAACCTTATCAGCAGACACTTTTCTTTTCAAAGCCTAAGACTGCCAAGAGTAAAAACACACTCAAGTTAAAGGGCATCCTTATATGGCCTCACAAATTCTTATGCATTACTCATATGCAAGTTCAAAATGCTCCTCAGATGCTATTCTTTCTTCAAACTTTTATACCATATTTTATTCTTAAAAAGTGCTCCTTCTCAAAACGCAAGTGAATTATTTAATGCCAGTTTATGAATGAGTAAATTTGGGTCTCAAAAGTGACTGCAAAGAAGTGTGACTCAAGTCAAGTGAGACTCAATGAGACTTCCACTTGAATCTTCATCCAGCTAACAGCAGCATTCAATGACATGGCTCTCACTTTCTTGTTTCAGTGTTGCTAAGCTCTGTATTTCCTAACATATGTACTTTATTCAAGTAACTAAAAATAATATAAGCAATCAACACAGAAAGAAGCAAACATGAAAAATACCTGGCAATGAATCAAGTTATTTTTATTGAAAGCATTTTTTTTAATACTACATAACCTAAAACATGCTGCCTCAATCTCTTTTTTTGTTTCTGCCATTCTTTTCCTAAAAAAATATCCTGCCTCTCTTAAGCATTTAAACAAAAATTCTCAGTATGTTTTCCCTAAAATTTTTTCTAATACTGCATGGAATATATTTATACATATTTATCCCCACATTAGAAAAAACTTCACAATGACCACATCCCCATATCTTTTTTTTTTCCCATTTCAGTAGTATCTAGCCTAGAAATTCTGCTGACCTTACTGCCTTAGTTCAGCTTAGTTTCTCAGAGGACTAAGGCATGACAACAACTTTGGCCGCTGCATTCTACCTTATACTGACTGAGCTGACTGCAGCTCTCCTGTGCCCCTGAGGGAGACAAGTTTGGCTCCCTGCAGCACTCACTTCTTTTTGCTGGGTCAGTTATCAGCCTGCTCACTCATCTGAACTTGCTCTCAGGGCTGCCAGAGCCAACTCAGGAGCATGCACTCAAAGGGAGAGGGAGAAAAGGAAAGGAAGAAATGTCCCTACAGCCACAGCAGAAATATCTGCGTTAGGATGCACAGGCAGCTGCCACCTCCTGTTTGTCATTTCACTACTTCCTGCTGATGGTGTCACTGCTTGCCAGGGTCCAGGGCCACCTGCTGCTGGTCCCAGCTTCCCCTGGGCTGCTAGAGCAGGATAGAATGTGCAGACAAATGGGGATAGAGCCCACTTCCCTCCACTGGCCTCTCTATTCTTTCCTGACCCCCAAACTCACCCGAAACAGATGACCAGTGGGCTGCGGTGCAACCAATGTGCTGAAGCTGGAAGCACACAGCTCCTGAGAGCACAGCTCCCCCCAGTAGCCCACAGGCTGTTTCCTCTTGCCCCAGTACCACCCTGCTCCTTCCCATCTTTCCCAGCCCCTACCCCCCATCACTTAGTTTTCTCACGAAACCGCAGCCAGAGGGGTATCACAAGAAGCTTAACACAACCTTAAACCATGCTGCTATATTCATGTTCTTGCCATCAACCATGTGCTTCCATTCACCTTCTTTTGCTTCCTCTTTCATTTGATTGGTCTGAGTACAAAATCTTGTTTTAGTTAGGTTTTCTTACTGTAGCAGGCAACACAAAACAACAGTGACAGTAAAATGGAGATGATGTGACCATACAATAGTACTGATGAAACCACAGAGACTGGGGCTGCAGGGCACCATAGTCTTAAATTGGTTTAAGCTGCTAATTAAATGGAAGCTGAAGAGATATTTATTACATCTGAGACACAGGCATGATGGCAAAACTTCTAAGCATAGAAAGTGCAGACTGACTTAGAGCTACAAAATCTGCAGAGCTCAGATCTATTCTTGCTACATTGTACCAGAGAAAGCAGCTTTGAACCAAGAGCAGTGACTTCCAGGAGAAAGTTCAGCTGAGTTAAACTCTGCTGACTGCAAGATTCAATATGTGACAAGGAAAAGGATAAAAAGGAGAAATGCTTTCATTCAAGATACTTTTGGGGACACAAGCTTTTAAGAGCCGTAATTAACTATATGCTCTTTAGCTAAGGCAACAGTGCATAATTTTTTAAAATAAAAGAAATGCATTTCTCTCTCATAATTGGAGGCAACTAATGGCAACACTTTGGTGAAAACCATAAAAAAAAAAAAAAAGCCAAAGGAACTGACACATATTAATTTGCCTTAGTTTCTTTGGTCCTCCCTTTCAAGTTTGTAAAGGAAATAAGAAAAAAGCATTACTGAATGTACATGGAAACTTCCTAACCATCTTACTTCACAGCTGATGAAATAAGCATCACCAATTCCATACATTTCACAAAGGTCACAGTGTTATCACTCCATGTATAAAATACTACTTTAAGAAAAAGCAAATTCATGTGATACTGCATTGTGAAGGGTAGGTTTGTATATCAGCAATCAAAGCTGTTGCCATGACACAACAACTATAAAAGTATCTTTTCTTCCCACATTTTACAGATGCTGGCACAAAGCTACTCAAAGTTTGTAGTGACTCCCATCACAAGACAGACAATATAAAACTCACAGATATTTATCTGTCAAGACAGCAGTTGAAAGGTATCATCTTTCAGCCTGTCAGTGTTTATGTACTGAAAGAAAAAAAAGCAGAAACTACAAAAAGCATCCAAATAGCCTTGGTTTTGTACATTTGGTTCTTGCTCTTAAGAATGTCTGAAGCTTTTCACTGCTTGTATAAGTTGGGAAAATTTGTATGCTGCTAGTAAAGGAAAGCCTTCAACACTTTTCCTGCTGTCTTGAAAAAAAAATTTGCTTTGGAATAAATTTAAATACAAAAATGATTGCTAGAGTCTTTGGAAAAGCAAATTTTTTTTAGGCAAAACAGAAACAAGAAAGTTTTGATGACAAACGATAAAAACACATAAATAAAAATAAAATTTAAAAAGGGACTGTAGCAAGGGAGACAGGAAAAAACAACTGAGATATTACGAATCACCATGCAGGTAGGTAGAAATATGTGCAGGACAGAGATGACAAAGGCAAAGAAATGTTTACAACCAAAAATGGAAAGGAGTAAGACTTCTATGACTGCTGCTGGTGCAGCATTTTATTCAGTCTATGCCACTAACTATGCCTTCTCTATAATTTTCTTGGAACACTTTTACAAAAAAATTTTATTGAGCCACCTAGATTAGGAATTTTACCACATGTAACTAAAATATTACAGCACTTACTATACATAACACTTTCACTCATCGAGTTCATTCACATCTACCTTTACTCTCAATTGAATAAATATATTTTTACTTTTAAAGTTTCATTTTCTTCTGTAATGAAATTCATCATTTCCTCTCTGAACTGTAAATACACACCTAATCTTCTTATTGCTGATTGTAACTTTTCATAGATGCCATCCACCTGCACCTCAATCTCACTGAAATGTACTTTTTCCTGCAATTAATTATTAACCTTCTTTAGCATTATCATTTCCTGGGTTATATTTTCAGTCAAATAGTTTTCTTCATCAGAACAGCCCTTGGGAATGGCATTTTTCAAAATCAGCAATCGGCAAGAGGCTTATAGTAGAACATAAGTAATCTCCAGGGGTGTTTTACAGCCAAATTTTACAATTTTCATCTTTCTCTAAGGTCTATGACTTTGTTGCTGAGTAGGCTAATAACAACAGTGAGGTGTAAGCTGAGAGATAACCACAGCAAAAGCACCCACAGAAGTAATTAATTCCCTTCTTCCAGTCTACACTTTAAATATTATATTTTGCCTCCCCGTTCACTAAAGTTCATGTGAGCACATCATTGTCTCGACACCATTACTTCTTCATTTTTGATAAGGCACAAAACTGGGAACTATGAACAGCAAAATTACTATTGGCAGACAGATGAGTGATAATTCAGTTTTTAAGAAGGAAAGATATCCCCAGAGCTGTCGAACAAAAACAAGGTAGAAGTGGCTCTTTCAATAGGAAAAAATGGCAGCTAATGTTACATTCGAGGCTTCTGCTGGCCTTTTACTGAGAAAGAAAGGATGACTCCTACTTTATCATTTTTCTCTCAATATTTACTGACAGCCCCAAGTGGGAGCCTGGAACAGACTTCAGTGGGTACTCCTGACAGGACATTAGATTTTCCTCACATCAGATTTGTCAGGACCAGCAGGGAATTGCTGCACCACACCACACTGTTTCCTGAGATCATTCAAACACTTTCACCTCACAGTCCTGTGCTATAGCTAAGACTCTAAAATAAAGCTGTCTCCTCTCTCCTGCCCTCTTCTTGTGACCCACAAGCATTTGAAAGCATTCTGGAAATTCACAGAAATATTTTCCATTTGTCACAGGATTATACAGGCTGCAAATATGTGTGAAGGGAGTATCAACATACATGTTCTTGTCAACTCTTGTGACCACCTTTTTACAGCCAGACCCTCAGTGACTGCTCCTTCTCACCATTCCCACACTCCTCTTACTCAAAACTACTTCTTCTGGCTCCTTTCCCTTCCCTAGAACTAATCTTTTCTTTATTGACCAAATCACTCCCTGTCCCTGTCCCTTTCCCTTCCATTAGTGGCTCCAGCAAGGGAACTCGGTTCAGTAAGTTCTGAAGAATTTTTTACTTTGGGCAGCCCTTGACCCAAGCTGTTTCCTCTACATTCTTGTTTTAGGATCAAATATAGCTTTCATTATGTATTTTTGCAGCCTTGCAATTTGGAAAACAAGGACATACCATAGATAATAAAAGATTAAAATAAATTTTGTAAGGGTTAAAAACATATATATATTTTTGGTATATCATTTGATATAATTAGCATGGAGCTTTCCAGTTGTTAATAATAATACAATTATGTAAAATTATAAAGGTTAGAAAAATAAAGCTGAGACTCCTACTTACATGTGGTTATTGCAGATCACTTGGTACTTTCCACAAGCACGTTCTGTGTCCATACTCTGGACAGAATTGCACTCATTGAGTCTGCATTTTCCCTGTATAACATAACCTTGTAAAACAGCAACTGCAAAAAGTAGGTTTTAGACTTTCACCCCCAGAACCCTGTTGTGTCATGTTGCCGATGCAGAATCAGTACCTGCATTCCTGACATGGACTGATCCCTAACCATACAGCCTGTAAAGTACACCTGTATTTGTACACTACCTCTTTGACCTTTACAGTACAAATTTGTGCTGGAGGTGAAGGGAGAATTCACACATATGCTGCTGCAGTTAAATTGACAGTAACATACTTGCTTTCTCCTTTGAGAGATTTTCAGTTCCCTGCCGAGTTGTGCCTACAGAAATTATAGCATTTCAGAATCAGAACAAGAAGTCAGGGCAGAACAGTGAATGTATGCACCTACAGACATTTAAAACACGTTGTGTGTGTGAAAACAGGGAACCAAGAGCAACGAGCCTTGAGGGAGGTTTGGGTGACATCTACTTGATGTCACTTGGTGGCGCTGGTAGGAGCGTTAACTAGCCAGGTTTCCTACGCTGTATCCACCTTTTCTTAGGATAACAGTTTTTGCAACAGTAGCTTACTACTGGAAAGGAAGGAGAGCACAAAACAGATAAAATGTAAAGTATAAAATTTAAAATAAAGTAGAATAAAGTAGAATAAAGTAGAATAAAGTAGAATAAAGTAGAATAAAGTAGAATAAAGTAGAATAAAGTAGAATAAAGTAGAATAAAGTAGAATAAAGTAAAATAAAATAATAATATAAATTTAAAATAAAAAATAAATTTAAATAAGTATTTTTTTTAATTGAAGCAGCCCCAAACAGAAACTAATTTCTTTTCAATTCCATTGTTTGAAGCAGTGTAGGAACACCAAACTAAGCCAGGAGAAAATACTTTATCTTACAAAAGGAAGAAATCAGACACAACAGCAATAGCAAGCAGGAAAACAACAGAACAGTAGAAACATACTTTAAAATAACAATGCTGTGATACTGTTGAAGGTAGAGCTGCAGAAGTCCAGAATGTGTAAGGTGTTCTGCAAAAAGGGCTCTGGAAAAATCTTCGAGGATATGTGGTGCATTTCCAAGTTCTGTGCTGCAAGGACTTTATTAAACAATGAATAGCATAGCAATAAAGTCAGAACTAAGTAGTGGGGATTTTAGAACAGGTGGAAAATCCCCCACTCAGAGACTGCTGAAGGCTCAGCACACCCACTGGCCCATCGGAGGTGACACATCCTGCATTTCTCCTGTATACTCCTAAAGCACCCTGAGCCTGGTTTACCTGTTTGCATCTTTTGCCAGTTTTTGCTCTTTCAAGGCAGTACATTTGCAGAAATTTTTTTTATTTTTTTTTTAATTACTGTGAGTGGCCTTAATAATACTACTTCAACAGCTGATTGAGTTGATTAAATCAATTTCTGTGCAATATCTAACCACCAGCTCTCCAAATAACCTGCAGAAATCAGTTAAGGTAGCTTTTGATGCAAGAGCACACAGGCTTGGTAGAAGGGCGGGGAGAACCTTGGCAGCACAGCTAATAAATATAATTATAATGATAAAAGCTCACAAATGGCTTCATTTTACACTGTCACTCACAGCACAACCTGCTATCGCTCACTCCTGCTGCACACAATGACCTTTGTCATGCTTGAGGAAACAGCTTCCCACTGTGATTTGACTCTTACTGAGTGGCCAGATGGGGCAGTTTTGCTTCATTATTTGTGTCTGTGAAGTGGAAATGCCAACAGAAAGATTCATTACTGTCAAGATCATCTCTGCAAAGCTCCTCTGATTTATTAGGGCATAAAGTGCTGTACTGGCTGTAATGAGACATAAATGTTCTGTAAAGGCCTATGAACTCAAGAAGGAAATACACTGCCATCAAGAGGCTGTGGGCCTAATTTATTAACAGCTTGTGCCAGGATTGTCACATGGACTGCAGCAGTTGTAGGAAAAAATGTAACAGATTATTACATATTTACATTACATGTACGTATCACATTACATGTTTACATAAAATATTTTCTTCTTTTTTTTTTTTTCTGAAATTTGGGCAGTACAGACAGGTGAAATGCAATGGAATTGCTAGACACATTAAGGTATTAGCATCTCTCATATTTTATTTAGCTAATGCTGGGATTATGATCCAGACTGATAATTTTTATTATCCTGTAATTTATCTTGCAGGGAGACAAGTCCTTGTCCAATTTCAGAATATTCTGTATTTTTAAGCCGTCTTTTTTTCTAAGCAGTTTAGATTTTCCTACATTTTTATCTGTATTTGAGTCTTGCCTACTTTTGCAATTAATGCAGTTCAACGCTCCTAAAATATTGCAACTATTTATAATGACAAACAAGGATCAAAGAAACACTAAAAATGCTTATCTGTGTTTGCTACAAATTATCAGCATTATTCAAACAGAATACATCAGCTACTTCATCCACATTGCAAGCATGTAAACAGCACTTCAGCAACACAAGAGAAATTTAATACTCAATAATAAAGGGCTTCTAATGCAGCCAAAAAAATGCTAGCAAGGCCGTACATGCAGTTTTGCAGTTAGCAGGTTTGGCTGCTAGAATTGCAAACAGCTCCGAGGCTGTGGTTTAGGCTGGGGAACAATCACTGTCAGTGCTGCTTCTGGCATTGTCACCGAGTGACTTGATGGAAAGGTTTCTGGATAACTGCTAGGAATGCCATGGCACTCTCCTGGCAAGGGCGTGCTGCAGTCAGGAACATGGTGGCATCAAGATACAAGATCCCACAGACCATTCCAGTGCAAAATCCACTCCCAACCGTGACTAAAACCATCCCTGACATCCTAAGCGCTTAGGAGTCTGTTTCTATTAGTCCCTGCTTCTTCAGATAGCTAAAAAAAAAAAAAACAACAAAAAAACCAAACAACAAAAAAACAACAAAAAAACCAAACACAAACCAAAACCAAACCACCACACGAGGTTTGCACAGCACAACTTAAAACTGAGTCCAAATCTGCACAGTCAAGTCTCTTCTGCACTGTCAGAAATAATGTAGCAAATTATGTTTACATTCAACTAACACATTATAGGATGTATGTAAACATTTAACTGCAAATTTACACGGTTTACAGAAAGAATTTTACAAAAGGTCAGTACTGAAATCTCTAATTTTTCATGTACCTCTTCCAAAATTTGGACACACAGAGTATAGGCCAATTCTGTAGTTTTTATTTTAAAATTTTGTCTCAGAAAACTTCTTAAAAGTTATTCCTTGAGAGAAACTTCCCAAGTGGGAAATATATCACAATCTGAGCAGTCATACACATTTAAATCCGTATAGCACTTCTTACTCCTGAAATACCAGCAAAATTAATTAAGCAAATTAAAAGTACAAAGATATCTGCTTATGATGGCACAGTAATCTTCCCTGTGCTTCTAATTTAATAATCCTGTCTCACACAGAGGGCAAGACCACTTTGTACTGACACAGCTCCTGTGGGTAGTTCTGGGTCTTGTAGATACTGTAGTGCTGTTAGCACTTGATTAAATATTAATGTGGGAATGAACACCGGGTTCCTTTGCCACTCAATAACCCATTAATAAGTCACTCTGGAGAAAGGAGGAAAGGAGGAAAAGACACATGTTTAGTTGAGCAACTTTCTTTTGGAAAGGTTAAATCCATTCCTCAGTTGAAAAAAAAAAATGAAATAGTTAATTAGTAGTGTTTTTAACATACCTAATGCCTTGCTTTAAATTACTATTCCCTTCTGACTACTAAATGATCCAAAATGTTTTAAGACGTTCCAAATGTTTTAAAAGTAGCAAGTTTCACCATAACTAAACCAGGTGTTTGCTTCTCTATTTCTTATGAAATGATGGAAAGTTATCTTGATCATTTTCTGCAAACATGTAATTTCACTGTTTACTTTAAAGGTGTATCCTATTAAAAGTTCTTAATATTAAAAAATACAGAACATAGTAACATTGAGTGCTGAAATTTTTATTAAATTGCCTTCTGATTTTACTTTCTGTATATTTATAGTGATTTAATAGAGGATATGCCTTTTTAAAATGCTTTTATGACTGATACATCATATCAGACATGTTTCTGGGACAGATAATACAGCACAAACAGTCTGGTGCAAATGTGAGAAAATTATCAATTCACCTTATAAGTAAAAATAAAATGTTTTTTTTTAAAAGCTAAAAATGACCTTAATCGAGTCTCTATAAGGGGAATTGGAAATTTTAAATTATCTTTTTACTTTCAAACTCAGTCTTACACTGAAGCTCAGTCCTGTTTTAGGGTCATGGCTTCGGAGAGGGAACACTAGTGAGCATTTGGCTCCAGAGATATCAAAGCTTTCCAGCAGCCCTTTCAGCAGAGAAGGAGCAATTGCCATGAAAGTTCTCCAAAACATATACATAGTCAACTAACCTCCTTCCCTGGAATATTCTGGTATACTGAATTACAGATTAAATCCTGGTATAGAATTACAGATTAAAAAGTTACTCTATTAATCTTGTGCACAATTTATACAAAAAGGCTATATCAGTATATTTGTGAGTACAGCTAAAGATCTTAACCTCATCAGGATGTGAAGCTTATCTGCCATTTTCCTTCTCCTCTCTCCACACAAATATAGCTCAAGCAAGTCTACATTGCCACCTTGCACAATTAATATCTACCAGGAAAACTTTCTCAGAAATAAAACGAAACAATAAAACTAAACTTTAAAAATGTGGGAAATACTTCAAGTTCTACTTTGTTTCCCCCTCTCTTCAGCAAAAGCAGCTGTAGTTATTTACACAATATGAGCACTTGCCTGCTGTATTCCTCTCCTGAGAGTCCCTGGTAGAGACCCTGCCCACCCCTGCTAAGCAGTTAGGAAGTCATCTTAAAGGTAATACTTGTAATTATGGAAGGGAATATCTGGCACAGAAGAGGCACAACACTTACCAGAGTTCCCTCGGTGGGCTGAGGGAGGGATTCACATTTTTAAGCAGGGAATCTGCTAATTCCCCTAAAGTTCATTATTTGTCAACTAAGTTTATTCTGGCTGGTTGGTATTATTTATTATTAGACTGCCATTGGCTTGGCTGGGATAAGAGAGACCACTGAGCAACCTTTGTGAAGGCTGTGAAGGGGGAATAAAAAGACATTCTCTACATCCTTGCTGCTATATGCTAAAAAATCAACTAAGTCTAATCATGTCTACTAACACAGGGAAAGCATGTGAGAATTTTATGAGCCACACTAAGATTGAAAATTATGTTTATTATTTCCTATTGCTAATGCAGAGAACAGTCAAAGGCTGAGTTTCACTCCTGAATGCAACTGATTGCTGTGTAAATGTCATAACCACAGTGAAAATCCACCCATCACATTGATCCAATAGATTAGTAGATGTCACTCTTGCTGCACACAGATGTGGAGCCAAGTGCAGTCTTCTGGCTGAAATTGCAGAAACATGACGTACCACAAAGGCATCCTCAGATGTCTGGCTCATAGCTAGTTTCCCTGCAAGACCTTTTAAGGAGAATTTAGGTCAGCCAAAACAAAACAGTTTGTTTCAAAATGAGGTGCCATATGTCAAAATGTACCTAGTCAGCCAGTATGATTTTTTAGCCAAAAATTCAGTATTATCAGACATGGTGCTAAAACGTGCTTGAAATTTTCTCATGCTGTTTGCGTACACATTTGAATATTTTGCACAAATTTGGTTTTAGTTGCGTAAATGAAATAAAATATTTTTAAAATACTATCACAGTTACTAGAATCATACCGATATTGTTTGTTAAAATAATCAGTAATTCTACTAAGTTTCCATTATGTTTTTTACAGTCTAAGTTCTTTCACTCTTTTTATAAATTCTAAAGAGTTCCATTTGCTATATAGACATTGTGGGTACTACTCATAATGAAATCTGTGATAAAACAGGGAGATAGTCCCAGAATAGGAGATAACTCCCATTTTGACAGGATTGTATTGAATAGCACACAAGAAATGCCATAAACTACGTCTAGCTAAAAGAAGGAAAACTTCAACTAGTACCAACACCATAGCCTAGGAACAGAGGTGGGGAAAAGAGGGTAAAATAACTCAGTCTCAAGTAAAAATCCACATTCCTTTCTCAATGGTGGGCTGATTATGCCTTTCCAATACAATCTAAACCACAGGATCAGACTCAAATGCAATGCAAGAAAACAACAGGAATCTCAGACTATCCATACTCCCCAGTCTTTGGTCCCCACTCAAAAATGTAAGCAGTACAGCTGCAAAAATACTAAGCTGATGATGCTCCTACAAATTGGTGACTGATGAAGGACTCTTCTTCAATTGCAAATGACAAGAAATGTACAGATACAAGGATAATCTAACTAGAGCCATTGTTGCACATAGGATGAAATTAATCCTTTCATGAATTTTTGTGCCTATAAAACTTGACAGCATGAATATTTGATGAAAACTCAACCCCTAAATGCAATGTAAACATAGCCAAGGCAAACGTGTACAGTTTTCACCCATGTCTGCCACAGATGTACCAGTATTTAGACAAAACTCATTTTATGGAAAAATTAGCCATTTCTGTTTTGCGATGAGAGCAAATATAATAAATGTATAGACTGTTAATTTCACTTCTGGAGATTAAGTTAATAGAGTAGATGAAATGCCTAGGGATTTTTCCCTTCATTTGTAAAAAGAATTGAAAACAACTGCACACCACTGCAGGGAAACAAATACAGTAATTTTTAAACTGGTAGATGTTTGTAGATCCTGCAATATCTGGGGAAAGTAGGTACCTCAAAAGAGGCAGATTGAAATCTTGAGTAAGTGACACACTGCAACTAACCTCTAAGCCAGCATTATATGATGAGTTCTTCAGGCTTCTGGGAGCAGAAGGCACATTAGAAGGGGAGGTCAGCTGCAGCTCCATATTTTATGATTAGGCTACTAGAAATCATATTCAGTGGCAACACTAGTCCTCAGCCTGGAAATGCTTTTTTTCCAGGTTTGTGCAGATTGCTAACTCAACACTCTGTAGTCAGTCTTCCATGCAATACCACAGAAATTTTTTTTCCCAGAAGAATTCTGGGAAGAAGAATTCTGTATAATGCAGTCAGAAAACCCCTTTCATTTACTTCCTTGCCCCTCCTATTCTTTCCATTATCCTTTTTCCTTTGAATTTTGGGCATTCCTTTACTCTTGGAAAGTTTACTATGCAGAAAATAGGAGAAGTTAATTTTCAGGTGGGTCTTCTATAATTTGCAATGAGTGGTTCCTTTTTTTTTTTTTTTTTCGTTTGTTTACTATTTGGTGAAGAAAATATTGCAAGAACAGCAGCTGAAAACCTACTTGCACTTTTATACCTGCTTGTGGCAATGTGCTTCTTCAAACAAAGAATTTTTAAAATAGGTCAAATGAACATAAAAATATTACACATTGCTGAAATTTTCCAGATCTTATGGAAGCATAAAAAAATATGAAAGTTGGCTGTACAGCTTGAGACACACCATTTTCCACAAACCCCCAGCAAACAAACAAAACAACATCTAAGTGGCATCTGTATTGAATTATCCAGAAAAGCCAGAATTAAAAAAAAACAATTCCTATTTTGTATCCAGTAGACTTTTCTCAGTATCTCTCTGTATATAAATACATAAACCCACACAAAATTATTGGGTTAAACAAACAGCTGCTTCTGATATCTCCTCCTAAAAAAAAAACCAAACAAACAAAAAACAAAAAACCAAACACCAACACACACACCTGTTCCAAGTGTCATGGGCCCATAATGTTCTATTTTATGATATTCAATATAACACAGATTTCAAAATGTTTTACAAGTATTTCTAGTTGCTTCTGTGTTCATGACAGAGCACAGCAGCCTTTGAGAGATGTGCTTTTCTACCACAATGGATTTAAAGCCTTCCTTAATGACAAGTCCTGGAAAATTCAAAATCCTAAATGTTTTTTCAAGATATCTATGTCTAATGACAAAAGATGGCAGAATAAGATCTTCTGCTATCTTACAAGGCACTAAACTCAGCTTCCATGTTAAAATCCAGCAAATAGGTTTCAAGAACTTGTAAGGGGAAAGCTCCATGTCTGATCTTAAATCTTACCAGAAGTCAGGACACAAATATTATGCCACAGAAACAGAACATACTAAGGTGTGCAAATCTCATTCTGTCAGCTTTGCACAAAGACAATTATAGTAAGGACAGTAGAGAGGATTATGATATGATGGCATTTAGAACCTCATAGAGAAGAGCAGGTTTTTATCAGTTTTGCAGCAGATGTCTGTACATGGAAACAGAACACAAAAGTTAAGTCTACAGAGATTGCTCTTTTCCAGAAGTCTCAGAATGTAGTTAATGCTGTTATGCCAGTTTGGAAAAAGTAGGTATCAATATAGCATGATAAACAGTTCACTCTTAAATGGGCATTCTCTAAAATGCAGAACTACTAACACAGTTAAAGATTAAACCACTCAGAAAGAGTCAGCGGACCCACAACAGAGTTCTAAGGATGGGATTGTTTGGATAACTTGTTTAGTTCTTAATTCAGTAAAGCATTTTAATGTATGCCTGAATCCACTGCTTTGGTTAGCAGAGATGTAATAATTCACATATGTAAGTGCTCTGCAGAAATGAATACTAAGCTACATGTATATGATCCCCTGCATGTAATGAATCTTCTGTACTGTCTTGATATATGTGCATGCATTGCGGGATTGTTCCACAGCCAGACACCACGAAGAATAACAGAGGTACTCTGGGAAAATGGTATATATGAATAATAATTTCATATAAACAACGTCTGCTATGCTTCCAAACCAGCAGAATTTGGCTTCTCAGAGCAAAATGAGCAAGAAATACCATTTACTATGTGTAATATGATGCCAGTAAGAGAATACTATACTAAACATTGAACTTCCTCCCTTTGTAACACTCCCTTTCCAAACATCTCTTGAGATTTTATATTTAAACATGGAATTTACCAACCTTCTCAACTTAATGTAAATATCTTACAGAAGTTAACTTAAATACTTACTAGGTATGTAACAAAACAATGCACCATGACTTCTTTTAATTCAGTAAGAATGACATAAAATAAAGTTTATGAAGTTGTCATTAAAGGAAAAATGATGCAGGAATGAACAAAGAATGGATCATACAAACCAGGTAAAAATCTAGTTCAGTCCCGAGATGAAAATATCTGAAAACAATTATTCTTTGTGCTATAGTTTTCCAGGGTACTAACCAATTGTTTACAGGCTACTGGAATTGCCATATCTCATCTGACTACCAATTAATTTGACCTGCTGGTTATGTAAAGATGGAATAACCCATTTTCCCATTTAAGCCTCACCACTGCACTCTACTTGTATTGCCATGAGTAATTACGACAATACCTCTTAGTCAAAAACGTATCTTTAATCAGACTAATACATGATCACCACATAATATTATGTTTGATTCAAGCTTAACCTTGCATTAAAAAAAAGTATTAAAAATTTTTAATTTTCCTGCTGTATAATCTGAATGCTGTAACAGAAGCCTAAAATGAAGCAAGGACAGCTTTTTTTAAAACTGCCAAAATACATACGAAGTTTTCACTCCTCTTTCACTGTAGAATCAGTGAAAAGCTGATATAGTATCTTGAGCTACACAGAACAGAAAGTACCTATGAAGCAAGCAGGCTGCTAGGTTTATTATATCCTTATTTCAGGCTATAGGTGAAGGAAGTAAAATGACTGAGCATAATCCTAGTATTGCCTTTTTCACCAAAAGTCAAACTTTAAATAGGTGATTTGGGAAGGCATTCAGTCTGATATATACCATCAGTTTTTTCACCATCTGTACTTTTAAAAAAAATTATTAATACATATTATTTGCTTGGACTACTGTGTTCTCTCTTTACTGTCAAATGCAACTAAGTGAGTTTCATATATGAAGCTATGGAAACCTTTTGGATGGTGGATTACTCACAATTAAAAATATACATTCTTGATATTTTACAGAAGCCATAGATATGCATCTAAAATAGAACAGCTCTGACAGTCTTCCAGCCTTCAACCTCTCTTTTCTGCTCATCACATTTAAGAAAGAATATGTATACATTATAAAGAGAAGTAATTAAAACCAATCAGACTATGAACTGCATCCTGGCTTTTAGCATAATTTCAGTATTGTTCAGTTTAAACCGCACAAACTAAAATATAGTTTTTATCATGCTGTTGAAGAATGCCAGGAAATAAATACACTCACTATTTCCTGAAGTGGGTGACATAAACAGTGGGTTCACCAAAAAAATGCTACCTTAAAAATAGATACAGTCCACAGAATGAAATGGGGACATTTGCACAGTTACTATGCCTACTTTAACTGCCTTGCTTCAAGCATAACAACTCCACAAAATTATGATCTTTCTAACAAATTAAGCCCTTACAACCCTTCAAACATCAGGTCAAGTTTTATTACATTAATTTTGTGGATTAGTAAACAGAATGCTCAGGATATCAAGTTCTTATTATGAGATTTACTGACAATACTTTGGTGTCTCTTGTTAACATTCGTGATAGATGCAAATAGAGATTATTTGTACTCATCTAAAGCACATTTTCTGTATATATATTTTGTCCTAAATTTTGTAACTGTTTATGTATACATACACTACAGAAAAATTTATTTCTTTTTTACAGTTAAAAGTAATGATTTTTGTGTTACTGACACTTATGAATTTCTGAAAAGTACTTGGGACAATCTATTTCAGATTGTAGTTAGTTATTAGTCTACATTCTCTGAATAAAAGCCTCTTAGGCATCATAGAGCAGAATAGCTGTATGTCATTTTTACTACATGAAATGNTTTGTATGATCCATTCTTTGTTCATTCCTGCATCATTTTTTCTTTTAATTCAGTAAGAATGACATAAAATAAAGTTTATGAAGTTGTCATTAAAGGAAAAATGATGCAGGAATGAACAAAGAATGGATCATACAAACCAGGTAAAAATCTAGTTCAGTCCCGAGATGAAAATATCTGAAAACAATTATTCTTTGTGCTATAGTTTTCCAGGGTACTAACCAATTGTTTACAGGCTACTGGAATTGCCATATCTCATCTGACTACCAATTAATTTGACCTGCTGGTTATGTAAAGATGGAATAACCCATTTTCCCATTTAAGCCTCACCACTGCACTCTACTTGTATTGCCATGAGTAATTACGACAATACCTCTTAGTCAAAAACGTATCTTTAATCAGACTAATACATGATCACCACATAATATTATGTTTGATTCAAGCTTAACCTTGCATTAAAAAAAAGTATTAAAAATTTTTAATTTTCCTGCTGTATATTCTGAATGCTGTAACAGAAGCCTAAAACGAAGCAAGGACAGCTTTTTTTAAAACTATGCCAAAATACATATGAAGTTTTCACTCCTCTTTCACTGTAGAATCAGTGAAATGCTGATATAGTATCTTGAGCTACACAGAACAGAAAGTACCTATGAAGCAAGCAGGCTGCTAGGTTTATTATATCCTTATTTCAGGCTATAGGTGAAGGAAGTAAAATGACTGAGCATAATCCTAGTATTGCCTTTTTCACCAACTTATTTTTCACCAAGACTCACCTCTGTACTGTAACTTTTAATACAGATTCAGATCATTCAACTCCTTCCAGAAGTCAAACTTTAAATAGGTGATTTGGGAAGGCATTCAGTCTGATATATACCATCAGTTTTTTCACCATCTGTACTTTTTAAAAAAATTATTAATACATATTATTTGCTTGGGCTACTGTGTTCTCTCTTTACAGTCAAAAGCAACTAAGTGAGTTTCGTATTTGATGCTATGGAAACCTTTTTGATGGCAGATTACTCACAATTAAAAATATACATTCTTGATATTTTACAGAGGCCATAGATATGCATCTAAAATAGAACAGCTCTGACAGTCTTCCAGCCTTCAGCCTCTCTTTTCTGCTCATCACATTTAAGAAAGAATATGTATACATTATAAAGAGAAGTAATTAAAACCAATCAGACTATGAACTGCATCCTGGCTTTTAGCATAATTTCAGTATTGTTCAGTTTAAACCGCACAAACTAAAATATAGTTTTTATCATGCTGTTGAAGAATGCCAGGAAATAAATACACTCACTATTTCCTGAAGTGGGTGACATAAACAGTGGGTTCACCAAAAAAATGCTACCTTAAAAATAGATACAGTCCACAGAATGAAATGGGGACATTTGCACAGTTACTATGCCTACTTTAACTGCCTTGCTTCAAGCATAACAACTCCACAAAATTATGATCTTTCTAACAAATTAAGCCCTTACAACCCTTCAAACATCAGGTCAAGTTTTATTACATTAATTTTGTGGATTAGTAAACAGAATGCTCAGGATATCAAGTTCTTATTATGAGATTTACTGACAATACTTTGGTGTCTCTTGTTAACATTCGTGATAGATGCAAATAGAGATTATTTGTACTCATCTAAAGCACATTTTCTGTATATATATTTTGTCCTAAATTTTGTAACTGTTTATGTATACATACACTACAGAAAAATTTATTTCTTTTTTACAGTTAAAAGTAATGATTTTTGTGTTACTGACACTTATGAATTTCTGAAAAGTACTTGGGACAATCTATTTCAGATTGTGGATAATTCTCCACTGGTTTTAAAGTATTCTGTATGACTCATGATTAATTTACATTTGTATCTATTTCTGATTGCACGACAAACATTAGCAGAGTAAGGGCATTTTGGACATACATTTACGTTGTGTATAAATGATCATCCCAACTAAAATTCTTAAAACATTCAAAAATCATCAGCCACTACACGATTCTAGCCAACCATCTAACACTGTATAAAAATGGCAGTGATCCTTCCTCTGGCAACCCACACAGACACTGAGAATAAGATTCAATTGCCCTTATCTTCACAAAAAGCATCTCTCTACTTTTGAGTTTTAAGTACTGCAGAAAAGTTTCTTCATGGCAAATTCAATTGATATTGGCCTAGGAAAGAACTCTCAACTACTCCGAGTGCCATATTAAAGAACAGAGGTAGAATCACTAGTGATCAATTTGTAGACAGCATTCTACTTGTTCTGACCAAACAAAACAGAAAACAAAACAGAAAAACAAAACAAAACAAACAAAAAAACCAAAACAATAACAAAAAAACCACAACACAACACATAAGGGGGGGGGAAGGAAAAAAAAAAAAAGGCATCCACTGAGACAAAAAGCCACCTGCCTGTTTTTCTCTCTAAAAGAGAAGTAATAACACATCAGAAAATAATATCTTTTAAACTTTTTTTTACCTCCCAAAAAATTGCAGATGGGGCACGAAACTAGGACTACAGCATTCCTTTGAGGAGCTGTTTCGCTTTATCCTGAAATCCCAAACTTTTGTTTGATCTCACACCCCATCTTTCACCATTCTGCAGGGATGGCTAAAAAGATAGGTAATTAACCTAAGTTATGTCATAGCTTGGAAAGCCTATAAAGTGTCTGGACCTTCTTTTGTTCTTGAGATAATCAGTAATAAAGCATACAGTTTGTGTAGCAGTAATAGCATCCACCTCTAAAGTACTTGTCTTTTTAGAAAAAAAAAAATCAACTTAATAGCATCCAGATGGCATTGTACACAAGACATTCAATTTGCTGTACTAACATTACATGTCGCCAACGTCAGCAGGTTCCTAAGGTACAAAGACTTGGTTAAAAATCTGCAGAAAGGTTTGTGACCTTGCACAGAGCAGACATAAGGAAAAAGATGATTTGTCACCAATGTGGTGCAACAATGCAGCTGCCCATTGCCTTATAGCCTGTTTTCACAGCACCCACTCGATTTCATGCTTGTCTTGAGGATAGTTTTCAGATTAAGGAAATGAAAACATGTCACATTTTCATTTGTCTTTGTTAAAGAATAGTTTAAAAAAATAATTCTTTTGTGTCCTGTGGCAGAATCTAAATGTTTGGGGAATTTTACACATAGCCAAAGCTTGGACTCCAATTTCATAAACAACAGTTAAAGCCAAATGATTGCTGTTTGTCTTCAAATTCACTAAATAGATTATTAGGAGGAAAAGGAAATCAGAATACTAAAAGTTAAATATTTAATCCATAAATCTCTAATACAAATGAGCAGATTGAAGGAAAGATATTTAGTGACCAAGTAATCAGTAATGATCAAGTATTTGCTCAAGCATTTAAGAAAGCATAACGTTGTATGTTACTCTCTGTACCATAAATAGTGATCCTGTAAAAGCATGCATTAAACTCCCACATAGCTAAAGACTTATGAATTGGTTATTATGGTCTACAAAGGCAGCATATTATTATTAAATGAAATCTAAATTCTGCAAATTTTGAGGTGCTAATCCCTGGATTCAATCATAATTTTAAGTACTGCGTATAGGCCCAGAGATTCCACACCAGAATTTTTCATATAAAGCAAATGCAAAAGCAGGCATAAATACTTAGAAGTCATAGAACTAGTTATCTTGTAATTTCAACAGCTCAGTTCAGACACAGCCAACATTAGCTGTTAGGTCTTCCTATATCATAATCATTTAGCAGTAGGAATTCATATTTATCACAGTTATTCTTCATATTAACACTTGAAGTCTTAGCACTGACAGAAACCATCTTAAATCTCTGCCTCGTTGTAATGGTTTATAAGCAGAAAGAAAACATTTCTCTCCTGTACACAATGAAGTGAACACCAAACACCAGAGGCACAGCCTTCTGAGAGATTCTGTAAATCTTCTTAGGCATCAAGGTTTGCTAGATAGAGCAAAATGTCCTCATGGAGCATCTGAGGACTTAACAACTTCCTCAGACCATACCCCATTGAATAAGAGAAGACAGACTGGCCACAAGAGGTTTTTTTCTTCTTAAAACTTTTAAGCATCCTTTCCAGTGGGACAAAATGATTGAAGTTTTCATAAAACAGAGCTAACACAAGCCTGCAAAGTCAGTCAGCCATATCAAAACTGGAAAGGAGATAAAATTAGTGGGAAGGGAAAGGTGCCAGAACAATTTATTGAAATTCCAAAGCTAATTTAGATTCAGTCATATTCCTCGTATCCTCTATTTGATTTGTTTGAATTTATATATTGCTTAATGGAAATTCTTCATACATCTGATCATGGAAATCTTGAACCATTATAAGATTTAATTCACTACCATATTAAGAGTATATGTTGAAGCCTAGAGATGAAATTAACACATCTCAGACCATTTCTATAAGGATAAAAGTGTATGCAAACATCTGGGAATTAATAAAAAAAGGAGAATATATGGCCTGTCTGATAAAAACAGATTCAATTTTGAATATTTAAATATCTAAAAAACAAGCTTCAGTTCAAATATTTTTTCAGAATTATTTGATAATTTCAAGAGACAAATTCATTCTTCAAAGTCCTAGTTTTCGAAATGTCTAATTAATAAACAGAAAAATTAATCATCAGCAGTAAATAAAGAAAAAGGAAAGGCAGGAGATATTTTCAGTTTCTGATCACCACATTTCAAGGAGGTACTTCTTTTCTGTCACACAGTAGAAACAAATATGTTATTTCAGCAATTTTACCATTTGAAATGTGACCCAACAAAACCCAAATTACAATAAATACTGAAATGGACAAATGCTGACATTCACTGGATCTTTTCATAATGTCTAGTACTACATCTTAAAGTACAATCTGTATATTGAAGTTCCTCATCCCTTCCACTACACAAAGTATAGCATCAATTCACAGCTGAAGTATTACAGGTCTTCACAGAATATGTGCAAGTACCAATGCATCCTTGCATTTTAAAAAAAATGACAGACTTCCTGACATGTGCCAGTAAAACAACAAAAGCAAAAAACTTTATCCTTTTATATAATGAAGCTACACAGAAGGAGTGAGCAAGGTAGCTGAAGAGAAAAACAGACCTTCAGATTGTAGTTAGTTATTAGTCTACATTCTCTGAATAAAAGCCTCTTAGGCATCATAGAGCAGAATAGCTGTATGTCATTTTTACTACATGAAATGACAGTAATTGGCAGAACACTTTCAGAAGATCAGCTAAAAAAAGTCACCAATTTCCCATTTTCTCATGCTCACTGATTACTGACAGCTAAGGTTTAGTGCAGGTAAACATGAGAGAACGGAAAACAAATGTAACTTTATAAATTAAAGAAAACTGACTGAAAAACACAAATCAAAAACTACTACTTTTTTTCCTCATAGATTACTGAAAGCCCATGCAGCATATATATAATCAATTCCTTGCTCACATTGCCCTTTGAAGGATGATGTTGCTTCCACAGGCCTGTAAGAGGGCAGGTATGTCAAACTACAAAAACTTCCCAAAATAGTTCCAAAACTTGCTTTAGCAGGAGATAAACATGTACAGGGAAATGATTCCACATGTGAACACAAAGCCTGGTAGAGCCTTCTCATGAGGAAAATCCAAGGCATTTCTGTATTACCATATAATATCCATGTATTAAGTAACAAGATAATTTAATTCTGGGCAAATTTCTTTATACAGATCAATAGAATCAAATACATATTTTAATAAAATCTCACCAATTGCCAATTCCATGTTTCCCCTCAGCTAAATAAAGAAATAAAAAACACTGAGTATTACATGTGCTCATTCTCCAGTCATACTAAACCATTCACTGGCCACACCACATATTCCTCATCATCAAAAAGCATTATTAATGAGCATTTTGGGAAAAAGAAAAGTTTTTCAATGTTTAATGATGTCTCACAGGAGAAGCATTAGATAATGGTCAAAACATACCCTGGAGGGAAATACTTTCTTAATATCTTATTATCCTAAGTTCATTACTACAGCAGAAGGCCATCTCTATCCTCAGGCAGTATCACATAAGCATCATTTTTTTCATTAGTGAAACATCAAGTAATCCAAAACAATTTTTAGATTATTATAATGATTGTTACTGACTTTTCAATAGGCTGACTATATCCTGGGTATGACACTGTTTTTCTCCATCAAACAAAGGTGATAACATACGTACTTTTCTGTCTGGCCAGTTGTATTTTGCAAATATTGTATCATACGTGTCCACAGCTCCATCAGTAATCAACATTATGGCTTGGCTGCAAATACTTCCTTGTCCTGTGTGGTTGAACTGTGAAAGGAAACAATCATTTAGTTACAGCACATTCCTAGATGGATGAAAGTACATAGGATCACGCTGGATAAACATGGATCTTCTAAAATCTTTAGCATCTTTACAAGTAGGTGGAAAAGTCTCAACTTGAAAGAATTTTATCATAGATATGACGTTCTTACTGAAATGACATTTCATGTGTGTAAAGAGAATCAGGATTCTTTCAGTATATCCCCACTTTATCAGCCTGAAAAATAAGAAACGACTCTTGCCCAGACTGAAATGTATTCCCCTGTTTAGAGATATCATATGTAATGAAGTGTCTGCTTAGAGTTCATTTAAATATCATTTTAAAAGAACAAGCTGCAAAAAAGAAGAAACAAACAACTGACAATTTTACTCTGAAGTACAGAGGATACACCATTTAGAGACACATATGACTATTCATTTGGCACTTGTATTCACTCAGGATTAATTCCATATGTTATTTTTCATAAAATGTTTATCTGGGAGAACCAAGTTAATATTTATATAACCTCACATTCTCCTATTACTCAAAATTAATATATACAAATAACTCAAGCTGCTGAACAGTACTTGAGCACAAGTACTTAGACAGCAATCAACATATCCTTTAGAGTACGCAAAGAAAATTCCAGCGTTTCACAGACGCAATCTTCTCCTGGTCAGAGAGCAAGTAGATTGGAATGAGTTATAATATAAGCTTTGATCTCTTGATTCTGGATTTAAAAGGCACCAGCTCCATGTGTCTCCCTTTGCTCTTTTTGCAGAGCAGGTTCTTATTTGTTAGTGCGTTATTTTATGTATCCAAGGAACTTAGGTGAAACATTGGTCTTTTAACAAAGAAACACAAATCTGGAAAATTACTTGATTTTTAATTACTCTATGAACACTAAAAAAACCCCAAACAACTGTGAAAAGACCAATACACTGGGGCATTACACATAACTCTATAGACTGGGCTAGCATTTGAATACATGCTGATGAATAAACAATCTCATTTTGTTACTTTCCTATGCAGTTTTAAGATACGTTATCAACTTCAAGGTCAGACAAGGCCTCAGAGTTGGTAATATACCTGAAACCTACCACCACTTTTCCCTTTATTATTAGGTCAAATTCCTTTATCATTGGTATGATCTTGGATCCAACAGGTTCTCAAAAAGATGAAGTTACTTTGTCAAGGGATATATTCTTCATATGGACAACATACTTTCAAGGAGACAAAGTATATTAAAATGGAAATTAATGCAGGGGGAATGCCTTTATATACTTACTTTAAAACATCACTCTGTGTATTTGCATTACTCTATGTAGTTATCTGTTAGAATATTCTGAAGAATAAGATAAAATTCAAATGCTGTGATGAGTAATATCTTCTCATATTTGTCTAGAACTTTAATTTTATTGAATAGCAAGGGTGATGAAAGTGTTTTCCATAATAATAACAATGACAAGGGCCTTTTGATGAACTACAATTAACTCAGTGATTCATCAGTTAGCAGCAAAAAATTCAATGCATCCTGACATTTACAGCATTTGGTTGTGATTAAGTCTTTTAAATGTCATGGAATTTTTTTTAATTGGGTATGATTTTTTTTTAAAGGTAATCAGTGCAAAGACTGCATTTGTCACCAAAAGAGATAATTGCAGTTGTCACATGACATAGTAGGTGCCTAACTACTGTACCAAGCACTTCAATATTCTTACACTGCATAATGAAGACTGCACAAATTGACAATTGGAAAGAATTGGGAAGTGGATTTTTAAATGTGCTTTTCAACAACATCAGTATAAACCATCTTCAAGTTTTAACAATCTAGGCAAGCACTGAAAAATAACTGCAAGGCAAAATTACCTGAGTTTAATTAGTGTAACTCCTGAGCCAGTCTTAAATCCAATCAGAACCTTAACAGGCTATTTGTGCAAAACAAAGCTTTTTCTTTTTTTCTTTTCCTTTTTTTTTTTTTTTTTTTTTTAAAATGTCCATCTCCCTCAACACACACACCTTTTTTTTTAAATGTAGAGGAGACATCCTGAGCTGACCTATAATTAACAAGAATAGCTTTCTTGCATATAATTGTCACATCATATAGTCAAAGTGGAAAATGGTTAGCTGTATTCTTTTAGGGAGAGATTAAGGACCTTTTTCTCTGTCCCAGGCTGTTTAATGGAAGTCTTTGCTGTTATGCCTATATATATTGGAAAATATTTTTATGCTGTCAGTTCTGGAAGTATATAGACAAGAAAGCTTGAAGCTATTATACTCTCTTTCATAGCATAAGTAGAAACAGTCATGACTCTACCTTGAATACCTCTGAACATACCTGTAGCATGATCTTTCATGAACTTATAGATCAAAATACTCTCACCCATGGTAGGCACAATTCAGTACATGGACATCACTACCTTTATTCTCAAAACTATAGGTTTCTCTAATGGGATTTCTATACCACATTCATCATTATAACTCCACTTACCTCACAGATTTCAAAACAAAACAAATCTCCCATCACTGTAATTTATTTTTTTTTCGTTTACAGACATTTGGAAGATCAGTACAGAGCATTACCTGCACTGATGTTGGTTGCTATTTACTGCCCTGCATCTGTTTACTAAGCCAATATTGGATTTCTTAGTAAAACTGTCTCCAAACAACCTGGAGTGTTCTTCACGCAGCTTTTTCTGTTGTCGCTTTTGGCATGCACCACACAAAGGAATAAGTTCTACTATGTCTGGGTGAACACATGGGCAGTGGGTGTAGGAAGATATTCATCTTTTCTTTTCAGATTTTATGCCTGAAAAAGAACTTATCAATATTGTGCTTCAAAATGAATCAGGAGGAATTGGAACCGTTACTTAAACTGTGATCAAAAAGGCAGGCACTTGTCAATGTATGCCTGGTGTATATACAGACACAAATTAATATAAAATGTATAAAAATAATTTGGTTATATCTTTCACCACACACAGACTGTATAGAATTCGTGTTCTATAGACAATATTTTACTATCACCACATTTTTAGTGAGTTGTAATTTCCTGTCTTAAAATTTCCAGTAATTGCTACATAGCAAGAAAGGTATTAGCAGCATAAATAAGAAAAGCATTAACTTACTTCATTGAGCATGTTGAAAGCTTCATTTAAAGCAATGTCCAGCATTCCAATTCCTTTTGCAAAAAGTTTGTCAAGGTGTTCCCTAAAATGCTGAGACATGAACAAAAATTTTTAAATTGTCAGTTTTGTGTTACAACATACCTGTTGATATCAATGATTAAGGATTTCTGATTTCTTCAGAGCTACTTCTTAAGCACAAATGACTGCATACACTAATTCACAGACCCAAGTAATTTCTGGTAGTTGACTCTTGAAGTCACACTAAACTATTAATGTTTAAACAATAATAATGTCTGAACAAGAATGATGCCAAGCAATCACAAGATAGTTTTCAGGATCTGGTAATTAAAAAAAGTAATTCTTCCTGAAACTTAGCTTTAGGATTTTATTTTTTGTATGATTCCTCCCATAAAGATAGTAGACCCTAAGGTGTTTGGACATTACAGTTTAAATGAAGGTTTATCAATGTCAATATAATATTTAGCATGGTAAAGAACTATTCTACACAAGAATGGGCTATTATATTGATGAGCCTTTTAAATCTGAAAAAAAAAAAAAAAAAAAAAAGGGTTTAAGTGTGACATATATATATTATTACAAATCATAATTTCCTTTGGAATATGTTACTAGAATTAAACGAGAATTACTTTGGATTATAAAACACCTGAACATTTCAGAGACAAGTACTGTGAAATGTTTATCACAATGCATATATATTATCAAATACAAACACACAGCATAAATAGATTACCCAAAATTACTATTAAACAGTATAATCTCCATTGCATAACTGAGTTCACATGATCTGTCAGGAGAACAAGTATTTTCTCTTGGCATATCTATATATACACAGATTCTGAAAAATACATTGTTGATATTTGAAGACATATAACAGGGATGTTTGTTTGATACAAAGAAATAAAAACATTAAAAATCGATTTCAAGCTCTACGAATTTTAACAAATCAATGATTTCTGCCTCCAGGCTTCAGAGTGAACAGATGCTACAAGGTGATTCTGCAAAAGCATTAAATAACTGAAATGCACATGTGGTTTGGTCTTTGTTTGCCTGGAGGGGGTCTATGGGGGTTTTTTAATTTGTTTTTTAAACCAACTCCATTCTCTGTCTTGTCTTTGTTTTTTGAGAGTTTCAGCACTTTGTATGTCCAGTGGAAAAATCACACGAGAAGGTAAAAACTAAATTTTTTTTTTCACTTTTTAATATTCCAGATGCTTTAGCTGTGCAGTATTAATTGGAACCATGCCAAAAGAATTATGCTTCACTTTACAGACAGCACAAAGAATAGCTCCCTCAGATTGTTCATTCTACATATAGCTGAGGTTATGTATTATTAAACAATCATAATGTACTCTTGTGCTTTCATAGAGACTGGTTCTTTAATCTCTTAACGAGTGGTACTTTATTCTGACTTGAAAGGTCATACTATTGACACAACCATTATCTGTCATGCTGTTCTTTTAAGGAAAATGTGTAAGAATAAAATCTGTATCCCCAAGTACTACCTTTTTTCCTATTTTACATGTCCAGCAATACCCTGACAGTTGTACTATAGTGCCCCATTTGTTACTGGAAGAGGCATTTTTAAAACCAATTGTATTCTTGGTATATGAGAAAACCATTTTCAAACTAGTACACCTCTCAAAATTTCTCTATAACTTGCCCACGTGTTGCTGCCACTCAATAATCCCCTTACAAAAGCACTGCAAAACAGAAGAGTATACTTTAACCCTACAATTAGTGAAAAAAAAAATATGTCAGGGCAGGACATCAACCGCCAAAATAGCAATTCAAAGAAAAAATATTACATTATTTTGAAATAAGATAGCAAACACCTTAATACCACTTTGAATAACTTTCAGGAATCGAACAGAACCCAGGAAGCAGGAGTCTCCTGTTCTTCCCGAGGCAAAAAAAAGCAGTTTTTAGTATGGACATCTTAACAACTCTTTTTAGTAATTAATTGCACCAGAAATACTATTGGTACGTCTCAGCTTCTCTTTCCTGTCTATTAGAGCCCTAGATCAATACATCTGAATTTCTTAGGGTTTGAATTTAATATCTGTCCAACTGTGTGCACAAATGTGCAACTGAACATCTAATTTGCATGTGCAATTATCAGAATATCTAATTGCGGACTCAAATAACTAATTGACATGCATAATCTTGCTAATTCTGAATGCAAATTAGGTACACAATTATGACAATCAGTCTGTGATGTCTGATTACGAAATTATAGGGCCAGAGCTCAACAGGAGAAATTGTGTCTTATTACAGTGAGGAAGCAAAAACATTTTCATCTTTGGAGGTATCTATGGTCCATTTAAAAGCAGCTGAAAAACATGAGCTGGAGTGAGGATACAAACTCACTTGTTCATGTTTGCCAGGGCAAGGCATTTCCATGTATCTATTCAAGTTCAAACCAGAACATCAGTGATGCACATACTTGGTCTTAGACCCTTGCATGGTGCTGATCTTGTCTCTCTGTAAACACTATCTGCTGACAAAACCAGAAAGTCATGGAAATTCTAGCATCTGATAATAATCATTTTTCACAAATCAAAAGGGTTCTTCTCATTTTCTTCATGCCAGTTAGAGGAACAAAAGGGTACACTGAATGGGGTATAATGACATTGTTTTTCCAAAGATGAAAAATAATATTCACATGCCGATTTCTGCTTAAAAATCAGGTGGGTCAACTTCACTTGGAATATTTCAGAACTTAAACGAGGACGAACACAGAATGCTTTTAATGATCTCCACATTATATGCTTCATGGGACAGTTCTAAAGAATACTAAACCCCACACCACTGTTGCATACAGCTTTGGCATAACTGAACGAGAGATTAAATTTTTAACCATTTATCATGATTGAACTTAAGAGTTTCTCTTATCAAGAAATTATCAGAAGGATCTTGTGGCGTACCCAGGTGTATTCACCTTATCAAGCCTCAACTTAATCAACAGCTTTAGGGATTTTCGACCCTACTTAGATGACTACAATAAATTTCCAGACTTCAGGGATTAGGGAAAAATAATAATAGAATCATTAAGGTTGGAAAAGATCTCTATGATCATCAAGCCCAACCATCAACAAAATACAATAGCAAGTCATATTTCTGTTACTTCTTTTTTCAGTTCCCTACTTTTGATTTATTAGGGTTTAATAGTTCATAAATTTAAATAATTCAGGCTAAGTAATTAATTTCAAAAGGCTGTGCTTGGGAGATGATATGTATGATTTCACAAAAATTCAGAGCATTTTTTCATGATTCAGAGCCCAGAGGAATTTTCAGAGGCAGAGGGTGTTATCTGAATACAAGTGAGAAGAATCCCAGGCTTTCCTAATTTCAGGTCATTTCAGGCAATTTTAAAAGTGCTCTGAGATGAGGAAAGGTGTGAAAACAACTTTTTCTTCGTGTCAGAAGCTCCGAACTTTGCAGTCAACATGACACATTGGTGTATCTTGCCTATAGTTAAGCTGAAGAGTAATTTACTGATTTAGAGGCAATCCTGAAGAAATTTTGGAGCGTCTTTTTTTATTGGTTTCTTATTTTGCAGGCTGTCCTAATGCCTTCACAAAGTTTACTAAGCTAAGATTATGAAAATTGGAATCTATAATCATAACAAGATAAATTTTTACATTCTGGAAGTGAAGAGAATCTGTTCACAGTCTTAACAAAGCAGAGGACCACCATCAGCACAAGAGCCAGGGAAATTTTTCAGCCTCCATTACAATCACAAGGATATTCAATAACCTTCAAGTTTTCCCCTTTTTAAACAAGAAAATAAAAGTTAAAGGGAAAAGAACAGCCATTTTCATTCAACATACAAGGAACACATGCCTGGTGAGTGCCATAACAGTCCTGTCATCTCTGACATACACAAAAAAAAAGCAGACAAGTTGTCAGCTAACATAATCTCTGATGTCTGACATTTTGGTATAGCTTCTTTTTAACACAGCAAATATTTGCAAAATTTCTGATGGATTTTTCCCTACCATCATGACAAAGCTAGTCACAATAGTGGCATGCTTGACTCAAGTTTTAATTGGCACAGTGTCTGCAAGACTTCACAGGCTGCTTTAAAGTATCTTAACATGAGGACACAACCTAAAACCTCACAAATAATATATATCACCCAATAAGTTCAACTTACTGTGATTTATAGCAGATTCTTTTTCTGGAATACCTGAAAACCTGTTTGCCTTTATATTGTATTTCTCTATAACTAACAAGATGGAAATACACATGGGTAGCAAGTTTACTGTTGTGAAATTCTGACCAAATCATGTCCCCACCTCTAATCTTCCTGCCTATCTACAGACTCTTTTTTGTCTCTCTCTTTTTTTTTTTTTCCCCCCCCTCCCTGAGGTATTTTAGGGCTTCTGAATTAGTTGAATCATGCCCAACTTCCTATTTATACAGTTTTCAGCATTTTTATTACAACAAAGTTTTGACTTCCTTCTTGTTGGGGCAGTGTTTTAGTCCTGTTTTATTATAGCTTACTTGTGATCACAAAAATACAGCAGCATTTATGGTGAGTAGAAATACCCATGTTAGATGGGATTACAGGACCACAGACTCAAGTCTAAGTATATATGAATAAAGCATTTTCCACTGATTCCATAGAGGGAAGTAACAGCTCACAATTGTTACTTGCAGCAGAGTTTCCACAGTTACTATATTTGCTATTAATTGTCTGAAGAGAATGACCTTCCTGCAGAAAAGCACTGCTAATGGGTTCAACATTTCTTCAGATTTCTGTCAGTTTTAGGGCAAGTCTGCTACTTCTAGTATTAATTTCCATACTCATCCCTACATGCTATAACCCTAAAAGCTGCTAAAAACAGACCTGGCAAAGGTTTATCAGATTTCTGAACTACATCAGCATATAAAGCAGTAGAAAAGAAAAGCAAACAAAAAACACAACAACAAAAATAATCAGGAGGCATATGTGTGAGGTGTGGGAGTGATGTTTATTGGTGTGTCACAGGGAAGTTTACCCACTTGTATTAGCAGCTGATAAATGTGCACTCACATCTGTAAAATGCATTTCAGCATCATCCCTCTTAAAATCCATTGCCAGGACAAATCCACCTTAGCTTGCTGGTGTTGATTATCTAACCCCTTGAGTTAGATATCCAGGACAGACTGGATTTTTTTCAGGAAAAACAATCCTGAACAAAAAGCTGAAGATTCAATATTCTCAGATTAAAAGCAAATTCTTAAGTCAATTCATTGCCTGGGGCTGCAATAGGAAACTTCAAGCCAAATTTCAGTGGTCTGGGGCTAGCTGAAAGTTTTGGAGGTAAATAATGACTACTTGTTTTTTAAAAAAATGTAGATTTCACTGAGACTTTACAATGTTGTTTTTTAAAGAGCTAAGCAATCCAGTCAATGATCTTTTTTGGAGATCTGACAGAGGTGGATAGAGAAATACACCTCACTAATTTACTTAAGTAAAATTCAATATGCAAAACCTGTATGTACCAACCTCTTATTGGCAATTTCACTCAGCTTCGTTGCCGAGTCTCTCTTCTGGTTATTTAATTTCTGGTAATTGCATACAAAAATAAAAGCTCATTGGAAGTTATACCTACGTCTGTCTATTTTTGTCATTCTAATTTACACAGGGTGAGTTCCTGATTTAGTTTGGAGTTACTGTGCCTATCTGTGCATCTAGAAGATGATATATTTCATCTGGAAACATTTACAGAGAAAAGTCCTCAAACTATATATAGTACATTAAAACAACATATAAAAGAGGTATGCATATTGTAATATTGTTACTTTAAATCTGGAGTTACACTAAATCAGATTGTCATCCGATTCCTTTGGGGTAGGTAAATTGTAACATGGAGTTTCTCAAAGATGAAAACTGCTTGGCCCAAGAAAACTAGTATTAAAATAGGCAGTTCCACATGTTTGTAATTTGTGGAGAAAGTGCAGACGGTGACAGAATAGTGTCTGAACTATTTCCCACTCTTTTTTAAATTTGTTTACAGCAAATTGATACACTTCAAGGTAGCAGCTATTTACTGCTAACGCCAAATTATAAATTAGTCTGGTAAAATTCAAATATATGTTACATATTTTATATTACTAAACCACACTTAGGATCACAGATTAATTTCAACCTCATTTATGCTCCCCAATGTAATTATAGACTTAATCTTTGCCATAAACAAAACTTGAAGCAAGCTCTGCAAATTCAAGATAGTTTACAACATTCTGTGAATATGTCTCCACATCTAAACTGAACATTCAATGCAGGTATGTGCCAACACAAAAATTTTGTTGATGAAGGCTAGACTATGAAAAACCTCCTAAATAACCTTCTAAATAACTTGATGCCTGCCATATCACATAAAATTACAAATATTTTCTTTTTAAATTACTATATTATGTTGTAAAAATGAGAGCAGAAACTTCATGTTGTGATTCCAGAAAAAAAAAAAGTTAACTAGAAATTACATTGATTCTTAATCTGAAGAATAAAATGAAATTGTACTTTCCTATTTTGCATAACTGAGCACTGCTCATAAAATCTAAGAATCATCTGATTGGCATGAAAACTTTTTCACCAATTAAATTCAAACAAATATGATATTAAGCAACATATGGGTATATGGCAATATTCAGTCTCATCAATTGTATTTTTTTATGAAAAATGCCAGCAGGATGTAATTTGAACACCTTCACAGAAATTTCTTGAATGAATGCATTATTATTTTGACACGCCTATTTAGAGTGCTAGGGGACTTCATTCACAGAGTATTATATTTGTTGTAATTTGGTTTGAGACTTTGTTTCAATTTTAGTGTTAGTTTGGCTTAAGAATGCAATCTCTTCCTCTGTAATTTTTTTTAACACAATGATAGTTCAATTCAAAGCAACTGAAGTATTTTGCTTACAATAATTACTAAATTTTATTGACAATATATTTTCAGTGATTTCTGTATTTTTCCATTAAGTTTATTGAGTAAAGTTGACTAGAATGTTTTTCCTCTTTCTTCCTACATAAGACACGATTGAAATGGTATGAGGAGAACAATTAATAAATTATAAGAATGGAATCATTGTACTAGGAAAAGATCATTAGAACACATTATTGCACATTGCTTCCCATCTCTCTGCTGTTTCGTTATGTTCGTTCCTTACCTCTTTGTTGGCTCTGTCTGCTTGAACTAATGTTCCATTCAGACACGGCTCTACATAGTGAAGTTCTTCATTATACTACAGAGAGAAATAAAAAGTATGATGAAAAATTTAATTAAAAGCTTTGAAAGATACAATTTAATGATTTATAAGTACAGTGAAGCACACACACATAAAGCAAAACCAAAAGGATTTTGTTGATTTTTCAAAACTAGCTGTGGGTTTTTTTTTTCCTTTTACATAATTCTTTATGTTTTAGAGGTTTATACTTTTAAAAATGAGCATTTAATCAAATGTATGCCAACATTCAGGTGAAGTTAACAGGTACTATAGACACCTATGGCACAGATATCCTTCAACTTGAAATATGGGTAGTATTAAGAGGTCAGGTTTGATACATCAGAGTCACAACTCCCAATTTCCTTACTATGTATAAAAAATATTTGACATAATATTTGGCTAATACCTTGGAAGGTTAATAGTGAAACAACTAAACAAAAAGTCCATAAGCTTTAATCAAACCTGGGCATGTTTGACAGAAGTCAGAATTTCAGTTAAACAAATTGGCTTATTATACATTAAGACATGAAGCTGTGACGGATCTATATAAAGATTTATCTGCTTATCTTGCAAGGTTTAATTGAGTTTTTAACAATGTTAATACAACTGAGCACAACTCTGATTACAGTTAATGAGAATACTAAATGTCTCTGTGTACGGAATACTGAAATGTATAACATGAAAAGCAAACTGAAAAGCTTTTAAAACTTTTTGTACAGTGAATCATGAAGAAGAGGCTCCAGGGAGACCTTATAGTACCCTTCTAGTACACCTGAAGTGTAATCTCACTCAAACATCTGCCTATAGACAAAAGGCACAGGGGGTTTTCGGTGCTTTCACACCAAGAAGCCTCTTGCTTGGGCTTCATTGTATCATGATCACTGAAACATCCTCTCCAATCTTGACAAATATGATTTACCCTGGTGGCACTTGCAGAGCAGTGCTTCAGATGTAACTTTTGTTGATAATGTAGGTCACAGTAATCCTCTGTTACTGTGCACCCTGTCTGTGTCTTCCTCTAACACACCAAAATTTCAAAGTTCATAATCCAGCCACAGCCTACATATGCCATTCCTCACTAAAACATTCAGTAGCTTCTTCACATCACTGATCTCTGTTACCAGTTTCCTAACAAGTTTTGTGTTTTCTTTACATTATTATTTTTTTGCCTTGTGTTGCAGCAAGGATTTTGGACAAGCAGTCCAAAAGAACTCCTTAAAACCTCGTCTTTCAAGATACCTTCATGGTGCCAGGACAGCCCTTCATCAGCTCACGCTGAGTACTGTCACGGCCTCCTTGCTTTCCCGTGCACTTCTGTGGTAACACTTCCAATGCAGTGAATAATTTCACCTTCATGTTTTTACAGTAACTAAACCACTAGTGTGAAATGAAATTAAACAGCTGAAAATAAAATCCCATTCTCAGTTGTTATTCCTACTTATTTCAGTTAATAAACACAAATTCATCGTAAAATAGGTTGTAGAGAGGAAAGAATCTTGAGATGAAAAAACTACATCAGACAAATTCTTTAAGTACCACAAGCAGTTAAATATCTTTCTAAATATCAAGAATTTCTTGTACTAACCAAATGACATACTAGGTGCAATCAGGCTGCAGACTGTGAAGGAGAGGATGGTGAAGGGCCCTGTGTCAGCCACAGCTGATCCCAGCAAGACGAGCAACCTCTGAGGCGCCAAAACTGCAGCAGCAAACCTGAGGAGACTGCAGCCTCCTCAGGCAGGCAGGTACATGGAAAAAGCCATCAGGGCCTGAAAACATTTGAAAACCCAACTGGAAAGGTGCCATGCTGAGAGGGGGTCACTTCTGGACACCCTGGTCTCCAGGTCACCCATAGCCAAACAGGGACACCTCTGAGGGAGTTCAGCCATGGCCAACCAAGGGTGAGGTGGGGGCACGCCTGAGCAACTGCAGCCCAGGGGTGACCCATAGTGAAGGGAAAAGCAAAGAGCAGCAGAGAAAAAGCAGGAAGGAGCAAAGAAACAAGCACAGAGCTGCTGACAGAAACTTACACAGGACCTCGACCCCCCCACACCACCCCAGCAGCTCACCCAGGGGAGAGACTGAACCCAGGAGGTAAAGGGTGCTGAGGGCAGAGAACAGCAGGGGAGGTGCTGGACACAGGCTGAGGCCGGGGCAAGGGGAAGAAGAGGCTCAACTGAGGTTTTTTTTCCTAATCTCAATATCCCAATCAGTGATCAGAAGTTTGTGTTAAATTGGCAGTAAATTACATAAATATTCTGTGACCCCAAAAGTTTTGCACTTTTTAAAGCCATCCTTACCTACATGGTTAATCATATTACTTTTTAAATACTGTAAGACTATCCTCTGGTCAGAGATTTAAAACATGTATATGTAGCATGGAAAACTACCTACCATAAACAAATAACAGGAGTTACTAGTGATCTAATTTATGTCTGTTAGCTCCAGTAACACCTCTGCATGACTCACACATACATACATACGTACATTAGTTTCAGATTTGCACTGAGGAAAGCAGGAACAATGAAGAGCTATGGCTGGCATTCTATCATGCCTTAAATGTGTCAGCAAAAGGTAAGAGCTAGTTCTGTCCCAGGGACAAACTTTCTAGCAGGACCGGTTGCAACAGGACAATGGGTAATGGTTTAAAACTAAAAGTGGGTAAATTCAGACTAGATATAAGGAAGACGTTTGTTGGTTTTTTTACAATACGAGTGGTGAACCACTGGAATGGGCTGCCCAGAGAGGTAGTAGATGCCCCAGACCTGGAAATATTCATGGTCAGGTTGGATAGGCCTCTGCACAACACGATCTAGTTGAAGATGTCCCTGCATACTATGGGAGAGTTGGATTACATAATCTTTAAAGGTCCCTTCCAACCAAACTACTCCATGATTAATTTGTACATTGCAACCATTTGCAATCTGCACTGTACTAATAAAGCTGTGAGCGTGAAAAAAGAGGAAGAGGGAGGCACCACAACGACAGTGCAGGGGGACACACCCTGAAGTAAAAAATTAAGGTAATGTAGAAAGTTAATACAAAATACAAAAGATTAGTACTCTCTGCAACTCCCAAACTCAAGTTGTTGAAGGGATTTCAAATTGCAACTCATATAACACCAGTTTGAAAACACTGCCACATGAATTAGCTTTCATAGGAACATTACCATGTCTACGCAGGTGGTTCAGACATGATCTTATATCCATCACCCACCTCCAACAAGTGTATTGTGTGATATAAAACAAGAGAGCTAGCAACAAACAATGGAAGATCCTGAGACACTCACCGCAATTATATTGAAGAAGTCATCATCTCCAAGGGTATCCAAAATAGATGAAACTGTCTGTTTTGCAATAGTCAAGCGAAGTCCTTTCATACTGCCACTGACATCCACTAAAATCACAACATCTTTTGGAGAAGTTGCTGCCTGGATATACCTAAGACAAAAGACAAAACACCTTCATCTTTGAAATACTACTTTAAAGTTGTCTTCCTTTTGAATTTCTTAAACACTGATAGTCATCTATTGCCTACCATTTTCTATTTCTGCAGTCAAATGCAATTACTCCATTTTCATCAGGTTCCCACTTAATTCCTGTTTAAAAAATGAGATGAAAAGATGAAATTACAACATTTTCATAGTGCCTGTTCTAAATATATCTATGGTATTGGGGTAAAGTGGCATTTAAAGGAATTTCACATGCATATGTTGCTTAAACATAAAACTTAATAGGTAACAATATATTTTAACCTATTTCTATAGAAATAAAAGAAGTGATCTAATTGCATTATTTTTATGTCTGTGAAAGTAAATGTTTAAATAAGCTTTTGAAGTCTTTAAATGTAAAGATACCAGGTTAAATGGAAGTCTAAAAATTGAACAAAAAATTACAATTAAATCTTCCTGTATTCATCAAAAAAGCACATTACCTAAGCTCAGTACTATATTAGACACTATATGAAATGTCTAATCCTTTTGCCCTCCTTTCTCCACAGTTTATTTAGAATTTATTTTTCATACATCTACATATGTGAATAGGAATTTACATGAGAATATGAGTTAGTGTAGGGGCTTCAACTCCAAATACAAATTGGTAAAAAACCCTCACAATGTTGTAAATAAGGATTAGAAATACCCATTAAAGTAATGGTTTGTGGCAATACTCAGCAAAAATTTGCAGCCATAGCATCTTGTATTTTAAGTTAGAAATTGTGTTCTTCTTACCTGGATATTGTCTGAAAAATCCTTTTGCACTTCCAAAGTACTGCCAGATGAGAGATGGGTCACGATCAAAATTATCCACAAACACCTTATTTAAAGATTCTGACCAATAAACTCCATTTACAATAGCTGGGTCTGGGTGAAAATAAAAACAGAGAAAAGTGATTTTCTTTATAAACAGAATCCCTTGAACTCTATCATCTTCAGCTTATCCAGTACCCAAAAATCTACTGACTGCAAAATTCTGCAGAACATGTTTTGGTTTCCTTTGTCAATTATGTGATTCAAAACAAATTATACACCTAAATAATGGAAATGTGGTTAAAATACAGAATAGACACCAGATACATTTTTTAGATAAGTTAAAATTGCTTACCACTTATCTGGAACTACTGTATCACTAGTTCTTGAGAACATAAATGAGTCAATCAAGTAATAAATTCTTTACTCAATTTACTTTCCCTAAATGCATGGAATGTCTCATCACAACACTTTATACGTTTATTATTTTAATCTTCAACTTGGCAAGTTGATTCACACTGCATCTGGAAGTTTACATGTAGGATCAGAAAGTGAAATACCTTTTATTTCACACTTGACTGAATTATGATCTACATACAAACACAAATTCCCATGACAAATAACACTAATTGTTATTTTAAAAAAACTGGCTCCAGATTTCACAACAATTACCTCATTACTTTTGATTTCCAAGAAAGAGAAAAACAAAGCAAATCATTGATGTTGAAAATAAACTATTTTTGTTTAAAGCATCCTCATCTATCAATTCCTAGAAACGCAGGCTGTCCAAGTATGTATTTATGCTGATTTGGTTAGATAGGAAACCATAAATAAATGAATATATCTTTGCCTAAGTTACTGAATTTCAAACTGTGAATTTTGAAAGATGAGAAACAATTAAGATATACTGTATTCCAAATTCAGTCTGTATGTGAAGTCAGCAGTACAGAAAGGAAAAAATGTAACAAAATCACAGATGCATTATTTCATTTGTAAAAGCGTGCATACATGAATACACAGTAACATTTGTCCAACCATTTGAAAAATGTTTCCATTAGCTTGGGAAATAATACTGTACTGATTTCAGAAGGCTGCTTAGAATGTAATTTTAATGGAGTGGAAAAAAGGTGAATTGTTATATTTTCTTAAGTTACCGTGAAAAACAGCTGAAAAAGGGAAGTGTCTCAGCTACAGATGTCTAAATGTTGCTTTCATCTAAATATTTAGGTTTGCATAGAGGAACTTCCGAAAAAGCAAGGTCAACGAAACAGATGTTGTTTTTAAAATACATCTAATAAAGTTACTTATTTCTCTAGAAGATGAAAAATACATTTAGAACCTGTTCAACCAGACACATATCAAACAGACCAATGTCATCACTCCAACAGTTCTGTTTCACTTTTGCCTAGCTAGCAAAATCCAATGTCCAGTTGTTTTGAAGCCTGAAGTTACTCCAATAAAAAGCTGTGATTTTAAGGCATCACTAATTAACATTTTTAACTGCCTATCCTAGGATCTATCATCAGTTTGTAAAAATACGCTACTATTTCAACGTCCCAAAATTTGATCCATTGTTCAGCATTTAGGCATTACAAGAGAAGTGAAGCACTAAAATGAGAATCCTATTCTCAGTTCCCTGAACTTTCCCAGTACTGAATCAAATACTGTTCCTCTGATTCTCCTCCCATACACAGGTTCTGAGCAACTAAAAACCACCGTGGCATTATTGATTCAGCATTACAATATTGAGTTAAGGTGATAAGTTTCAGTGAGCTTTAAAAACCTAGTTCAGAGGGTTGAGTTTGATTTGTTGGTGTTTTCCTTAGAAGTATTGTTTGAAAAGTCTAGAGGAAAAACAGGAACTTCTCAGACTATGGAGGACAATAAGCCATCCATTTATCCTTCAGCCATCAGGGTTAGTGTAAAGCCACATCACTCAGTCAGAATAATTCTGTCATAATTTATCTTAAAACAAGCTGTAGAGTTTCTTAGCAACCCACACTGAGATATTATTCCAAGACTGCATGATTTACCTCAGTATCTTACAGAACGATCGGTTCAGCAGATTTCTTCTGTCATGGATTCCTCAGAGGATAATTGCTCACATCCTTTCCTGTTAAATTAGTGGTACAGTGCCACTCATCTATGCAGAGCCTTCACTCTGCCTCTCACCCCAATGATCATTTCCTTTAAATTCTATATACACTCCACAAGGTTATGGGACAGATTTAGTTCTCCACCTGGTAAGCTCTAAACTGAATGTGAAGCCCTTCCAGTGGCATTAGAAAATAAGTATTAATATAAAAAACAAAGATATACAAAACTGCTTTTTAAGTGTGATATTAAAATGTCCGTGCCACTAGAGCACTGAATTGCTTTAGTCACCTATGATGAGAAACTTAACACATTTACATGTCTGTACCACAGATCAGAAAGCTCTGTGGTAATACAGTCTGGAATTTTTCCTTGAGCACGATTCATTGAGTCTACTTTTTGCATTAGGTTGACAACACTAATCACCCAAATACTGATCAGCATAAACATAACCCAGTGATTCTGACATTTTATATTGAGCACCATGGGAAGGAACACTGTGATTGGTCCATTGGCCACCTGACTCACCCTCTCCTCACCATTGGCATAGTGACACACCCCCCTCTACCTCGTATCATCTAATAACCTATATGTTATGCATGTAGTTCTAGGTACTTTCCAACTTCAGTAAGTACACTAAATTGCTTTAATTGTTCCCACTATTTCAGTGAGAAACAGTGTTCTTAAGTTTTTATATTACTGGTGAATGTCACCCATGCTATCTCGGCAACCCCAAAATAGCTATATGTAACTAGTGCTAAATGACTGCTTGTAAACATTTGGAAATTTGGGAAGGGGAAAAAAAGAATAAAAGATAAGGTTTAATATAAATTGTAAAGTCATTAATGTGATATTGTGTGGCTCAAAGGCAGTAAGTGTAAATAGCTTCTGCCACAATACTTGAAACATAATTTCTGCTTTTGCTTCCTGGCAGTAACAGCTACAATATAATTAAAATATTTTTTTTCCCTTGCCTTTTAGATGGGCTGGCTTGCAGCTATGGGGGATTTTTCTCCACTGCTGTTTGTGTAGCTGTTACCTGGTTTTGTTACTGATATGTAATATAAAACCAACCCCGGGGGCAACTGGGTACACTAACACAAATCTGAAACATAACTGCCAAAGAAGAGTGCAAATGCATGTAGCAATTAACCTGCTGTCATAGATACTGCTGGTACTGCTGATCCAAAGAAATAGGTCTGAAATCCCAACAAAGGCACCCGAGGTGTGCAGACTGAAAGACTTGCAACAGCATGCCAAAGGTTAGCACTATAATGAAATGTATTTTAATTCACAGAACCCCCAAAAATACCTAGAGTAGGATAAATCTATGGAATGAAAGTAACACATACACAATGCATTTTGCTTCCTAATTATTTCAGCAAGATTTATAGAAAGCAAGGGAGAACAGTGAAGAAATCAGTGACTATAAAAAAAATGCAGAAATCTGCTCTTTCTCAACATACTGTGCTTTACTGCCAAGAAGAAAAATGTTACCAATGATCTTTAGGTTCTGCCCCTCACACCCCACCCCACTCCCGCACTTATTGTATTGTCATTGTAATATAACCAATTTCTTCTGGAAAGCTGTCAAAGATGCTGGCATCCAAATTTGTGTTCCTTCTTGTAACATCAATGACCTGAGGGCAGCCCCTAGCATTACAGAGCAATACTGTCATACAGCAAAGCAGTATGAGTACAGCCTACATGACTGAGCACTGAAAAAGGAATGTAAAATCCAACACCCTTTTGGCTCAAAGAGAGCAACAATATTAGCTTCGTTTTGAAGACACTGACAACATATTTAGTCTGGTGATATTTTAAAGAATAACAAAATCACATGCTTTGCTGGGACATACACCCACAATTAATAATTATACTACTCAACACTAATATGAGTGCTTTTCAGGGTGGTCCAACATATTCAAGAGCTGAGGCTTGATTCCAGTTTTGGCAACTGCCTTTGCTTTTTTCTCTTTTCCCCTTGTTCTGCCTCCACTGAGTAATGCAGATGCATCAGCTCACAGATTAAAGCATCTGGCCATCTGTAGACACAAAAGAAGGTGTCTGTCCATTTTGCTTCATGTGCTGAGAACCATTCACCAATGTCAGAAATCACATTCCCTCCTCCTAAGTATATGAGGTGGTAAAGACTTCCAGTGCATGACTGCATAGAGGCATAATAGCAGATTCTTAGTTGTTTCAGCTTCCAACATTGCTCTAAAATCGTTCCTCTCTTCCTTAGAAGCAGCAGCAGAACTGCAGTATGGCCAGATGTGTTTATTTTGATGCTGTTTCATGTATGGGTTTGGGAGTTTGGTTGCTTTGTTTTTTGGTTTTTCTTCTGTGAACAAGGTTGTCCAACATTCTACTTTATTCCACAATTACAGCTCCACACTCCTCACACCAGTCTGGCATAGAGATAGCAGATCTCAGCTCTGCTAAGATCTTGACACTTTACGAATTACAAAAAGTGTCCTGCAGCAAATCAGTACCTTTGGGGTCACCCATTTGGCTACTGACCTGGTCTGACCCTGCTTAACTTATCAGATGTAACACCTAAAACCAGCCAGTATATGGGCAGACCTGTGAATCAGTTAGGGTAAAGCTCTGGAAACAGCATATAAGCAGAAATGGTGAACACAGAGCATAACTTTTTTTAAGAATTAAAGGAGGAACTTGGAGTAAAAGTCAAAGCCTTCACTCACTGTCCATCCCAGGAAGAATTAGAAAGATGCTGTTTTAATAGGGCTGTTGTCACAGGAGCCAGGCATACAAGCCAGTTACACCTCTCACTACCACAGTCTAACAAAATAAGATTTCTCACCCAGCAAATACTAAGAGCCCTTTAACTGAGGAGTCAAACTCAGTTTAACTGAAGTCAAACCCCTGTAATTCTGATGGTTGATTACTCCATAAATTAACACGCCCACAGATACCAAGATATTGAGGGTTGTCAGGCCCAGGACAGTGGTGGAGTCACAACCCCTGGAGGCATTTAAAAGGCATTGGACCTGGTCCTTAAGGACATGGTCTAGTAGTTGACTGTGATGTTAGTCAAAGGTTAGACGGGGTGATCTTGGAGGTCTCTTCCAACCTAAACATTCTGTGATTCTGTGATATTTTTGTATTCTCAGAAAAGCACTGATTTCCATATTTTTGAAGGATGCGATTTAAAAGACTGTGAAACATGAAAGATCAGTAAGAAAATACCACAGCACAGACCTGTAGGATGCCAAGGCGTGACTGAGAGCACGAACAACATGGAAAACCACAGCTGGAAAGTTTTCCAAGCAGGAAAGAGAAAACAAACGCTCAGGACATAGGAATTAGCCAAACTGAATAGAGACCCTATATACACTAGTACCCAGGCCCAAGTGGACTGGGCTAACAGCATTAAACAGCTGCTGGTTCCAGACCCTTGCAATGAGAGCTAAAACAGTGGCTCCACAGCTTCTAATCAGTCATGAGAGAAGTTAATACTTATCAGAGACAATAATGCAGAAAAAGGTGAGATAAAAGAGGAGATGGAGTAATTTTCTACTATTACAGGCCAATGGTAAAGTATTATCTCTTTCTTGCCCCTGGAAGTAAGAATAGCAGAGGCACCATGATTAACAGAGGTCTCTCAGGTCAAAATGCCTCTTCATGTTGTACCTGAGATAGTGTGTATTAACAAACATTCACAAGCTCACATTTTTGAAAAGGCAAAGCCCAACCCCAAGTAACTAAGCAACAGCTGCCGAATGAGGAGTGGTGGAGAGTAGGGCTTTTTAGAGGAAAAACTTCAAGTTACTGTGTAGTCTGTATCTGACATCTAGTTGCCATGGTGATGTGGATGTATTAGAAACATACAGATTAGATCCACAGCCAGAGACATCCAAACTAGGATACAAGATAAAGCACAGTACACATCTTGCGTAGTAATGCCAGCATTTCCAAAAGGTTCTCTGTTAAAGACAGAGCACTGGAAAAAAAAAAAAAAATAAAAATCTGTGAAGCTGAAGCCCTTTGCAAGAACAAAGCAGCAGCCTGAGTAGACTGAGAATTGGATCTGAGGCAGAATTTGAGCAAAACCAGATGGAAAAAGTGAAGTCTGTGCAACTTTGTCCATAGCTACTAAGAGTTAAAACAAAGAAATATGGGAAAATAGAAAATTCTATGCAACCTTGACTAAATCAGACTAAGAAAGTTCCTTTTAAATTAAACAATGACCAAAGTTAGGAAAGCAGTGCTAACACTATCCTAGAGATCTTAAAATGCAAAGACAAACAGTTCAGGGGAAGGATTTCAAAATATAAATACAGTGAGTGGTTCAGGAAAATATGGGGCCACAACTATTTAAATAATAACTGCAGTATGTTGAATTTTCAGAAGCATAGTCCATAAAATCATATACGACAGTGACAGACAAGATTTTATTTCTTAATTTCACACCTTGAAGGAAAAGGGTTTTACATATCTGCTAGCTGCAGATTATAATCTTTCTGCATCACTTGAGAAATGATTTTTTTTGGTTCTAATATTCTAGAAAATAGGCAATCTCAATTTTGACAGCCACTTGGAAGGCTTTGATAGGAAAGTATGACTGAACAATATTCATTGCTCTTTTTAAGAATCAAATTGAAAAAACCCTCACTTAATCAAAAAATGGTTGTGCTTCATCATGCTTTAATATCTTTTAGAGAAGGCTCTATTACATGTAGATTTTTTTTTCCTATGCAAGCAAAACTTTTGATTAGAGTCTGCATTTATTGACTTGTAGTGCATAAACTCATCTTTAAGCACACAGTGAAAATCATGCAATGGAAATTACATTTGACACAGGTGATATTCTTTACCAGTCTCTAAATTTTTGAAGCAAAACTTAAAGATAATTTGTGAAGTCTAAGTTTTACTTTTGCAACGTTTCCAGTATTCAAAAAGTAAACATGGTAAGCAGAAAATCAAGACTAGACCTGATCCTTTTGTTACTAAAGACACAGAGTTCAGATTTATTCAAAGATGTATTGCATTCGTGCTGCTTTTAAATAATTTCTTAAAGATGGAGGGAGGGAGGCAACTTCAAGAAAAGATAAAAAAGGGTAGAGAGGCAGGAGATGCCCCATCCCTGGAAATATTCATGGTCAGGTTGAACAGAGCTCTTAGCAGCCTGACCCAGCTGCTAAGGCCACCCCTTAGCAACTGCAGGGGTAATTAGTCTAGATGGCATTTAAAGTCCCTTCCAATCCAAACTGTTCTATGATTTGATGATCTACAACCCAGCAAATTACATGAGAGCACAAATAATTGATTGCCAACTTTCCACAGTTATAGTAACAATAATAATAGTTAATAACACAAAACTTAAGTCACATGATAAAATCCATCCTTTCAACATTCAGTAAGTAATAGGTGAAAAGGGAGACAGAGGCACAAGAGACATTACACATGCTACAAATAATCATGTCATCAAAGTTATGAGATAATTATTATTTCTACCTAAGAGTATTGCAAACTTGAAAGAAAATACCTAATCAAATATGCAAAGTCACAGAAGACTGCTAAATATGGGCTCTTGACACGGAAAGCAACTGCCTTGCAAAAATAACAAGAGCAATAATAAAAACGGAATTTAAATCCATAGAAAAATACAGGATATTTATAGCCTTCCTGTCTCTGAAATGAGTGGAGTCCAAATATACTTCAAGATGCACAAGACACTTTTTAGTCACTTCTTCTATATATTTACTCAGGGCAATCACTGTTACTGAGTCAAAACAGTTGCTAACACTTGCATGTAAGTAGCATGGGTTTAGTCTCAGTGTGGTATCAATTTAAGGAAAAACTAATTTAGACTCTTATTAATGAATACTTCTTTATCTCTTAACATATTGATTTTTTAAATTGTATTTTACATTCATGAAACATTTTTTTAAATGCGGATGACACAGCTTGAGACTCTCAGCAACATATTGTATGCCTTATGTTTGTAAGTCGACTTGACATAAACCATATCTCCTGTTGACAGAAATGCTTGAAAATATTCATGGACTTCAGCATCCATCACAGCAAAACCTCTGCAGTTACAGAACGCACTGATAACATCCCTTCCTGTACTTTAAAAACAGCAGAACAGCAGCTATGTCATAGTGTGAGGATAGAAAGAACAGACGGAAGACAGTCAGACAGACATCTCGAAGTTTAAATTTATACTAGTGCTTTTATTTTTTAAAGGAGCAGATTAGATCTTGGACTCTATAACACTGATCGTTTTTCTTTTTTTCTATCTTGGTTCTTCTGCTTTACCAGTAAAGACACAGCAAGATCTTGCACTAAGGTTGCTACTTCATTATCTAAATATACCTGGATAGATAGCTGACAACCTGCAATCCTCTGTCACCTTTTTTTCTTTCTGTTGTTTTCTTAACATGTCAAACAAAAAGGATCTGGGGAAATCAGTTTTTCACCTGGCCAGCTGACCTTTCCAGCTCCCTTAAAAAAGATCTTCACTGTAAAATACTTCTATTTCCTAATGTAATACAGAGCCAGATCAAATGATGTAAAAACATAAAAGTAATTTACTAAGGTATCAGCCAATTTATGACAGCAGAGATTTTAGGAGCTTACCAGTCTCTGGGCTGCTGATAGGTATTTAGCCCAGACAAACTGATAATTTAAAAAATCCTTCCTAGTGCCCAAAGAGCAACTAGCAGAATGCACATATCATAATCCAATGTCAGTGGTAGGAAAGAGGGAACTGTTATTAAGCAGAGATTTTTAAAAGTCAGTTACTATTATTTGATTCAAACCATATTGTTCACCTGTTCTCCTCTCAAATACAGTACAGTAGGGGATGAAGACTAAGCCAATTACAGATTCACAAAACAAGACTGTGATCTCAAAATGTATTTCCAAATCATGGAGCAGTGCTAGGAAACATAACTTGCTTGATGAAACAAAGGATGGGAAAATTCAGTCTTCTATACTGGTAGACATTATGAAATGTCAGACAAAGTTGGAGGAAAATGCTGAGAGAAATGTATTCAGTATAAATAACATCAACATCAAAAAGAGCTCTGTGCTAAAAAGTTCATGTGACTTTTTTAATTTAAAATGTACTCATAAAAGGAAAAAATTGAAACATGGTTGAATAGTACGAGCCCCATTCTCCATTATAAACGAAAGCTGGAAAGTAACTTCCTAGTCCCAACACTTTCAAGGAAATTTTATGGTTTATTTTGACATATCATTATTAAAATCTGTCATTCATCCTAACCCATATTCTTTCCTCTGCACAGAGCACACTTCCTCCCCGAAGCAGTCCACCACCTTTCAGATGGGGCAATTATTGATATCAAGTTTCTAAAAAAGGAAAATGCATTTTAGTAACTATCTGCACGTGCCCAGACATGGTATTTTAATTCAACTTGAACAAAAAGTAGAAAAGCAGAAAGGTGCTTCTTAGTCCCTTTCTGAACCAGAAATCTTCCATTTATGGAAGATAGTTATTATTGTAGACTTTATTGTATGAAATCATGTTAATATGGTCCTTTTGTGCATTACCCACTAAACCCTGCTTTTCCACACACCAATCAACATTTCACCTTGGGCATTTCAAACATAGTAACCAATTCTTTTCACAAAGCCTTCCAAGTTCAGAATGGACACTTCCCTGTTAAAAGTAATTTGAACGGACATCATTGTAAAATAAAGTAGGAAGAATTTTTTCTAAAACTGAGTCTGTTCAGAACAAGACAATTCATTTGTACCAGCATGGTGCTCCCACTTGTGCACACATCAGATGACTGGCATTTAACTATTTATGCTGTATTCATGGAAGCAGAGGCTTCAGTCTCCCCACACAGCGCACAGTAGTTCAGAACTGTTAAGTTTTGTGACCATGAAAATCAACAGAACACAACTGTTCATGGGGAGATGCATGAACTTGGTGCTGTGCTGAGGAGCACTGGATTGTTGAGCCAGGTCTAAACCTCTCCTATCCTCACAGAGTTTTACATGAGAAACTGTGCCTCAGGCTATACAATGGAATCCCACTGGAAACAAACAACGGGAAAACCAGCAAGCACTGATAGTGGCATACAGAAAATATCATGTCTCTCCAAAGCTGTATGGCTCATGCTGTAAAAATGGAAGACAGCGTAGAGCTACAATCTAGCTATCTTTAGAAAGGAAGCAAAACAGAGACATTAACATTATGCTGCACTTTAATAGACTAATTTTTTTCTGATACAGGAGTTGACAACTTAGTTGAGAACCATGGTGACAAAACTGTCATGCACCCATAATATATAATATGCCGTAGTCCAGTGAATCATACATATATGTCAACATCCTTTGAGGTAAGAACTGACTGCACAAGCCTCCACTGCGTAGAATAGATGTGCCTATATATTTTTCCCCTGACATTTACCAGTGATGAAAACAAAAATACATTTTAAATTATAATGCGCATTTAGACTGAAAATCTATTATTTATCTGGAAGGAAGTTTGGGCTCTTTCCTCAATGATTTTTAACAAATACAAAAACCTTTGAATAACTAAGTCTTGCAAAGCTGTAGGATGTATTTAATTCCACTGTCAGCTGTGTTAATAGGATGAAGGTTTATCCTCTAGGAAATATTCCTCCATTATAAAACTCAGCAAGTAAACCAAGATTATATATATAGTAAACTAGAAATGACAACAAAGGAAAAAACTCCCATTAGTTTAAATCAACTTTTTTTTTTTTTTTTTTTTTTTTTTTTTTTTTTTTTAAGACAAAATCAGACTTGTTGCTCCAGCTGCATCTGACCTGATCCCAGTAAAGAGAGAATCCTCTTCCCCCATTCCCTTTTGCATTCCCAATCCCCTTTCCTCTACCTGTCTTGGCACATGTCTACCTCCCCCCCACAATTTCTCTGACATTACTGTCCAGAGCTAGTAGATGAATTCACATACAGATACCCTTCACCTAGTTCTGTCAAAATGATCCTATTTTTAAATACTCTGCTAGGAAAAAATGCTGATGTGATTCCTTTTACCAAGCCAGTTTTGGAAGAGCTAACATGACAGCTTATGGAAGCTGCTTTGAATGGGACAGTAACACCCAGCAAGCACAAGTGGCAGAGAACAGGAATTTCTTAGCCCCCAATAAACTGCATCTGATTTCCTATATCCAGTTGTGCCTTGAGACCCTTCACAACTTATTTATAGGTAATTCATCTCCAAAAAGAAATTACAGAAAGCCTTCTCATAATAATAATAAGCACAAAGGAGATGAAGAAAGAACTAGGTCATAGAGAAAATGGGTATGTAGGTTCAGGACTAAAAGTAAGAGAAAGTATTTTCAGGTAAGCATAAGAAAAAAAAATTAACGAGAAAATGAATACAATGTGCAGTTGTCTGAGTGTCAATGCAAGCCCAAATGGGAACAAATCACATAGTGTAAGGATAAAACTAGTCAGGTTTACCTAAGAGTTACTGCAAAACTAGGCCTGAATAGCCACATTCTTTCTTTCTAGTATGAAAAAAAGTAACTTTTTTCCTCCCTTTCTTTTTTGTCTGTGAATATACCTACATATTCACCCTGCTTTCTGCCAGAAATCTGTACTCAGTTGATAATTGTTAATTACCAAATTTGTGGATGGAAGAATGAGCTACCAGTTGCTAAGAGAGTTATCACAGAACTTCTTAATCTTAATTATTTATTCATTTTTTTTAAGTGTAATGCCTTGCAAATTCTTTGGCTATAGGCAACAAATGCACTTTGTGCTCAAAGAAACAATACGTTGACAGATTTAGAACCATGACAAGTGCTCAAACATTTCAAAAGCAAAACATGATCATAAGTAGTTATTTACAGGAAAAATGAAGGAGATCAAATGTTCAGCGGTTCGAATTGACCACCAGCTTTGCTGCAAAGAAGCCCAGAGCTGAGAGACATCTCAGTATTGACAGATAAGCAGTTACTTGTGAAGTGCAATCATTCCACTTTTTTTTTTCTGAATTCCTTCCACATACCAAGAGTTAGGGATGCCAAAATAGTGTTTTCTGAGCCCCACTGGCTTTAAATTCCCAAGATCCATAACTTTTCTATTGTCAACATTAATATAAGTGCAGTGTAAGATATGGAGAAACTATGGGATGAGTGTGCAGCAGAGAGCAATGAAACAATGTAAGAGCACATCAATAACCAGAGCAGCTCTTTTTATTTTACAATGATGATCAAGAGTACTGTAAACACAAAACTGTGATGCTTTATTAAATTCACTAATTTACTTTTCTTTCAACATTTACAGCAGGTGCATGCATTCCCAGAGACAGCACTACAGTTACGTGTATACGTGCAAATTAGGTTGACAGCCTTTTTTATAGGCTCTGATTTTCTATTTCAAAATGTTCCATGTTAGATTTTAATATTATAATTTTGATCCCTGCAGTATTTCTGCTTTCTTGATTTCATCATAAATATAATGAAACTTGCTTTTGCTTTTTATTTTCACATTCTAAAACTGATGGTTTCTTTAGAATGGGAATTTTACTTTGAGGGGCATGGACATAGGACAACCACCTTCTAGTAGTTCACTAGCAATCTTCATTTAAGAAAAAAAAACCCAAAACCCCACAAACCTCAAACCAAAACAACAACAACAAAGCAAACAAATGAAAAAGCACCATAAGCAGCCCCCCCATGCCTTAACTGAGCCAACATTTTTGCAGTTTGCAAAAGAATAGAAACCAGTTTCAGCCATTAGATCTTCGCAAACCTTTAGCAACCAAAATACAGAACTTGGCAATAGCAACCAAAATACAGAACCTGGCAATAGTAATTAACTATATATCAACTAATTAAACCTTTAATAATTTCTTGAATTAGCTACAGGGATTGAGCTCCTGGAATCTTTCAATCTAAAGTACACTTTTTAGCCTTTTGATAAGTCCCTTGACTCTCCTGCAACCCCCCTGTAAATTATCAATATCTCAAAAAAAAACCCCAAACAACAACAAAAAAAACACTTATAATTAGCTTACAAATAAAAAGTTCATTTTTCTATGCTGACTTCAGAGTCCTGTGTTTAAATCTTCAATGATCACATTTGTCTGTTTTCAGCTGTGAATTTGGGCTGCAGTTTTGCCTAGTAATTCAACAAAATAAAACATAACCTGGAAACGAACAACAGCATTTTCTGGAGAAATGGTGCTGTGCAGACAGTTGTAAACCTATCAATATCTACTGCCTCTCCCCTCAGGCTAGGATTTAATTAACTTGTTATCTATCACCACCCCTCTGCGTTACAGAACTGAAGAAATGGGCAACAAAAAATATAAGTATGCAGGCAGGCCTCTTCTTGGCAGGAATACCATTTCCAGACAGGAGGAGGCTATCAAGTCCATGTGTAAGGAAAACATCAGCAACAAACCAGATTTCAGCAGTTGGAATACATTTAAATTAAAAATGTTTTTCTGCAGCTCCATAAAGTGATGATTTTGGCTGGCTTGAGTTAGACAAAGTGGGAACTGGAATCGCCACAGAGCTCTATCTTCCCCATCGCTACAGACAACCACTGTATTAGAGGCCAAACCAAGATGCAAAAAGCCCTTTGACTTTGGCCTTTAACTGTAATTAATCAGCATATAAAAATGTATTCTACACATACCAGTGCCACAGATCGTGTAATTGAAGCTCCTTTATTTTTACTGCTCTCACTAACTACTCAGGTGTTTGCTTCTGCAGAAAAACAAGACTGCCTGAACTCCATCTCTCTTTGCAATCATACTTTTTTTCTTTTGCTCTTTAGCCATTCTGGAACGAATTAATTTATAGACAAGCTCAGTTATATAAGTATTCACACTTGCACCAAGAAAAATGGCTTGATAGCTTTAGAAGCTTTAAGCATTTTCCAGATCTTTTCAAAATACACTTTATTAATTATTTCTCAACTTTTCAAATACTCTCTAGGAAGCTTTATTATCTTGTAATCCCTAATTTGAGACATTGCTGTATGATTTGTGGCTTCTAAAGATTCCCAAGTCTGTATTATAACTTCGAAGAGAAGCTGTCATACCAATTCCTTCCTCTTACCAGTCCAACCTATCCGAATTAATTCCCCCTCCGTTTGTGATTAACACAATATCCTTGCATCAATTACCACAGCTGCTAGCCCGGAAACTTTTTTTAGCTGTCTTTTAGTATAGGTAAAACAAGGAAGAGGAACCACATAATGAAATTAGGCAGCTCTCTACAAAGCAGTGGATACACTGTGGATATTGTTCAGAAACTTTGGTACTTTCCTTCCTGATTTTTCTTTTATTACTGCTTCAGAAAAATAAATAGATGGGTGATGCATAAGCACAGTAAAATTACGAAGTTCTGCCACCTGTGGATGGCAAATGGAAAATGAGCAGATGCATAACCTGAGCTCAGTTTGCATTCTCAATTTTTAAATCCAAATCCACTCTTAATATCTAATGTAGGGAATTTCTTAGTGCTATGTGCTACCCAGCACCTATGACAAATAATCATGAGAAATAATATCAGCAGCTGTGTATATAGTGATATAGCTACAATTATTCCCAGAAGCTTGAGAGCATAAAAACAATAAAATACTCCCTCTTTCCAGCTACCCTCTATCTTTTAAAGACATGTCTAGCTTTAGCAAAGGCAGGATGTAACTTGTGACAACGTGATCCGTTCAACTGATTTGGAGATTCCAAATAATTCATAAGAATAAGCATATTCTATGGCAGAATTCATGCAAACCTAATGTGCAAATCATGGACCATATTAAATTGCTAAATTGCCACAGGGAAAAAAAAAAAAAGAAGAAGAAAAAAAAAAGATATCACAAAAGCATTATACTTTGAGCATTCTTCCACTGAAATTTCAGTGTAATTACAAACTAGAAAAAAGAGGCAATATATAGTTTATCAACAGCTTAATTTGAAAAGCTATGTTAAAATAATGTTCAGCCAGTGGAATGATGAAATAAACCAGCTCTTTTCTTACCCTTGTTGTACATATTGGTTGGTACTTGGACATCACTCAGACTGATGTTCACAGGCAAGTTGTTGAAGTGGTCATTTGGCACTAGAATGAACTCCTTCCCCAGCTCCAGATAGTTTCCTTCTTCATCTCGTTCATTTATGAGCACAGCATTGAAGTATTCATACTGCAACAGAAACCCATTTTATACAGAATCCACATTCAGCATCAAAACACCTTAATATTTTATCATATCTATTAGTCCATTACTTAATGTTTACATATATCTCTATCTAGAATAGATGATGGTATTTTTTATCATCTCAGATTCCCTCTACACTCCTAGCACAAGTGCACTTCTGAAAACAGATTTATCAATACATTTCAGCAAAATCCCATATTACCAGAGAATTCTGGCAGCTCTGGAAACGTTAAGGGCAGCTCAGCAAACATCCTGAACATAAAAAATGTACACCCTATTTTTAGTACAAATCTCTCTAGATTTAAATGATTCCCTGGGTAATTATTTAATTATCATCTCTCTGCTTAGCTTCTTTCTGTCAGTTCAAGAACTGCCACCAGTTCTGAACTTAGGCTGTGACAAACTAAAAGTGTTTTGTGTCACAGGAATATTGACTAAATATTGTTGCTTACCCAGTGTGCACTGACTAACATATTCTAAAGAAAAATATTTGCTTTGTGATTTGTTTTTCAAATGCACATTTATAGTAGGTTTCCTAAAATTATCCATACTTTAATATGAACATAGAAACTTAGCAGTGATTTATTTTTAACAAATAACAAATCACGAAATTACTGTTTGCCTCTCTAGGATTCCTGAAGTGTTTTTAGCCTATTTTGTATAGACATATAACCAGGTAGGCAAAAGAAATTTAGATAAAATTATTTATTTATTGCAACTTAGAGAAATTCTATCAAGTTTTGAAAGAGTGAACAAAGAACAAAGACTACTTTTTAGCCTCTTAGATAACCTGAACTCTTGGCAGCAGTACACAATGTGTTTCTTTATTGAAAGAGACCAGGGTTTAGTCTTAGAAAAAACTCATTAATTTAAATATGATTCTCTGCCCTAATCATCCATTTGAAAGTAAATCAATAGAAACAATATTTAGGTATAAATCTATGAAGTCATAGATCATATCCATCTATACAGCCTATATAAGGATAAATGTAAATATATTATACCATTTACAAAGCTAAATCAGACCAGCAACTACAAAAACATTACAGATTTTTCATAAGCACTCTTTCTCAGTGTGATATACAACACATTCTACTAAACAAGAACTAGTTAAAAATTTTACTATCTATAAACTTGCAATTTAAGGCCTGATAATTTAACCAGCATCTTAAATGAAGGCTGACTTCAAAAGCAGCTTCCCATACCCTACTCTTTTAGCTTTCAGTTTTTCAGAATGTCCAACCTATTGTTTGCATTTTAGATGAAAGCAGAATACAAAAGAAGTTACGGTATTTTAGATAGATTTTAAGGACTTTCTGTGTATGACAGAAATATTCAAAGTCAGTGTGGCACACACCATTAATTACACATAACAAAGATTAAGACACACCAATATTTGACAATCGGTCTCACTGAAATTAATCTGACATGATTAAACATTTGATCTTAAAGTTATTCTACTTTAATTGGTTTATACTGAGATGAACCAAAAAATCTGCTGTATATATTGCATGAATATATATAGCTATTGAATCCTAAGGCCCTGGCAAAAAACTCCACAGTAGTACTTTTGGGCTTTTGTTGTTGGTGGGTTTTTGTTGGTTTCTTTTTCCTCCAGGAGCCACAGGTAAAGAAAAGAGTAGAGATATAATTTCTCTAAAGCTGTAATCTAATTAATTAATTCCAAAAGTTATTAGAATTATCTTACACACCCATAGATGCTGCCCTTCTCTATACCACTTGGGGTATGTCACTGCTATAAATTTGATTCTTCTCATACCAGAAAGGATGAAGAAATATGATCATGTCCAAGAAATACTAGTTCCCATTCTATTTGGGAGAAACCTCCTCCATCTCTGCTTATTATTCGGGTTTATCATGGATCATTAACTGCACTGCATGCCTGCTGCCCACATGTGACAGCAGCTTTTTCAGTTTACCCTTTCTGCAAAAGCCAGAGACAGATGGCAGAAGACTTTAAAGCCCAATTCCTATTTCCAGTCCCCATAAGAAATAGAATATTCCTTACAACATTAAGCCATGCACTAATGACTGTTGTTAAATGCAATTCTACTCAAATTCCAAGCAAGGAAGAAGTAAGCCGTTTGGCTTTTCCATGATATATTAGATAGTAACTAAGTCTGGAAGAAAGGCTGATATTACACCCCCTAGGAGCACAGTGATAAGGAAAATTATGTATTTCATGCTTCTTTTTTGTCAACAACCTCTCTCTTCACACCCACAGGACAGCTAGATTCCAGCAGGATGAGGACAGTTGGTTCATCTGGTTTCCAAACCACCAGTTTTCTTGCCCATAAAGACACGGCTACAACTGAGACACGTCGTTGCTTCCATGACATTTCTCAGCTTTATAACCCTTATCGGATCATCACAGAGAAATAAAAAGGGGTTTAGGTTTTTGATTATTATTTAAAAACCCTACTGAAAACATTAACAAAAGTTGTATTTAAATACTACACTTTAAAAGGTGAATACACTTGGGGATAAAAGTTTCTGTAGTAACATACATAGCAATATGCTGTTATCTTTTACCTTAGAGCTGTATCTACAGTAAATTCAGATTCAGAATTTATGATTTCAAGAATGTAAATTTACCCTGCCCCTAGGTTTTATAATCCTTTTGAAATGGTAGGAAAAATGGACAAATATCAAATACAAATGTCAGAACTTACATCACCTCTAAAAGAGTTGGCCTATTCAGTAGCTTATTTCCTTTTGTAAAGGAGTTAATTAGTAGACATCGCCTTTGATCATGTTCTAGAAGTGGCAAGGCTAGCCAAGTATTAAAATCTGTTATGTTCTAAATAAATTAAACCACTTATTACACAATTAAGGGAATTTAGGACTGATTCTTTCTTTGGTTGATTTAGTATTCACTCATTTATTGGTCTGAGTCTGTATTTTTTCTTTTCAGTTCTATGATTTATGTGAAGTTTCTTTTTTAAAGCAAACTTAGCATAAAGTAGTCTTTACGGTATTACAGATAATTAATACTTTCCTGGTTTTTTTTGTTTCTTTCTGTTTGATTTGTGGTTTTGTTTGGTTAGTTGTGGGGTTTTTTAGAAGCCTATGAAACTGATGTAGTTAATGTGATCCTATGAATTCCAAGGATTTAATATCAAGTAATGTACATGGCTAAAAATACTACTGGAAAAGATCAACATTTAAGCAGAGTTGTTACACAGTGGCTTCTTTTAGGCACTTTCTTTCCAAGAAAATTAATAAGTGACAGCTGAAAGGTGATAGACCAAAAGTCAAAAATAAGAGAGGACAAAAAAAAGTAAATCCATCTGGCATTTTGACACTGGATTCAAGACAATGCCCATGGGAAAGAGGATAAAGACCTGTTTGCTGACAACACAAATTCTCCACCTGCTAAGCTCCAAGAGAAAATGACTTCAATTTAATCTTGTCAATGAAGGTCAATTTTTTATATAACCTCAACTAGGTCAGTTCTTAGTGTGCCGAATATAACATGTCAAAAAGTTATTAGTCTAATAAATAACAAAATAATTATCCAAGCTGGGAGCATAGCCAGGCTCTACCTCAACTTTGCCATTGTGTGAGTTTACACTAATCTTTCATACAGACTTGCATGGTGAGCAATGAACTGGAGAAAAAGCATTCAAAGGAAATCTCATTCATGTAATCTACTATATGGATCTCAAGATCTAAACATGAACTTCTATACTTTTGTGCATTTCTATTTGCTGAAGTAAACAGATTGCAGTTTTCTGTTTGTAACACCACCTGCATCACATTTGATAAACCACTTTAAAAGCTCACATTGCACCATAATGAAGAGTTGAAGCAAAGCCATAAAACCTGGGGACAAATAGGAATCTCAGCTTTTGTGTGACACAAGTGTTTTACCTGTGTGAAGAAAGCCTTCCCAGTAGCAAGGCAGTGCTTGCCATGCTGATCAAAACTGATCAATAGTACTGAACAAAACAGGGACTGAGCCATTCTGCCTCAGCAAGGAGCTGACCATATCTGAGACTTCCCAAAGAATGATATTGCTAACAGTCTGCAGAACCCTGGGCTTCCCTGACATACTGGTGTAATCAAAGTAGACAGAGACATATGGGGCTATAGGAAATTGACCACTAAATTGTTTTACAGGTTCATTCAGGCTGACTAGCACAAGTGAGCTTTGTTTGAAAACAGCATATGGTAGCTTCAGACACAATAGAAAAGTATGTGCTCTACCACCCCTTAAAGGTCAGCTGCCACAGACATATTATTGATGATAAACACTCGTTCATTCAAAAGGTATTACAGAAAAATTGTGGGTGAGTGCAAGGTTTGTGGCATGCAATGAGAACCACAGGGGGAGACTGCAGGGGAGAAGCAAGGCAAGAAGAAAAATTGGAAACTATCTGCTCCAGTTTAGCCACTTACCTTGGCATAATGTTTCAACTAAACAAGCACCTTGATTAAAAGTGTACTTTGCTAAGACAAGACATCAATAATTTGATATAAACCTGAAAAGTATTGCTTGTGACTTGAATATCTGCAGTAGATGAGTGATATCCTCTATTTCCATTTTTCTTACTGTAAATAGATATCTTGTGATGCTTACTTATCAAATAATTGCTGACATTGTAAAGAGCATATTTATTGAAACATAAATATTTACTGTTTAATTATAAAGATACATTCTAATGCAAATTGTCTTTGCAACATAGAGAGTACTTGACATAGAAGAGCATCAGTTGGTTTCACTGCATATAGAAGGTGTAAGAACACAACTGGGAAAATTTGCACTAATGAATCAGCACTATAGCAGTACTGGGGTTACACTGATAATTTTTTACTATGTGAGAACCATTTTCACAGGGTTTCTGCAAACACACAGCTTGTCTAAAGACAAGGCTGGATGTCTCTGGGAGACACCAAATCAAGGAAAGCTTAGGGCATTTGCACTGAACCTCAAAATAATGCTAGAGCATCAGAAAGAAAAAGCAGCAAATAGAATGGAAAAATAAGTAAAAAGCAAAACCTGGTATTAAATAGCACAGACAGACAGAAATTAACAGTTTAAGTATCTCTGAAAGTTTCTGCAAAATACCCATTACCATCCATGAGTTTAAAAAAAAAAAGAAAAAAAAAAGTTTAAAGTTTCATTTGCCAGGACTCTGACAAGTAGGACACATCCCTCAGCGGGAAGAAAAAAAAAAAAAAAAAAAAAAAAAAAAAAAAAAAAAAAAAAAAAAAAANTTGTAACACCACCTGCATCACATTTGATAAACCACTTTAAAAGCTCACATTGCACCATAATGAAGAGTTGAAGCAAAGCCATAAAACCTGGGGACAAATAGGAATCTCAGCTTTTGTGTGACACAAGTGTTTTACCTGTGTGAAGAAAGCCTTCCCAGTAGCAAGGCAGTGCTTGCCATGCTGATCAAAACTGATCAATAGTACTGAACAAAACAGGGACTGAGCCATTCTGCCTCAGCAAGGAGCTGACCATATCTGAGACTTCCCAAAGAATGATATTGCTAACAGTCTGCAGAACCCTGGGCTTCCCTGACATACTGGTATAATCAAAGTAGACAGAGACATATGGGGCTATAGGAAATTGACCACTAAATTGTTTTACAGGTTCATTCAGGCTGACTAGCACAAGTGAGCTTTGTTTGAAAACAGCATATGGTAGCTTCAGACACAATAGAAAAGTATGTGCTCTACCACCCCTTAAAGGTCAGCTGCCACAGACACATATTATTGATGATAAACACTCGTTCATTCAAAAGGTATTACAGAAAAATTGTGGGTGAGTGCAAGGTTTGTGGCATGCAATGAGAACCACAGGGGGAGACTGCAGGGGAGAAGCAAGGCAAGAAGAAAAATTGGAAACTATCTGCTCCAGTTTAGCCACTTACCTTGGCATAATGTTTCAACTAAACAAGCACCTTGCTTAAAACTGTACTTTGATAAGACAAGACATCAATAGTTTGATATAACCCTGAAAAGTATTGCTCGTGTCTTGAATATCTGCAGTAGATGAGTGACATCCTCTATTTCCATTTGTCTTACTGTAGATAGATATCTTGTGATGCTTACTTATCGAATAATTGCTGACATTGTAAACAGCATATTTATTGAAACATAAATATTTACTGTTAATTATAAAGATACATTCTAATGCAAATTGTCTTTGCAACATAGAGAGTACTTGACACAGAAGAGCATCAGTTGGTTTCACTGTATTTCAAAATGAAGTATTTTTTTAATTGTGTGAAGTAATGCAAACCACAATTTTAGTTTTGCATACATTTTCTATAGTAAAGAAATTATTTTTACCAAGACACCAAAAAAAAAAAAGTCCAATTCACTGTGCTATGAGGTCTAGAAAGGTGTAAGAACACAACTGGGAAAGATTTGCACTAAAGAATCAGCACTATAGCAGTACTGGGGTTACATTGATAATTTTTAACTATGTGAGAACCATTTTCACAGGGTTTCTGCAAACACACAGCTTGTCTAAAGACAAGGCTGGATGTCTCTGGGAGACACCAAATCAGGGAAAGCTTAGGGCATTTGCACTGAACCTCAAAATAATGCTAGAGCATCAGAAAGAAAAAGCAGCAAATAGAATGGAAAAATAAGTAAAAAGCAAAACCTGGTATTAAATAGCACAGACAGACAGAAATTAACAGTTTAAGTATCTCTGAAAGTTTCTGCAAAATACCCATTACCATCCATGAGTTTAAAAAAAAAAAAAGAAAAAAAAAAGTTTAAAGTTTCATTTGCCAGGACTCTGACAAGTAGGACACATCCCTCAGCGGGAAGAAAAAAAAAAAAAAAAAAAAAAAAAAAAAAAAAAAAAAAAAAAAAAAGGAGAGAGAAGTTACCTGCTCTAAGGAATGACACAATGACAAACTCTACACTCTGGTATTCATGTGTCAATGAAGAGCCAGATGTCTGGATACAATATTGGCTCAAAAAGGCTCAAAAAGTCTCTTCTGCCTGTTGTCTAGAAAGGAGAATTTATGTTTTGAAGCATATGACTTAAGTTCTTGTACTCAAGAACATAGTCTGATGTTTAGGCAAGCAAGTGTAAAAGGTCTTAAAAGCAAACTGCCTCACTCACTAAAACTTCTGTAAAAGCTTTTTCAAATAAAAAGCTTTTAAATTTGAGAAAACTGGCATCTACGGTTGCAGGATAGTATTCTCTGTAAGATGTTCTCTTGCTTTCTCATCTGTTGGAACTTACACTGCTTCCCCCCCAATTTTTTTTTTCATGCCTTTATTCAACAGCAAAGCTCGGAAAACACTGTGAATTGGAAAAATTGTGTTCAGTCTCTAATTATGGATGTAATAGAGAAATGTTAATTGCATACTTGCAAAAACAACTGATCTAGATGTTTTCTACAAAGTTAAATTAAGATGATCTTTCCCCAGGATAACCATTCCTTACCAATATGGTTAACCTATTAAGATTGTCTTAAAATCTGACAGGTAATACCTTATTGTAGTATGAAATCAATTACACCAGCAAGTAAATTGCTAACACATCAAGGTCTCAGAGGTGTTCTAAAGATTAACTGATTCAATGGAAGAGACAAGTAGTAAGGAATTATGAAAAGTATCTCAAATCACCCACTAAAGTTTAAAGAGTCACTTGACATTACAAGTTTCAGATGAAGCCTCCTTTTGCTTTACAGATAAACAACTTCAAAAATATCTATTTTTACATACAAAAGCTCAAGATTCTTTGTCACAAGGCTGCAAAAAGATTGTTTGGTCACTCTTAAATTTAGTAAGCTCAAGGAAGGAGAGAAAGCTTCCATAATGGGCTTTTAGTTTGACATTTCAAACACCTACATGACAAGCCTTACAGGACATCTCAAGTTTTTGCTGGGTCTAGAAATGCTAGTGTTCAGTGTGTTCATTTTTATACACACAAAACACTTCAGGGAATACTTTCTGCTAAAGACCAAAACAAACCCCTACTCTGGTGGCACTCTAATTTCTCCCCTCTCCCAACAGATGTGTTTAAAAAATACCAGTTACACAGATGAGTAAGTTCAGAGCTGGTTATCTTGCTGCTACAGAGCTGAGGTAGACAATCTACTGATATTTCTAGAGCAACTTTAATCAAGAATGTCATGTTTTAAGTGAATCATCTTGTAACCAGAATACAATAATGGTAGAATATGTGCATTTGTGAGGCTTGAGCATTTCAAAGCCCCATAAATAACACAAATCCCAGAAACCCTCATCCCCATCAATGAGCTTACGCTCTAATACCATAAAACAATAAGAAAAAAAAAATCCCCAACCTAGAAAATCTACCAGTATAGCAGTGTAGCCCTTTGATAAGGCTTATCATCTCCTTGCACTTAGTTCTCAGTGACATGACAGGAATGCTTCTGGGGCTGAGGTAGCCCCTTCTCAGCTGCACTCAAGGTGCTCCCTCCTGCATTTCCACGCAGGCAGAGCTCCCTTTGCTCTCAGCTTCTGCTGGGGACACATCTTCCCAACTCACTCCTGATGGACACAGGAGAGAACTCTACACTTAATGCTTTCAAGTCACAATTATACTACTAGAGCAGATTCATTTTTCTTGTTAAAATATGTGAGAGGTCTGTTGAACTTTAACTGCACTTTGGAAGAAGAAATTAGCCTAAAATTTTTCACTCCAAAAGGACAAGCTCTGTGCAATAGTAAAGAAAACATGAAAAGACCAATAAGCACTTCTAAGCACCTGAAGACTTTCAAACATCTTTCAACACACTTGTCTCAAGCTTGACATTGCTTTGATACTGCAGTAGGAGTGATCCTTGTCAAACTAGAAAAACTGAGATACAGCATCACACAACATAAGACATGACTAGATTCATATTATTTTCAGAGCATTAAAATCCCACTCTATGCTTCATTATATTTTTAGATTAGTAGCACCCCACTGATGTGGGTGTGTCCAAAACACAGATGCAAAATACTTATAGCAAAACACATGCTGACAGGTAGTCAGGATGCCTGGTGTGGGGGGGGGGACTACAAAATTTCTGCAGCTTGTTGAGCAGTTAAGAGGCAGAGACACGCTGGAGAAGGGTTCCAGCTACTCTCCTCTTTTAAAGTCTAAAAACAGATACAAATGCAGTTGGATACATAACAGAAACACTGCTTTGATTTTACAATATCTGTTGGTTACGTTTTCTTTTGGGGGTTTTGTTGTTTTTTTTTTAACACTTATTTTACAAAGTAGATGGGGTTTATTCTTTTTTAGCAATTAGAAAAGATGCAAAAATCAAGTGTGTGTGACTTTTACAGGATTAACTGCTGACTTCTACTGGCCATGATCTGGGCATAAAGTTAGGCATACTTTAATCTTGAACAGTACTGTGAAGGTACTTATGACATTTGAAAGATACATCAAGTGCAATTTAAAGTTTATTGTATTTAACCTCACAGTCCACTTCTGAAAAAAGTTGAGAATATCAAGCCAACAACCAGTGGATTTTTCCCTCTAAAGTCGACTAGCTCAAATATTCCCAGAATATTTATCTTTAGAGGCGTAAGAAATCTGCAAGACTTTGCCTCACATTTAATACCATTTTCATTACTAGCTAGGATCGCGGGACTCTCTTCTCTTTAAACCCCTGCAGATCATACTGAACTACCTAATGGGCAGGATGAACAAATTCTATAAAATAATTCTGTAAAAAGAATATGCTGTGAGAATAGCAAAATTGCAGACTTGCTTCAAAATCAATGCAGTAATATTTTCTGAAGGTCTTCATCTCACCACAAGGTAACCAATAAATGGCACTACAGAACATTAAAAAAACTTCTCTGTACATTTCTAAATGTGCTATAGAAATAGAAAAGCAATTTCACATATGGGTAAGCTGAAAAGTTTTAAAGTGAAATCAGTGTAGTTCTATGCACATTTAGCTCATCTGACACATTCAGGTTGATGACAACCTAAAGGCTGCTTCTAATTATCAGTAGAGACATATCTGACTTCTTTGTGCCTTTTTACAATCATATGCCCTAAGTGCCTCATTTCTGCTTCCCAGCAAGAAGAAAAGATGTTTCTCAAGCTCTGCATCTTCTCTCTCCCATGAGAAGCAACTTTAACCCAGACCCTCCATAATCTAAGGCATGAATATGACACTGTTCTGTACTCAGCAAGAGCTTTACTGTCTCCTCAACAAGATATGCTCAGGGGCAGTAGACAACCTACATAGTGTTTTGCTGGTTTGGGAGTTAGTAACCATCCCTAATAAAACAGAAAGTGACAGGCAGCTCACTTCCAGCAGATGACAACATTTGAACACTAACTGTGGCTTCAAATGATGAATTAAACATGTACTTTACCAGATTTTTTTTTATATATATATACCAGTGGGGGATAATCAAAATAATTAAATACTGGAGAACTGGAACAGAATGAAATTTCATGGAGCTTACTGCAGTTCAAGGTTTGTTTTGATACTCCCAACCACCCACCATACACACAGGAGGTTAAGTTAATATTATTGACTATACAAAGGAAAGCAGAAGAACACGTGCAACATTATTGAATTTATTTGGGAGTAAAGTGAGAGATGAGATGTTGAGCAACTGAGTGTATACAAATCCTCTTCAAATGATTAATGACTCTCTCATGCAATATAGAAACTTGGTCAGCTAAGCCCACAGTTGAAATAACAAGATCAGGATGATGAGCTAATTTAATAAAAGAAACATATGTCTCTGCAGTCATACAGCGTGGGGAGGGCAGGGGGTAGAGGACAGCAGCATCTATTTCATTCATAAAATGAATTTGAAGTGTTTAAAAAAAATCTCACCATGAAAAAAAAAATTCATGAGGGGGATGACTGGAAAAAAGGGTATTTCAAAAATTGCATTTGTGTGCTAATATATTGGAGTATGGAGTATTCTAACTTGGAGTATGGAGTACTCTAACTTTCATGTTATACTGAGAGAACTCATCGTACCTGTAGATCATGCTAAGAAGAGCCTTCTGATGGGATCATTGCTGAAATGCAATATTGCTTCCCTGATTCTTTACAGTACCGCTTTGCATCAATTGTATTAATAGTTTTTAAAAATACACACAGAAAGCACTTTTACGTGGCATATTGTAAGAATTTTATTTATTTCATTAAACAAGCACGAGTCCTAGATAGAGAAACTCAGAAGCTGCACAAACTCCCTGAGGCAGAGTTGCCTCAAATACTAGGTTGTTTGGCCTGGGACCTAGGATGTGGGACAGGAGGGAGGGAGGAAGGAGGGAGGTTAAAAACTTGGGTATGAGAAAACACCCAAGTGGGCAAAATGCCACCTGCACACTAATTGTCTCCTGAACTTGTGCAAATAAATGAGTGGCAAAGACCAAGAGTTAAGGTTATGAAATATAAAAATGGTTGCTCTGTGTTTTCAACTTTTAACTATTTTTCACATCAAGCGAGGCCAGGCTAACCCAGTAAAGATAACAGCAGTAATAAGGGCTTGCATCATATGAACAGAACTTGTCAGAGCAACATCATGAAACTATCTGGAGTCTGCACAATTACTTCTTCACAATATTAAAGTCTCATGGAACAATTTACTAGTATGCTTACTGAGCTGTAGGGTGTGTTGCTATCGTACTCCTGCATACAACTTATGTATGTCAAACTTAACTTAGAGTTATGGTCAAACCACAGCATAGTGTAAAGCTTTGTGAAAGCAGCCAAGGAAACCATTTAGACTTTCAGAAATGTTACCATTTTCCATGTTCCAGCTGTAATTTGTGTGGCACTTTTATTTATTCTGAATTAAAATAGATAAATGCTTTTAGAATAGATGCTCAGGCAAATCAAGACAACTAGAGGCATAAATTCTAGTTTGAAGCCCATCTGAGCCATGGGATAACTGGTAATTTTGCAAATCATGTACCCCACAATCCGGTTTGCTTCCCAGACTTGTTTACAAGCATTAGAAGTGCTGGCTAAAGAGGTGGAAGAGATAACATCTTCCAAAAACTTCGAAGAATCTGAGAAACATTCCTAGAAGGGCCTTGGGTGAAGCTCTGCTGAGAACTGAGGAAGTCACCAGTGGACAATGGCAATCCAGACTGGGTACACAGTGTCTTTACGTGCTTCCCTCAGCTCAGCAGGAAAGATCACACACGTAGAGGCCTCTCAGCCATCTAAACAAATTAAAAACCATTTTGCAGCTCTCTTTAGTTACTCTCTCTAAACATCCTAATTTCCTATTTCACTGCTCTCGCCTTCCTGTCTCTGGTAAAAAATAAATGGAAAACACTAAGACATGAGAGGGACCACAGCATCATTCAATCACAAATGAAATGCTCATCTAGTAAAAAACATGAATACTTCATTCCCACCAGATGTTTATCTAAGATTCTGCTTTTTTTCTTACCAGAATATCATATGAAGAATGACATTTTTAAGGACACACAAAATGGGTTTTTTTTCTTAATTGTTACTATAATCTTAATCGAAAACATGATATACAGATATACAAATTCCCTTGCATGTGTCTACATTGAAGGAGAAGAACTGAGTGTAAAAAAATTAGAAGAGTTGTTAATTCTGGTTTGCAGGAAAATTCTACGTTGCCTTTAACTGCTTGTTGTAGAAACAAAGATTAGTGCAAATATAATGTATGCTCTTAAAGTAAAGATTTCTCAGTGTTGAATATGTAGACTACAACCTTATTCCCACAGCTACAAAAAAAAAAAAACAAAAAAAAAAACCAAAAAACAAACACAACAAAACAAAAAATAGCACCAACCATAAAAAAATACAATCATACTTAACATTTTAAAGGGATATTTTAATGGATCATTATTAGCATATTTAATGTATCTTTGGTCCTTGCTTCATTTCAAATCTGTGACCCAAATGACATGTAGTGTCAATATCCTTCTGTGAAAAATACAGGTCATAACCCATCTATTCTCTGCCATCCAATGTCATTTTGTACAAAAGGCTTAACCAACAGGAGAAAGCATTTAAAATAATGAAAAATTTGTGAGGCTGACCTAGAAGTTATTAATTCAGGCTTCCCAGACATAAGTTTACTGCACAGATGATTTACTACGTGTAGATTCCAAGAGAGAAATTACACTAGATACTGTTACACTAGCCTTCAACTGCCAGAAAAAGATCCTCCCTCCTAAATAAGGTGCCATGAAAGCACTTCATTAAGCAACCAGCTTGTCATTAGCTATTTCATTGAAATAATATATAGAGTGACTAGACCACACATGGATCTGAACGACAATACATACAACATATCATGAAGAAACCCTGAAATGTAATACACATCTCAGAAATTTACTGATCTGTAGTATAAACAAACATAGAGACCTCAACCAGGCTTATAAACTGTAGTGACAAAAAATATTTTCAAAGACAAAGAAGGGCTTATGCTAATGGAGACCACTCAAAATGCCTAATGTAAGTATCATCATCTTAAAACAGAAATATGCCCTGGATAACTCCTCAGCAAACATTCAAGTATTTAGACTAAAATTATGAGTTTAGGATTACCTGAGCTGTATGCTGATGCTGAAAAGTTGCAGTTTGTTTATAGTAAACTGATTGGCAATAACGAAATGCCATCCCTGAAATCTCCCAAATTCCCATGCTTAATGTTACTGTATTTGGAAAGAGTTTTACAACAGGAAGACTTATTAATACAAGATTAATTTTTAATCAGAAGAATGTCTCTAGTTATATATATTCTGTACTTTAACTGCTTTATAAATGACTCACATATTTGTCAGCATCTTGGTTTCAGTTAGACAGTGACAAGCCCTAAATACTTCAAAGAAAGGAAACTTACTCAATTTTAAAAAGCTCATCTCTATTACAGCCATGCAGAAACTTGGTGCTCAATGTCAATGGTTGCTGCTGCAGCTGAAAACAATAGCTGTCTTGAAATGTCCAGATGACTAAGGAGCTAATCTGATACGATACCACTTTTATGTGCAGAATAATCAAGAGCATTTAAAGCTGCACATTTTAATACCCATTCCCCAAATCCTCTGTACGAGTATGCCCAAAAAGGTGAAACCATTTTGAATTTCAGTGCCTCTTTGAAGCAGTTCTTAACAAGTCCCAGGAACTCATACAGTCAGCAGTGGCCAAAGAGGTGAGTAGTGCTAGCAGTTCACATTAAATACATTTTCCTGTGCTTCCAGCTCAAAATGCTAGTGATTTGGTATCTCTCAGGAGAGATCAATCTTGATTCCCTGCCTGTTTGGTGGGAATTATCACATTTGTTATTTTTGCAGGACTCAAACTGCCTAATAAAGAATGCTTCCTAGCCTGATTAGCTCCCCAAAGCATTACTGGTACTTCAGTATCAACGGATCCTCTATCTAATATACACCACCACCAATAATGCACAGTAGTGCTCCAGATTCCCTACCTGAGCATTTTCAAACTTCCCATTTCTGAACACAGCATCTGCACCTTGTGATCACACTTATTTCACTTCCTATCAGGTTCCCGTTGGATGAAATCTTCACACAGTTGCTTGCACAACATTTTCTGATTCTGGACAAGAGTAACACTTGCAACAGGAAGAATTTAGTGCTCTTTCCAATTTACCTGCTGAAATAATGTCACCATGGTAGTAAGGCAATGATTGTCTTTCTAGCAGCAACAAAACAAATACTTGCCTGTATCTCAAAGCCTGGAAAAACTCTTAATTTGACCTAATGTTTACAGGCAAGATAAACAGGGCATCATCATTCAGAATGATAAGTAATAAGACTGCTTCTTAGTATGTTGTGAGTATCTATGAATCTCTCTTAGTTGCATGGATGCAAGCCAGACAAAATCCTAGAATAGCTTAAAAAGAAAACCCAACAACTTGCTTGTTCCATTTTCTACCAAGCCAATAGCTTAAGCATCATCATGAGTCACAGAGGATGACGAGCTGGTGACAATCGTGTTGAAATTATAAACGTCAAAAGGCTGTGATTCACTTAAATCAAGTGCCTGTATTTAATTCATTTATATTAAGCTTCCACATTTCTGAGACACAGTTTCACCCAACTGCTTCCCTAGGAGCATAAATCACCATCAAAGCACAGAAGAGTAAATCTGCAGAACATATCTGGGTTTGAATATGACGCACAACAAACAATTACAAAAGCACATATACAGATTCATTGTTTAAGCTGCTCCAGCCTTGGAAACATCTTCACATTTTTCCACAGTTTATACAGGAATTTAGAATGTTGCAAGTATATAATTATTGTTAGATGTGATTAATTTATACTGTGGGAAAATACCAAAAAAACTGAAATAGAGCTTTCTGGATGTCCTTTCTCTCCACCCAAACTGCAATCAAGCATATGTCTGACACTGAACATACTGCCAGAACTCAATTTGGGAAGCTGTTTTTTTTCTCCTCTGGCTGTAATATTGAATGTTTCATTTCTCAATGTCACACTATTTACCATGCACATATTTTAGTTGTATTATTTCACTATGTGGTTCTGGGGCTGGTTGGCTCACAGCTTCTTCTTACCTATTTTCCTTCGTTCTCTTTTTCATTTCTTTCTCACAAGGCTGTTTGGCAAGACCAACTTGCCTATATTTCTAAAATAATGACAAACTATTGTCAGTACATAAGGCACATAATATAGAGATCTTGGGGGGGGGAATAAAATATGCAGGTTTCATCTGTGTGGTTTGAGAAGCAGCAGTTTCTACTCTGGCTCACTCTAGATTTTGCTCCAAGCTGTGTATCAGGATCAGATCTAAAAATCTTCAAAGCTCACTTGCTGTACTGCTGAAAACATGAAACCCAAACCTTTTCAGTTTGATACAGAACAATAAATCAGTCCTCAGATTACAGCACTGGGCCTCAAATCTGCTTGAAGAGTTTTGTGAACCTTAGCAAAAATCTCACGGAAATTTAGCTTTTAATGATAGCTGAAGCCCATTAATGCTTGGCATGGTTCCACAAGTTATAACATAAGGTTTGCAAAGCTTTGCAAGCAGATGCTTTCAGTGGTGTTCATTTACCTGCAATATGCAAGAGTAATACATTGCTATGTATTCTCAGTTTCTGAATCTGGTGTGCACTGCAACGTGCTAACATTAAGGGAAAGTGAGACTACAGAAAAAAGAGACGTAAGGAATAAAGCACACAAAAAGAAATTGGTCTTGCTCTGCCCAAAGTTGCACTTGCCTCCTGAACTGATAAGGAGTGGAATATACCTGAGTGACTTAAAGTATCATTCTTGGATCCTTCATTTGACTTTGAATTTGAGGCAACCTCGCTGCGTTTAACGATAACTACGGTGGACAACACAGCCCAGGGCAGAAACTCTTGTAATGCAGAGAACTAAAGAAACTGAGCTGGAGGCTGCATTACCTTGCCTACACAGTACTATTGCCAGAGGTAGTTAACATTAAGAGAAGTGTCTGCAATATCAGAGGAAGAAGCCTCGTTCTACACAGACCTTCTGCTTTCAAGATGCCAGCTAACACTGTCCTCACGGCAGTGCCATGGGCTGTGCAGACAGACAGGAATTTTACACCACTTGTATCGTATGAAGGGTGTCACAGAAAAACTGCACTCGGATGTTTCTAATCATTTTACCCAACAATTAGTTATAAGGCTGGCTTTAAACTGTCCTGAGCTGCCATCTTCTCCAGTCTATTGCTGTATGGTTCCCAAAATAGAAGCGTTGTTATTGCTATTATTGCAATACTACAAACAGCATATAAAAAGTTATTTTACAAAACTGATAATTCTAATCACAGCTTCCTACTCTGATAATAATTGTATTTTTATTTCAAATGATCCCTAAATCTCTACTCCCTAGGTTATTGCTGGTGTTAGATAAGAAAAAAAACCCCACAAACATATAGATTACTGATTACATTCACCAGCTCACCAATTGTCATATGCTGTCATTCTGTACTAACTATTTTTAACCAGGTTCATCATACTAAGGGCTATAAAAACTCTCGAAAAAATGCCTGGCTCTTAACCAGATATGTTTGCACTAATGGTTAATGTTTACCTGGCATTTACTGGCCTCTGAGTTATATACCAGCACAAACAGGGGAATAAACCTCCTTGTCCCACTCTTACTCAAAATAACATTTGACCATGTATTCTCCTGTCTTCTCTGAAACTCAGTATATCGTACTATTTGGCTTGATTATATGAACAGTTATGCTACTGCAAATTCTAATACTTGAATCAGACTTGATTAGATTAAAAATTTCCTTCAAAATGTCTGCCCTTTTACATCTGAGCATTCTGACTCAATATTTGGTGGTATGGAGGGGGAACTAGTCAATCTCAGAGGAAAAAAAACCACACATGCACACAACTCTGACAACAGATGTGCTTTCATCCTTGTACAGCACAATCTGAACCCACCCTGGTGCTCCCTACAAGCTCTGAGGTGTCCCACAAGAAACACCCCAGTGCTGGCCTGTTGCCCACTGCCTCTGCAGCTCCAGGTACAAGAGCATGGAGCAGCCGTGAGCTGTAAGCAGCTTGCTGCATCCTTCTGCTGAGCAGCCACAGTCTTGATGTTTGCATTTGTCCAGACTGCAAGAAATACTGCAGGGTTTTGTATGCAATTATTGGATTGGAAACCCCTGTACTGAAGCCTGTCCCCTTTCCCTTTTAATTGTAAGGTTGCACCAGCAAGGCAGTTTATTGCCACACTAGAAGTTTCCTGACATGGGCAACTTCCCCGTCGTTCCAAGATGGGGAGACATGACACAGAAAAATCCTCTTTTACCACAGCATGCAAAATTGTCCTGGGTACACAGATTTCTTTTTTACTTTTAGTGACAACACCAGACACAAGAGGTGTTCAAACCGTAGTAGACAAACCCTCCTGGAGCAGCAAAGGCTTGCTGCAGGCAGAGCAGCAGTGCTCAGTCTCACCTGGATGAGGAGCAGCTGCAGCCACTGTACACCTCCTGAGCCCAGCAGGACCTGCCAGCACCCACCTGTGCTGCACTCGTGCTCTTCTGGCTGGGAGAGGCAAGGAAAGCTCAGCTGGCATTGGGTTGCTCTCAGGGAGAACAAGGGGTGAGAGCTGCTCCCCACCAGAGCTAGCTGTGGTGGCAATGGGTATGGGGTGAGGGTCCTGGCATGGGCAAAGAGAGGGTGTGTGCACACTGACTGCCCAGGAGCTGCTGCTCCTTCTGCAGATGATGGCTCTTGAGCAAAACTGGCATCTGCAAACCCTCGAAGTGCAGCTCTCCAGTCAAGAGCAGAGAATTACTCTGACAAAAGGAACTGCCAGCCAGCGCCCCTTGGGGAGAAGCAAACTAAAAGCTTTCTCACATTTGTGTGAGCCAATATAGCGTTGTAAGAGATTTATTTTCTCCAGGTACAAGCTGGAGAAGACACTCTTTTCACCCTCACCACTTAAATATTCATAGAAAGGGGAAGTAATGGGGAGTTTATTGGGAAGGGATTATAAACAGAAGATCCAATATCAGGAGGGAATGGATTTACAGTGACCTTTAGTAAATCACTGTTATGGCCCCAAGTGAGTTAATAAAATTGCAGACTAATTTAACCACATCCCCTTTACTTGCCCTCCAACAACTGCATGGTCAAGACAAGCAGAGTGGTCAGCATTTGCTAATGACCACAAAAAGCTTCCTCCCTCCACTGCTGCAGACAGACTGTAGTTAGGAGACTTGAGTGCTGAGTCACGGACTATGCTCCCCTACATGTGAAAGACATTGAGTATTCATCACAGAAACTTAAATCATTCCACTGCAAATTACAAAACGAACAACCAAACAAAAAACAAACAAAAAAAACCCCAAAACAGAACGAAAACAACAACAACAACAAAAAACTACCACACAAAAAACAAAACACTTTCAAGTTGCTGAATTAGTATCCAGAGATATGGAAGCAACAAAGTTAAGCTGAGCATCCTCAGCTCTATGCTTAGGTCCACATATAGTGTGGCTGTTAATTCCATAAACCACTAGTGGTTTGGAGGTTTTTTCCTAAAAAGAATAGAACAATACTTTTGAAGAGAACAATACTTTTTAGCCACATACAGTCTACAAATTCTCTAGAAAGACAGCTCTACTTCTATTTTAATAATCCAGTCTCCTCTTCACCGACAAATTTTTATGCACTAAAATCTTTTTCCTGTATTTAAATAGTCTGATATTACAATCACATTTTTTTACATGGAACCCCACCCACAATCCTCACCTCTGAGAATATAACCAGGGCACAAAGAGCTTTCTCAATGGATGTATCCCTCTGTGTTTTTCAGATAAATCTAACTTTAATTTAATTGAATGTACAGGAGGTCTTTATAGACCTATAATTTTTCCATCGTTATTCAGTCTTGTTATTCACAGGTTGTTGCAGGTTATTTACAAAATATGTACTGTGTGTTTTTCAAGCAAGTGACTTCCAATGACTCTGGCTGGGATACAAGTAGTTTACAGTACAGAGAAGCTATTCCACATGTGCATTTAAAGATGCAATAAAAGTATTTGATGTGATATGGAAAAACGTAATAAAATCACTAAATTGAAGGCTATATCAAAGTCACACAAAAGATTACAAATTCATTTTTACCAACAGAAGAGGATATATTTATCTCTAACACTGTTTTCAACATCTGAGGACTCATTTGTCCCTTGTTACTGACATCATAAAAAACCTCTTGGTTCCTTTTCTTGGGAGACAGTCAGGTTTGAGAGACATTTTCTTATTGAATTATGAGTGATCATTTTAAAAGAAATTCCAGAATGTGTACACATTTCTCTGGAAACAAGTGACCACTGTTTTTCACACACCAAAATTCAGAAAGGAGTGGTTTTTAACCAAATATTCAGAATTCTGTTGTATTTTCTTTAGATGTACATTAATTTGGAAATAAAATTAATATTTTAATTGTCTATCCATTTGGGATGGAACATTTCCTTTTATGAGATTCAATTGTTCTACAAATTCAAAGAAATTCAAATGTACTATATTGAATGCCAGGAGTGCATTATGCCTTGTGCAGATGAAATATTCCAAGTTTATTATATAGAAGGTTATTATATAGAAGGTTGTAGGGATTTGTTTTGTTTGGGTTTATTTTGGGTTTTGGGTTTTTTCCTCTTTTCCTGCATTGTCAAATAACATAACCATTTTTACACGTATTCTTCATCAACTACTTGGCTTAGAAAATCCTGAAAGATGCAAATTTGGGGATGGGCATCTATGGACAGGTAATTCTCGTGGAACTGGGGCCGCCGGTGGTAAGATCTGAGTACACAAGAAATTTCAAGAGCTTCCTACTGTATGCGGTATAGGAAAAATGCAAAGTTCTTTGCAAGCTGTTTAAAAATAGATTCAGAGGGCCTTGCACCATACGTGGCTGCGAATTCAGTGAGAAAGGCAGATGAATGCACATGCCAGAGTTTCTGAATTCCACCCGAAGAAAAAAAACAGGAGCGTGAAGCAGCTCCAGCTCCGCAACACAACCGCCACGAGGAGAGAAAAAAAAAAAAAAAAAAAAAAAAAAAAAAAAAAAAAAAAAAAAAGTCGAATAAGAGCTTGGAAATATTTATAAACAAGTATAACGTTACTGAGGAGGGAAGGGATACTATAAACAACGGGGTTATATTGTAACTTTAATTTTACAAAAATGCGAAGTGGCTGAAAGGCCGCGGGACGGGGCCTGAGGCGCAGCGCGGGCGGGACGGGGCGAGAGCGCCACCTAGCGGCTGCCCGCTGCCCCGACCGCCCCCCTGCCC